>CM023621.1:16105658-16538158 GCA_013358685.1 Antennarius maculatus | reverse complement strand
AGATGAGGGATGATGGTGTTTACTTCCTGAGCTACGCTCAAATCAGCCGACTCTATTGACTTCTACTTTGCTATTACTGTTAATAGAATTATGTTTATATATAGGAAATATTATAAATAATGAATTTAACTTGAGTCAAGCTTGTTTGTGTGAACTCACCAAAGTTCTCTCCTCCCCATATGTCCATGTGGGTGTCATACTGGCCCAGGTGGTTAAACCAGCTCTTGTCCATAACAAAAATCCCACCGGCGATGACAGGAGTCCTGCAAAGTATAAATATATTGAATAAATATACACAATGTAGGTTTATGTTATTGTTTTCTGGATTCTTCATCCATAAAGGGAGAGGAAGAGGAGACAAACAAACCTGATTGGCTGTGTGGGGTCATTCCTCGCCATTTTCTGTTCAATGGGAATCTGCTCCCATTTAAAGTGAAGGCTCCAGTCAAACCCTGAAGAGAATAAGAGATTAAAAAAAAAAAGTCCAGTAACAGCCAAGAAGGGTGAAATCCATCTGATTTCAGCTGATTGTGATTTCACATCAATCAAAGCTCTGGAACCAAACGGTTTTATCTTCACTGCTGGAGCGACCGTCCAATTATTCTCTCATGTGGTTTTGAACCGATCCAGAGGAGATTATGGTGTCATACACAGGGGTTTGTTTTACAGCTGTGTTGTCGGTCATCGCTGTGAAGGATGTGTGTGTGTGTCGTGTCCTGACCTCCTCTCAAGTCAGCTGAAGCCGCCAAGTATGCAAAGTTATCCAGGCTGATGACGTCGATGATGGGGCTGACCACTCGCGTATGGTCCTGCATGGGAGGGAGGCGGGTAGAGCTTAGATATGATTAAACATGTCAGACAGATTCAGATTTTAATGTCGCTTTTTTGGACTCTGTGGGGTTTTTAAAAAAATGTTTCCCGATTGTGTGATGAAAATAAACTCCTCGCAAATTCATGCAAAATGAACTGTGCAGCTAAATTATCAGCTAAACCTCCTCTTGCTGTTCGCCACTCCAGAGAACTGTTGATTGCTGGTGTGTGTCTGTGCACACACATTTGTTTGCACAGAGGGCATATATGTTTGTGTATTTGTGCAGGCAAACAGTTTAACATCAGGACAATCCAAATGACTTCTTCCAATTAGAGCCCTTCCTCTCTTTGCTCAGAGATTGAACCTCCTGTGAACTCTGTGTTCATTGCATTAAAGCATGCGGGGGAAGAACGAGTGTGAAATGCCACTCTGTGCTGGAGAGCACATCGAAAAGCGATGTCCTGAAAAGCCTTAAGCAACAGACATTTACTGGGCTTTTAATGAGCAGCTGTAGCACTAAGAGGTTGCGCTTCCAAAAGCAGATGTCACCGATGATCCCTCGACATTTCTGTCCCCTTTTAGTTCCTTTTCTGTGTCAGATTTTGTTAGAGTGCTGCAATTTTAACACATAAATATGGATGCTTTAATGAAATTTAAACTAATTATACTGCATTTCAACTCTGCGTCAATTTGAGAAAAAGTGGAAAATGTGTTTTGTGCACACTAACTTCAATGAGATTTCGATTTGAAGTCAGAGGAAAATAGTGGACAGTCTATCCAGACGTGTTGTTCTGCCCTGCATGGTGGCATTTATGGAGTTTTAAGATGTTTGGACTATAATTGGGTATTTTGATGTTCATTTCCTTTCACACACACACACACACACACACACACACACACACACACACACACACACACACACACACACACACACACACACACACACACACACACACACACATAAAATGCAGTGGTTTTCGACGAGCATGGTCTCTTTTTATCCAGACGGTATGACTGACAAATCTGCATTGAGCTGACATCAATGAAAAAAACCGTCTGGTATATGAAAAGGTCACGTCTTGTCCCTAAAGCAGCCACAATATTAAAGTCAATACTTTAATATTGTGGCTACTTTTGCTCTCGAAATGTGATGGGAACTCGAATTACTTCACTAATAAAATAAGTTCGTACGTGCATTGATTTGCTATCTTACTCTCATTAAAACAGCTGTATAAGGTGGAATTTATTTTACACAGACATGTTCCTGGACAAAATGGAAAACTGATGGGACTTGCTGATCCAAACTGGTTTGAATTTGACTTGTATCCAAAGATCAACACAAATCTGAACAAAATAAGCAAAGAGTTCCCCAAGGCTCTATCTTGAGGACTCTGCTGTTTAACATCTAGTAATTCAAATACCTCAGATTATAGAAAACAACAATGTACAGTATATTTAATGTTAGAGTGACATCAGTCCACCAACATTTTCACTATGATGTCATGCTATATCTATAACTTGTAATTCGAGGTCGTGTCCTGCTTTGGGAGCAGCTATAAAAGCAGTGAAGGAAAAAGAGGTGAGCTAAATGTTTTGTGAGTGAAGCTGTGAATTTTAAAGAGTCATTCTGAATAAATGATAATAAAATGGGGGGGGGGGGCACCATGAGGCGACAGATGTGGCATCATTTGAAAGTCAAGAAGTGGATGAATAAGATCAACAGGAGTGGGAGAACACCAAAGAGGAGAAATTATTATCGAGAAAAATATTAAAAACAGCGTCTGAACAATGTGCAGAGAGTCGGGCGGGGGGGGGGGGACAACCTGTTACTCATTAATAAGTGATGAAGGTCTTTTACCCCGCTCTCTTCATTAATACCTGCTTCTCAGGTCTCACTAAGCGCGTCCCTGCAGGCGCTTACAAGCCCATAAATCAGACATTTACACGCACAGCACGCGTTGATTATATCAAAACTGATGCAGAAAAACACACAGAAACAAGACCCACAGAGGACCGACGCCCTCGAAGGCTCGTATGAAAATACCAAAACCAGCACAACGCCCCTTCAGAACCACCAGCGTCTGGTTCCACATTTTATCCTGAAGTGCAAAACATTCATGTGAGGATGCGACGGCTGCGTTCCCTGATGGGTTGCATAATTAAATTTGCGGGAGGCGGTGAATGCAGAGAATCTTCCTGCCGCATTAAAAAGGACTGATCGGTAAAGAGAAGCAGCTTGCAGCCTGAAGCAAGAGCAAACAGTCTCACCGTGCACAACCACACACACATACACACACACACCGCCGCTGCAGTATGAAACGCCACGGATAGTAAAACACTCAGGAATCGAGCGGGAAAATGGATTGGCTGGGAAAACTCCAGTAATGGTAAAGTGGCATCTGTTAGAGTACAGTTTAAATCTCCACCGAACAAATTGAGTGTTTATTCAACTAAATTTGATGCCTACATATTACATCACAGCCAATAAAATCCCTCATTTTGGGGGGGCTGCATACATTAAATGTCTAATGTAGGGGTGTGAATGAGGCCAGACAGTGATCCAGTGGGTCCGTACCTCCTTGACTCTCTGGATCATGGGCTGCAGCCAATCCGTGTTGACCTCACAGTGGCTGTCCAGGAAGGTCAGAATGGAGGCCGAGGCCGTGTTGGCGCCTCGGACACGTGATCGGATCAGACCTGGGGAGGTCCACAGGGAAGAAAGCGAACCAGTCAGACACTTTGTACACTTTGATTAGAAGGTGTTTCATCACAAGAATGTTTTCTCCAACTTTTTTTTGATCCAGTTGGAGAAAACGTTTTCTCTATTTTAAACGCCATGTAACTTATATGTAGCAGGCTTTGATGATTTTTTTTAACTCCCAATACACTGGTTTTGAAAGCAGCTTTTAGAGAAAAAGCCTTCACCCAACAAATCCTAAAAGACCACTAACGTTCTAATAAAACGGCACGAGAACTGGGGAGTAAATGATTTCAGCAACTACGCCATGGCTGGACCAACATGATGGTGATCGGTGCCTTCACCACTGTCGATCATGCGTATTGACCATCAACAATGTCTTGTGTCTCTTTATCACATTGTACACATCTAGAGAGAAAATAATCTGATGATGAACACAAACAGATGCTCACTGACCGACTTTAAATTTGGGTAGGCATCGAAAAATTCAACTGAACAACCACCAGATGCGACATTAGCAGGAGACTTACAAAGAGTCGGTCTCCGACAACGTTGTTGTTTCCAACAACGTGAGAAGGATGATGCAGACAAACCAGATTATCTTATTTTATTTGAGTCACTTTCCTTTCCTGATTGAATCACACAGTTAAATTTGAATTGTCTGCAACAAATTCCAGACATGACAAAGTTTTAAGGATATTTTTTTTATTTGCTCTTCCTGAAATTAATCTGTGCTTCTACATTTCCACAGAGGAACGCCAAGACTTACTGTATTATGGTTTAGATAGTGGTTTTCTAACAATGACGCCCAACAGGTGGACGTTTTGTCAGCTCCGGTACAGGTGGGGGATAAAAAAAAAACGAGTTTTTTCGATGACTGAACTGAATCTTATTGACTGTGACTTGACGGAAACACAAGCGTCTGGCTCGTCTGACAGTCTGTCCTTGATTTCAACCTGAACATCTTAAGAATGACAGAAACTATCTGTCTTTGATCACAAGTGACATTTTAAGCAGCTCAGAACTCCTCTGCCGGATTCAAACGGTCTCCACGGCACATTTTTACCGTTCCACGGAAAAACCGAAGATCCACTTCTTTAATCAGTGTCAAGTTTCCTTTTAGGCTCCAAACACTCATCAAATAAGTGCTTTTTTTTTTTTTCCTCTTTCTTTTATTCTGGGGTATTTAATTACATTTAACTTTAAGTGGAAACGCTTCTACAGAATAAACAGTCTTTTGAAATGAAAGCGTTTAATTGGATTAGTGTGAAGTGGATAACAGAATGTGTTTCTGCCCTATCAACCACTTTGTCTGCCGGGAAAGAACACGTTCATTTGGAGCTGAGAGCAAAAATCTATTTTTAAGAAGACCAAGTTGGGAACAGAGTCGCTGCAGGCAGGCGATGAATGGCAATGAAGGTGTGTTTGCCCATCAATTTGCATTTAACACGGAACTGAGGAGGAGGATCCTCCTCTTCCTCTTGCTTTTGCATTTAATTGATGCACCGCTTTTGCACCAGAGTCAAAGATCATTAAAACGAGAAAAAAAAAAATCATGAAATTAACACATTTTATTTTTTAAATAGGTGGAAAAACAAGCAGGCCTGGATGTTGAACTTCTGTGTGATTATTATTATGAACATGAAAGCCTGTGAGCAATCCTGTTTAAGTCCTGATATCTCAGGAGAAATCAATGGGGCGTTCAGTCGACGAGTCGCCATGAGTGATTACCTCCGCCAAGGACTGCGTGTTTGTGTGTCTGTTTACAGGATCACATGAAAACTAATTGGTGTAAAGGTGTAGCCGTGTTTGTACTTTAATCAGAAGCTCAGAATGTTGGTGCGGCTTGTGAGAATATTTTAAATAACGGAATTTATTACTTATTCAAGTTACAAACATAGTTACACAGAAAAAATATCTTTGTTTGTTTCTCTGTTATAAAACAAATCATTTTAATTTGTCAGGTTACTAAACCCACAGAACTACATCTTTTTTTTTTAAGGCTCAAGGATCAAACTATCCAAGAGAATAAAGAAAAATAACATCAAACACAAGTCAGGACATTAACTTTGTTCAAAACGTTTTTGTAAATGCTAAAATGGGCTTAATTACTGCATTGTGGGAAATGTAGCACACTTTTGACCTATTTATTTTTAGACAATCTGACCTTTCATGCTCTCGCGGGCCACATAAAATGATGTGGCGGGCCACATTTGGCCCCCGGGCTTTGAGTTTGACACATGTGGTTTACTGGCTTCTGCTTTTTTTCTTAGACATGCATTAAGCTCAGAAGTCAGTAAAGTCTGTTTTAGAACTGGATAAAAGGGCGGATCAAGGAATTATTCCACCTTTTTTTAAACATTTTTTGTCACTTGAGAGTAATCCACTTGAAGGATTACCGTGAAACCGGGTGGAGACGGCGGAGCCAGGAGGAAAAAAGAAACAGGAATTTATCAGCTCTGGATGAAAAGGTGGATCCAAGGGAATTGGGATCATTCTTTTGATTAACAGAACCCTGGCAGAGGAGCATAATCCACTGGGTGGCCATGTTGATCACGTCTTTCTGGAATGTATTTTTCCACTTAAACATCATGGCAGGAAAGGTCTTTTCAATTGTACAACAATCTCTCCCAGACTATCCTCCTTAGGTTGCTGCTACATTTCAGCTTGATTAAACCCAATTTAGAACTATTACACAATGTAATTGGAGCAAACAGCTGATCTGTCAACACGCATTTGGCCTGCTGCTTCCTCTAATTAGAACAAAAGTCTGAACCGACCACAAGACGCCAGAAATAAATCAAGTTAAGGTTCTATTCGGTTTCACCACCTATAAATTTAGCTTGTATTAAAATTAATGGGTAATAAATAAAACAGTTTGGGGTTAAAGAAACCTGAATTTACCTAAATTTTAAAGCTCAATCCCGGTCCGCAGATGATTTAGTCGACCAGAGTAACTTTGTGGACGAGTTGAGGAAGCAGTTTGCTGCACATTGAATGAGAAAAATCCACTGATGCCTGTAGGTGTGAAACTATAACGGAGCTGCATGAAGTAGGAATTAAATCTTAAAATCCCTCTCACGGAGACAGATTGATCTCTTTATGTGTCTTAATGGACACGAGTGATTATCGCACATTTCTCTTTTTCTTTATTACCCTCCTCCCTGATAAAAGAACATTTTGATGAAGCTGCCATGTGATGAGGATTTGGAGACTGTTTTAAAGACAAGCAGAGGATGCCAGTCAGAACCCGCTGGTCTTAATCCATCATGATTGTGTTTTGTCAGCATGAGGCTCAAAAGCCCAGCCGAAGACTTCCGTCTGCAGCGAGGGCAGCAGCGACCCGAAGAATGGACGTCTGAAAATCAGACAAATCAGTAACATTGCCGCCTTTTTGGTGGTTTGAGAATCTTGTTTTATTCTGAAAATGAATGAATTAAGCTCGATTGTTTACTGAGTGGATCGGATCTCTGATGTTTCTCCCAGTGTGGAGTCTGTCCGTTAACTTTTTTGAGGCTTTCGTTGTTGAACTAACAGGAAACGCAGGCTGAAAACTATTTTTGATAATTGAGTTTACATCATTTCCCAAACGAGGAATGCAAGAAACATTTATCTCCAGCCATGTGTCACAACTTTGTGCTTTTTTCTTTATTAAATCGGAAATTATTCTAATGATTCTAACTTAATTGCAAGGGGAACCTAAAAACACCACATTGGACTTTTATTTAGAAAATTTAATATATTGGCAAGACTAATGATGAAATGAAAAAGCAGAATAAAGAATAATTGAAAAGATATTTTTAGTCACAATCAAATACAAGGTCAGACATGTAGGTTCATTAGGTAGGTTCATAATGTCATTTGCATTTGGTTTAAATAAATTAAAGGGACAATTTAAGGCTTATTTCTTTATATTTGCTGCCTTCATGCTGGGTTAGTTAAAAACAAATAGTGCGTTCGAGCTCTTTTCATTCTCTTTTCCATTTTTCTTAACCCCCCCAACTCACCCTCTCTCCTGCCGTTCCTCAGGCAACGCACTTTGGGGATCTGAGAGAGCAGCTGGCAGTCTTCAGCTGGAAGAGAGAGGAGATGATGTGATGTTGTGTTGTTAGCAGAACACCCGCTGAGGAAAAACATACATCCTCGTCGCCTCGTCTCACACTCTGTCACTCGCAAACCAACAAACACACGGCTCTGAACACATATAGTCACGCCGGGAGGTAGTGCCACCAGTCGTGCAGCGGTGCATGTGACCTCAAATGCATCGCGTTCAGCCAGAAATACTCAGAAACACTTAAACAACACAAAAGGCCTCATTCCGATGGATAATTCAGCTTCCATAAACGCATCCAGGGAGCAGCCTGTTCCTGTCATCCACACCCAGCTGCTGCAGAGCTTCAGTTAACAAACAAATGTATGAATGGATGTCATTACAACCAGGTACACACATGCACACACACCCTTTAGAGCAGCGGTGTCAAACTGATTTTCACTGAGGGCCACATCAGCATAATGGCTGTCCTCAAAGTGCCATATGTAACTAATAAATGTAACTAAATGTAACTCAATGTAATGTAAAATAAAGGCAAACTTAATGTAACTACTGCTTAATCTTATTCTAGTTACAAACATTACTGTTGCACAAGAAAAAATATGTTTGCTTGTTTCTCTGTTCTAAAATAAATCCTAGTAATTTGTCAGATTGTGAAACCCCACAGAACTCCATCAATCAAGGATCAAACTATCCAAGTAAATAAAGAAAAACAACACCAAACACAAGTTAGGACATTAACTTTCTTCAAAACGGGCTTAACTACTGCATTGCGAGTAACGTAGTTATGATCAAAGCACACTTTTGACCTATTTATTTTTAGACACTCTGATCTTTTATGCTCTTGTGGGCCACATAAAAGGATTTGGCGGGCCACATTTGGCCCCCGGGCCTTGAGTTTGACACATGTGCTTTAGAGGATTAGCGTTAGCGGCAGAGAGTGAGCGTGATATTCCTGACTGACTGTAGATGGATCAGGAGGACCCCCCCCCCACACACACACACACAGACGCACACCCCTCCTCACCAAAGACACAACCTTATGCCGACAGAGGCGAGCGTGACAAGTTGTAATCCCACTTCATTTCATTTGTTGTGTTTACAAACACGTTTGTTTGCATCTAAACTGTCGATTCACGGGCGACGTGTGTGTGTGTGTGTGTGTGTGTGTGTGTGTGTGTGTGTGTGTGTGTGTGTGTGTGTGTGTGTGACAGCGGAGTGTATTAGTGACTCAGTGTTGCTCATAAGTAGGGGACAGCTGGTGTGTGTGTGTAATTGTGTGTGTGTTTGTGTGTGTGTATACATGTGTGTACGTGTGTGTAGTGAGAAGGAAAGGGTTAAACCGCTCTGGGAAGAAGAGCAGAAAGTCAAAGGTCACACCCAACGAGCAGATGTTGTGTACTTTCAGCCAGATTGTGTGCGAGTGTGTGTATAATACACAACTACAGGCTGCGTGCTGCTGCTGCTAGCTGTGTTTTGAATGTGGAAAAACGACTAACAGAAGTTTAATTTCAAATGTCAGAATACATTAAAAAAATATATAAAATAGAGAGAGTTTGTCCCAGCCTCAAAAAGTCGTTTGGAACCCGAGGTGCAGGACGCACTATGATGACATCACCATGATGATGATGCTAGTGTCAAATTAAGTAACGGCATTTAATCCCTCACCCTTAGAAACCCATCGTTGGTAGTTCCTAAGTAATAAACTAGAATACGTGCTGCGCCCTGAGTCCCAGGCTGTTGTCTGGACTCGGAGTAAAGATCACTGTCCTTGATCGAGGATGGTGTCCTTGTGATTTTTAAGGCGAGCCTTAATGGGATTACACTCAGACAGGATCATCTCCCCTCCTGCTGCTGACAGTCGTCCCCCCCCCCCCTCCAGACGTCTGCCTGCCGGGTCACTTCTACTGACCGGTAAGCTCATCCTGTCAGAACCCGACCTGTTGGATCGCCTTAACCCCCTCACTTCAATATCCTCATCTATTTAACTATTCCTTGGGGGAATTTGTTGCAATGAGCCAGCGTTTCCTCTAAGGTGTACCCCGCCTTTCAGAGGCTCCAGCAGACCCATGATTATGATTGTCTCACATACAAGAAAACGGATGGATGATGCATGTTTTTCTATGCAGACGACGGCAAACACTCATTATTATGATGATCCAGTTAATTTCATCGCTCACACACACGTTAGCCAATCAGAAAGGCATTATCTTATATTTAACATGAACATATCTTTTGTGATTGCCTGTTGTCAGTGACACAATAGTCCAAATGAAATGGAAAAGTACTGCGAGCAGCGTGCTTCCAACCTGATAGCGAACAGCTGCTCCTTTCCACACACATATTTCCTGGGAGCAGCCAGATAACGGGATCTTCAGCACATCTTTGTGTAACAGCCTCACACTTACACAACCAATGTAGTTTTTTTTTTTTTTTTTTTAAACGCCCAACAGAAAAGCTTCTCTTTGCTGTGCCGTGGAGATAATTCTCTGCATACAGGCCCGTTTGGAAATGTGGAATTAAGCCTTACAGAGAAAAAGCAATTCTTGTTCACGTGGTTTTCATTTACAGATTTCCACCAGGCTTGTTTGCCTTCAGGGTTTATTCAGAATACAATTTTGAAAAAAGAACAACTGTTTGGAAAAGACAACTGTTTGAATACAGACATTAACATTCAACATGTCAGGAGACTCTAGCCGCATTTCTGCGGGAATTATCTCTTCATTTTATTTGGTCTATGTTCCACTATCATTCAAATTAACCACTACTTTTGGGTGAACTTTTTAAATTTACCAACACAACCAGAGGAAGCTCGGAGGAAGAGTCCTTCTTTTCCTCTGAGCTAATTTTTCTTACAGTCGTTTCTCAGCTACTAACAAATCAGCTACTAACAAAATCAAAAACTACAAAGAAAACCTTTACCATTCTGGACGTTGCCTTAAAATAACAATGGGAAACTTTGCATAAAGGGTAATGTTGATTCAACAGGGACATGGATGTGATCTGTGTGTAATCACCATTTAAATAAGCCCTGGTGCAGCAGATGCTGATTGAGTATGCACAGCGCCAGGAGTTCAACACAAGGTTGGACTTTAACTGAGCCGCCCCCTCGCGTGCATCTTATTCCTTCATCAACATTCACACACCCGTCCTCCACCTTTACTTCTATTCAGTTTTGCATCGTTTTGTTGCTTTCTGGTTTTTAGATCTCTAATCTCTTGATTTGTAGTAATTTAAAGACGTGTTGCCTTCCTTTTTTTTGGAATGATTTCCGTTGACTCATAACTGGATTTCCTTTTATATTCTCCCATTACAAGCCCAAACCATCTACTTTTGGATCAACCTCCTGCTGCCTTGCACCCATGATTTGTGACTCGAGTTTTATCTGGGATGTGACGTCAAAACCTTCGGAATGTTTGGTTGTAGCTGTGATTTTTGACATGACAACTCAGATACGACCCTGATTAAGGCAAAATAGGCGTAAATATTTATAATACTGGGCAATTGTGAAGAAATAATCTGACGTTAGTTTGGCATCAAGTAGGGATTTGGCAATTTTAGAGTGTACCTGTCTTTAAATTTGCCTTGAAACTTTTTATTGAGCCTTTCTGAGCAAAAAAACTTCACAAAGCAGCTTTGGAAAGAAGCAACGCGGGGAAACCACAGAAAAGATCCGGGACAAACAGAATAAATGGTCGACGGGAGGGGTTATTAGTTCAGACTGAATCGAAACTAAAAGCCACAAACAGGAACCGAGAACACTTCACATCAATGCTTCAAATCCTGAAATCCATTTACAGGGAGGAAACAAAAGTCTCCATCAAAGAGGAGAAGTAGTTATGAAGTGTTTCCGCGCTGACCTCATAGTGTGCAATGGTTGCAGGTTGAGAGAGGCCCAAAAAAAAAAAAAAATTGGCGATAAAACACTTGTGTTTGAACGCCTGGCGAGCTCTGACACCTCTGAGTGTGAGCAGAACCAATGTAGGTCACGGTGCTCTTCCCACAGAGACACCATACATGTGGTGGTAGTTACAGAAACTACCGTGGACACAGTAAAGCATAAAGCATGTAATTTTTCTGCCTCATGCTGACCAAGGGGAATAATTACTTAAATGTGCTTAGCTTATTAATTCCACAGCTGCATGAAAATATGAATAAATACAGAATAAATACAGGTTTATTCTCTAAATGTCAAGGTCAGTTATAGATAACTCTCTTCTTTTCTCACAGGAGTTTCCGCCGCCGCCGCTTTTGTTCTGTTGTTTCTATTTCCTCAATATTCATCACTAATTAAAAGAGGGCAAATCCTCCCGACGCTCTCACCTTTAATTCTGATTTTCTGCGATATGAGACATCACCGTGAGACATCCTCCGAGCCACACCTGTCTCTTGACATTATCTGCCACCCACGCTTTTCCCCTATTATTTGTCTTTCTCCGGCGCTGGATTGCATTCCTTTGACATTTCCATCACGCACATTCATAGCAGAAGGCAAGAATGAAAGGAGCTGGCACCCGGGGGCCACAGACAGGAATTAAGTAACACAGATGCTATGGCTCCAAACTTTTAATTAATTGCTTTTTCTAAACTATTTATTCTGATACTGTTTCCGAACATGCTTTTCCTTTCACAGGCTGTTTCAAATCTTTCTCCAAACTGACTGGATTAAACATAATTCTTGTGAACACATACTAAACTCCTCTATTTTGTTGGATTAAACATATTTTCTATTAAGAATTGTAATAATTGGAAAATAAATATCTGGACTAGGAAGGCGAGCACCCCGTCCTGTTATTGTTACTATAGAAAACGGCGTAAAACAACACGATGAGATCCAGACTGAATTTTTTCTGTGAAATCAGCACACCCAGGTCGAACGTCTTAAAGGGAAGAAGGGATGAACTGCTGTGACGTTATTGAAAACAGTTCCTCGCCTCCAGTGAGACAGATCTCTACAATCTCCGGCCATAAACGTAAATTCACCACAGAACTTAAATGTGAAGTTTTTCTACGAGAGAAACTCAGAAAAGGGGTCCTGAGGGCAAAAAGATTAAAAGGAAAGTAATGTAGGAGGACAATCTTATCAGATTGCACCAAGTCTTGGTTGGCTGAAGTCTTTAAGCAACAAAGAGGCTTTGATGGCATCCTGCAAAAAAAAAACTGCAGGAGAGGCATTGCCAAGCTTTGGATCCTGTTTCTAGCTGGATTTCACAAAGAAGCCACTTCAAAAAAAAACTACAACCTTGATTCATAAAAAAGTTGATAAAACAAATATCATTCCTTTTTGGGTCTCACCTTTACTAACTTAAGAACAGGGCACATGAAATATATCCTAAAGCACTGCTCTCCATCTCGTTTGCTAGAGTTATCTTTGGCTGTAGCCGTAACTTCCGTTACCTCCGTTACCCATAAAGCTAATGGGCTGTTAAATGATTAAATGGAAACACTGGGAATCTTGAGAAGGGTTGCTTTGGGCTTCATTCGGCTTTATTTTTTGCATTCTTTATCCACACTTCCTGTTATATTTGATGCAACAAAAGAGCGAGAACAAGTTTTCAAAGAGCGCTCATAGGCTGCTTTTGAAAATTTGAACAAGAGCTTTCTAGTCTGTGGAGGTTTTTAGGAAGAATAAAGTTCTGCTCATAAAACTACGTATTCATAGAAACATGACTCAGTGGGTGAGTAATGTTAGATAAGCACATTTTCTGAATTTATTGTTACACCTTGGCAGGCAGGATGTGGCCTGAGGCCCACTACGTCCCCCATCAACGCTCCAATGCCATAAAACATGTTGGCGAATGTCTTACATTTAACCTTTTACACACAGCGTTCTCCATCAATAACCAAGGAAGAAACTCACGGTCGGAGCTGAAGTCATCTATCAATATTATCTCATGAATCAGAGGCGGAGGGCTTCGCATCAGGACACTGCGAGGGAAACAAGGGGAAATTAATACCAGGAAACGTAAGTCATGGTTCCTGTCTATTTGTGACCGACCTCATTACCTTTTGATGGTGCGTAGAAGAGTGGAGCGAGCCTCATTGTGGAAAGTAATGATGATACTGGTGGAGGGAAGGTCTGCATCATAATTCAGGGAAGCACACCTGCAGAGAAAAAGAATTAATCAGCCGGCGGCGGCAGCAGGTCGAACGCCACGGAAATCACACGAGTGACTTAAACACGACGGGCAGCACTTTGGACAGCTGTGATTTGAACCGCTGCCCTGTGGAGTTGCCTTAGCATTGTTGCTGTGGTGACATGGAAATATCCAGTTGCCAGGCAACAATAGTACATGTTTCTGACCCTCTGCTTTAATCTGGTACCCGGTGCTGAGAGTTTTCAAACCCAGGTCTGAAGACATGAAGATGAAACGTCACACATGAACGACAATATTTTACACCAATTTGCTGATATAGAAGAATAAATAGTTATCATAATATGTTAAAATTTTAACCACAGTATTAATGACGAAGGCTTTCGTTTGTGTTCTTGTTACATTTGCATGAAGCATGAATCAAAAACTGAAAACGTTTCCTACGACAGACTGTAAGGAAAAATTAAGGCTACAAAAAAAGAACGTTACTTTCAAGATAAAATGAAAATAATTCCATGGAAAAACTTTTTTTTATTGCAGCGTCTTTCTTCTTTAACCAAGTTTGAAACTCTCTGTCCCACTTTTACTCACCTCCATTATATTTAACATTTAACATTTATCAGCTGCAGACTGCATGAAATAACTCAAAATCTTCCTTTTTTGGACTAAACACTTCCCAATTCACATGCTCTTTAGATCATTTTAGTTCACATTTGAATGTTTTTACCTCTAATTCTTGTCCTATCATATAAACTGCACCATCAAACCACTTTCAGTCGTCCCAGTCGTGCAGCTCAGGAAGATTACTCCCTGATCTGCTTGTGCAGATAAAGCAGACGGACTGAGCCGGGGCGTGAACCCTGCTCACCTGTAATGACGGGTGTCTCTGATAACGCGCTCGCTGCCCAGCCGGTCGCTCTCCTGCAGGTTGAAGGCGTGTTCCCTGTAAGGGTCGTCCCCCGGCTTCAGCTGCTTGCTGGCCAGGTAGGCTTTCTCATCGAAACCCCCCAGGAGCTGGGAATGCTGCTCCGTCCGCTGGGGCTGGGTCACCTGTGGAGGACATGACCAGGCGTGTTTTTATGTCCAGGCTCAATATTTTATGGGTTTAGCTTGCTTGACTTTTATCCAGCTTTTTGCACCTGACAGGTGACAGTAAACGCCCACGGAAGAAAACACCAATCCTGCAGCAAGGCTTTTCATAAAGGAATTAAAACTTATTATTCTATCACGCTCACATTTTAAGCAAAACGATTAAAAATGTGAATGAGATTTTTAAATTCAGGTCACAGTGTCAGCGCTAACGTGGTAAACAGGGACATGCGCTCATCAGATCAGAGTACACAGTGTATAAATCCTCTGTAATTAATAGGATTCCTCCACGAAGGGGTTTAGATCTCCTGAGTGGGAGGTTTGTAAACAGCCAATGAATATATTAAATGTGACGATAGTATCTGGTGGGTGATGAGAGACGGGAAGGAGAAAGGACAAAATGAAGGTGGATGGAGACTTGCTTAATGCCGCTTTAAAGACGGTTTCGGAAGAAGCTCCTGCTGGTTCAAGTGAGACTGACCTCATTTTTATTCTCTCTGGAAGAACGGCCCCAGTGTTTCCATGATTCACACACAGATATGTCAGCGCACGGCCATATAGAAAGAGCTGTAAATGAATTTTGACATCACTGTGCTGCAGTCACTGATTAAGACCCTAAGAATTCCTACTGTATTCCACCTGAACAGCAGGAAATGACTGTCAAACACTATTAGCATCCAGCAGGTGAGCATAATGGAGCAGTTAGTTGCGAATGGAGCCGAATTTGTGCGCTTCAGGTATTTGCATCATCATGGGAAATGTCAGAAAATGGCAATGTTATAGAAAGTAAACAATAAATCTGGAAATGCTCTTTAAACACCCAAATGTAGCAGGTTCCTTCCCGACCCATTCCCTTGCTTTCCACCCAGTTTTGTGGACATACATCCTGTAGTTTTTCTGTAATCCTGATAATAAACCAAAGGACAAACAAATAACAATAAAGCTGAAACCACATCCTCCTTCATCTTGCAGTCACCGACATAAAAAAGACCTCTTTAGGCGATGTTGAAAACGTTCCCTTCATATGATTCCTTAGGCCTTTAATCTGTCAATAAAAACATCGAGGACATGAAATCCGTTCAGATTACTGCTGCTGCGACTGGCTTGTTAGTAAAATACACGGTCTGTCTGATCTTGAAAGCACACGATCACATTTTCAGGGGTCACATCTCCTGATCACGCCGATACACATCACAGATAATAGATAACAAAAGACGGAAAGGTTTGTTGAATAATGAAGCTCAAGGCCAAGTTCAGCCAGGAAGATGATTCCTTTGCACATTTCAAACATTTATTTCTAGCACCAATCTGTCATGGAGGACATTCAGCCTTCTTCCTGCCGTTGTCTCACGCTTGTAGCATAACGGCACTTCATTATCAGCCTTCCTGCCATATATTTACATACGATTCTCTGTATCTCATTCATGTTTCTGCTAGGGCTAACTCTCCACACTCCTGTCGCTGCTGAGTCAAATCAGCATGGTCAATCTCAGCAGAGTCATCAGCCACCACCACCACCACCAGCGTTTGGACTCCATGTTGGGATTTATTCTTTGGCTTCAATAATGATATACCCATAGAGTCTAAATACTAAGGAGGGACTTCCTGTCAGACAATAAAACATTTATCTTTCTGACTTCATAATTTCACCACCCCACCCCAACAATCTGTCATCCTCCTCTCCATTGTTTCTTTAATTCCTCTTTTGTCCTGTTCATGTTTTCTTTACGTCTCAGTTTTACGGTTTTGTCACTTTTTCTCATTTCATTCCTTTTTTCGTCCATCCATCATCCTCTTTACCCTGTCTAACATTGTCTTTTTTTAATCTGTGTTACTCTCTCTCCTTTGATTCGTTCTCTTCTTTTTCTTCCTTTCTTTCTCTGACTTGCAATTCTATTCTGTCAGTACCAGTTTCTTTCCCTTTTCTTCTATATTTTCTGTCTTCCTTATCCATTTTCTTTTCTTTTTTATTTTCTTGAAATAATGTTCCTAATTTTTTATATAATAACGAACATATATGTTGCTGTCCAATAATAACATTGCTGGTCCTTTAACCAGATCTACACTTGAATGCGATGCGTTTTCTTCTTTGAATCATGAACTTGGATTGAAAACGGACACAAATAAAAACACAAACTCGCTGGCTGAGGTAATTTTATCCTCACTGATGTAAAACTGCTTCCGCTTCCGCAGGCGAGGATAAATCATTAAAATGTTTAATCAGATACATTTCATTTCACAAGCACTTTACTGACTGCACAAGCTTTCAAGTTTAACAAGTATGGAGATGATATCCCATGAAGCAGCAGAACACCATTAGCTCCACCACATGTATGGTGTGACAGGAAGACAGATGTACGAGGATCCAGAACAGATGAAGAGGACAGAGATGAAGAGGAGCGCTCCTGTTCAATTGCTCCTTCACAGGCATTATACCTCCGTCTTCTCCAGCCAGGATGCACCATCCTGCTTAATCACCAAGCTGTTTTACACATGTGAAGGTAAATAATTACAATCTGTTTACTAGCCGTCTCCAAGACAACCGGGACACAACAGGGCTGGATTTATCAACACGGTTCACTTAAAACCAGGAATCAAGGAGCACAGATACACCCCTCAGAATAAGACACCATTAAAGCAAACAGCATAGCTATAACTGTACCATCACCTGAAGCGCACAAAAGACTAAAAGCTCCAAAAAAAAAAGTTGGGGGATATAGGACAAAAATAACAGACGGCGGCACGCTGAGCCTCCGTCCTTTGAATTAAATATGAAGTTCGTCTGGAAGATGAACACGTCTGCTGGCTTTTTCAAGCCAAAATTACAAGACACAACAAATCACATGCAAGTCAAATCCAGCAGATTGGCCAGAGATGAAGCATTTCTGTCTGACAGACATCCCATAGAGAACGTACTGCGTGTCACATAGCAACGGTTTGATCAGCTGTAAGATCAGCTCCATTGTTGTTTTTAATTATCTATGAATTAAAACAACAGATTTTTCTTCATGTCGGGCTGGACATGTTGCTAGGAAATAAATGGGCGGAGTCAAAGGGGTGGAGCCTATCACACCTGACTTTGGAGGTGTGGCCAGATGCAGCCTGGACACGTTTCAGGTTCATCATAGGATCACACAAAAACACAAGCAAGCCATCTCACTCACATTCAAATGAATACAAATAATTGAAAATTTACTATAATCTTTTGTTGTGGCTACACCTGGAAACTATTTCCTGGTTGCTCATGTTTGAAAGGCATGGAAGAAGAAATGTTCCCTCCAAGTGTTGAAAGCTGAATTCTAAATAAACTTGAGTTATTTGAATCGAGGTAAAACATCCTTCCATCGCTGTTTTAATTTTATAAACCAAGATACACAAAATATTGATGCCAAATTTATTTGATTTATCACCTAAATCAGGATTCTTGGAAATGGAAAATACGATTAATCCTCTCCCAGACAAGACAATTAACATTTAAACCAGTTATTTTGTGATAAACCTATTCAGTTACATAAAAATGTTGCTGGATTAGAAGAAAAGAAGTAAAATGGTTCAAAATGTGAGCATTTAAACCTGAGGACAAACTGACACAAATGAATATCAAACAACAGATGAGTCGTCTTCACGGTAAAGACAAACTCATTAGCCAGACGAGAGCCGACGTGCGCTCAGATGTTTCCAGCGTCTGCACCGCTGATGTCCAGGCCATGATGGCAGATGTGTTGATCGGAGGGAGGCGGCGGGTTAATGTGAGCGCTACAGTGGATTTGGACTGACAGCAGTGTCCAAACACACACACACTCTCACAGACTCACACACTCTCACAGACTCACACACACTCACAGACCCACACTGTGAAGAGAAGAAAAGTTGCTGTTACCACTACAGGAGAAAAGTAGAACCAGTGGAGAGAGATCTCACAGATGATGTCATCAGTGAATGAACTGCTAAAGAATGGATTGAGAGAAAACAGGGCGATAAGAAAAGAAAGAAAGGAACTGGGGATAGAAAGAAATGGAAAATGAGGGGAAAAAAAGAAGGAAAGGAAAGGAAAGGAAAGGAAAGGAAAGGAAAGGAAAGGAAAGGAAAGGAGGAAGACAGGAAGGAAGGAAGGAAGGAAGGAAGGAAGGAAGGAAGGAAGGAAGGAAGGAAGCAAGGAAGGAAGGAAGGAAGGAAGGAAGGAAGGAAGGAAGGAAAAGGACTGGGAGAGAGAAAACAGGGATAAAATTTAAACATGAAGGAGTGAAGAAAAGGTTAAAAGGGAAGGAAAAAGACCCGAATGAAGAAGAAATGGTTAAAAGACAGGGAAATGATAAAGAAGAACCGCAGGAAGGAAAAGAAGAAAGGAAGAAAAAAAAAAGAGATGGATAGAATGAAGGAAAGAACAAAAAGTAAGAGGAGAGAGAAAAGAAAAACAAGATAAAAAGGTTGGAAGGAAGGATAAGGAAGGATGTAATGGAAGGAATCTTGAGATGAGGCATGATAGAGAACAGAAGGATGACACAAACAGAGGAGAGAAGGATGGAAAGAAATCTGAACGTTGACAGGAAATGTTTCAGCTGATCGCTGAAACATGGGAGAGTGTTTGATCACGACCAAACAAACGACACAAACAGGCGACAACACACTCTGGAGGAAGACAATAACGGTGTCATGAGGGTCGTCGCTCCGGATCTACGGCCCACAGCTGGAAGCGGCGCTCCGGAACACGTCTGATACAAGCGATCTCATGTCAGCCGTGATGAAAGCAACACACGTGACGTAGAGTCCGATGTGAGATTAGATCTATCAGATTAGACGACACGGATGAGGAGAGAGATTCAGCACCCCGAGCGATGAAAGAGGAGTCTGAAGCAAAGATGATGATGACATCGTGTGATCTGTGTCGGAGTGAACGTAGATGTTATCCATCCAAACCCTGTGGCGATCCAAGAACCAGAAGAAAAGAGGAGAGTAAGGAGGAGAGGAAAAAAGAGAAGGAATACAGACAGACAGAAAGAAAGAAAGATATAAAGACACTGGAAGGTAGAACAAAACTGTTGGAGGTAAATGAAAAATAAAGAAATAAAAGGAGGGAGATTAGCAAACTGGTGAGTGAAGGAAGAAATGAGGCAAAGAAAATTGATGGAAGGATAAAAGAAAAAACAGGGAAAGACAGATGGATGAAAAGGGAGACATATTGGAGGAAATGAAGAAGGAAAATAGAAGACAGGAGGATGAAATCAGGATGAGGATGGATGGAAAATTAAATAATGGGTGAGGGAAAATAATGAGGAGATGAAAAACTTAAGGCAAGAAATATGAAGGGAAATGAAGAAGAAAAGAAGAATTAAGGAGGAGACAAACGGGGAAAGAAAAAAAGAAAAAGAAAAGGAAAGTGCATTACTGATAAAAGAAAAATAATGGAAAGAAACAAGGCAAAGAGGATGAATAGAAGTAAAAATGAAATAAGGGAATTAACAGGTGAAGCAAGATGAATGGAATGGGGATGAGGATGGATTTAAAAATAAGGATGAAATAATAATTTTAAAAAATGTTAAAAGTGAAGAAAGAAGGAAACGAGGCAAGGAAGATGGAAGAATCTGTAACGAAAGAATTATAAAAGAATTGAGAGACAAGAAACTGAAGAGAAAGAAAGGAAGACAGCCAGCCGGCCCGGTGATGGACCACCGGGGGCTCGGTGACCAGTGCTTGCTGAAAGACATTCAACTCATCTGAATGCTTCCATGTTTGTTTTCTGACTATCACCACGTTACTGGCCTCAGCTTCCTCCTTTATAGATGAAACATAAATGTCACAACTCCTCTATTATTTGCCTTTTGCCCTTGAATTATTCAGCCTTGTGAGCAGAGTTTTAATGAATCCGCCGCCGCTGGAGTGAAACATCCTGTCATGTTGGCACACATCCGCGGCCACAGCTGAGACGATTTTATTAGCCTAGTAAATTTTGAAAGAGAATCCATCCCGCTGTAGTTCCCCTCCCCGGTGCACGACTGGATCCACATGTTTAACTGATTGTCGCTTCGGTTGTGGCGACGCAGCAGTGGTGTAGAGTTCAGGCTGACAGGATGGTTGTCATGGAGTTCCAACTGGCGTTAGACTCATCCCTGCATCCAGGGAGTTACCCGGCCTTTTTTATACAGAGATGGCGCCGCGGCCAAGATGTGTCTCTGCGCCAGTGTTGTTTGTTTACGTGGCGCAGAACAAGAAATGACGTTCAAGATTAACAATAAAATAACACAGCACACGTTGCAGATTGAAAGATGAAACAAAAAGCAGATTACTCGGGCAGCAAAGGGAGTGAAAATGAGATGATGACCTTGACCTTGAGAAAATTAGGTCAAGTTCAAATTTCAACTTTTGTACACTCAGGAACCGGATAAGATAGTGTAAGACCATAGATCAAAGCTACTGCTTTGATCAATGACAGTAGGTCAGAGCACTAACTTTGATCTTTGACCTATGCAAGTAGGTTGAATTCAGGGGTGTTGCAGGATGTTACAGTCTGTAACTGCATTGGTTCTTGTTTTCTGTTTGAGTTTATAAAAAGCATAAACAAACACTACTAGCTAACTTATAGATGCTTATGTTTGATTATTTATTTATTTTTTTGTTTTTTTCGAGTTTTTTTCTTCTCCGTCTTTTATTAGACAGTAAATAACTACAGGCAGATTTTAAACGTTGCTGATACACGACTTTGGACTCATTATAGAGTCCATGCTCCTCTAAATTAACAGTAATTAGATTTTCAAATGTGTGTTGTCTAAACGTGACGTCACGTGACGTCACACTTTCATCAGCAACAACAGTGCAACAGTCTCACTTTGAACAGGTCGTGTAAAAGAGGCTGCAGATTTTTTAATCATTCCTCAGAAGTTGTAAAATGGAAAGATTTAAAGGAAGTACAGACAAGCAAATTATAATTTTAGTCAAATTCAATAAAATTTGACATTTTAAACCTACAGTTTGGTGAAATTTCTCAATAATAAAGCTTGAACTTGGGTTTTAACTATAATTTTCACTTATCTTCAGACGATTTATTTCGGTTAGTCAAGAAAAATTCAAAAGATTTTGTAAAGTTTCTAAAAAAAAAACAAAAACCCAAAGTGACATCTTCCTATTTTCGTTTATCCAAACCGCTGAGCGCAAATCAAGCAAAAGCAACACATCATCAGAACCACAAAGACACTTTAAAGTGCCTCATTAGTTTATGTATTGATCAGGTATCAGACATCCACAAGCTGTGAGTGTTCGTCTTATATCACTGCCTCATAAAACTCTGATCTGACCCGGGCTGGAGGGGCCCCAGCTCCGGGACCAACCTGCCCTGTTCTGACGGTGTTGCAACGCCCAGAGGTTCCCGCCTGCCAGATGACCACCACACTTACAGCCCCACCCCACCTGAGGTTATTTCCACACTCCCGCTGTGCCAGACAGGCAACAACTCGCGGACGCAGACCTGACCTCACCGACGGGGGCCTCTACCGACAGGCTGGCGCGCAGAGCGCAGGGATTGCGCCTCTCCTCCCCTGTCAGAGCCGTGTTTTCACCTCACATGTGTGCAAACCGAGACAGGTCTCAGCATTATGGTTTGACGCACAGGACTTATGGAAAGCCTCTTACGTGTGCGCGCAGGCTGCTGATGGTGCGGCGCGCACACGTACGGCTGTTGACGCGAACGCCTCAAGGCCACATGTTCCTGTAGTTTGACACACAGCTGTGCATCAACACCTCCTCAGGTTACGCACATCAACATGCAGCACACACTCTCCTGCAGCTCCCCCACCCCCACCACCTCCATACCCACAGCCGCGCTCACTCACTATCAGCGGGATGGTCCTGTCGTCCCGGTGGATCTCCAGCCGACTGGACACCACTTTCTGCCCGTGGCCCCTGTTGCGGGTCTGCGATGCCGACGACGAAGGTGACGACTGGGGCTTATTGTCCTGCCACAGGTAATAAAACGTCCCCAAGATCCACGCAACGGTCAGAATCGCGATGGCGTTGGCCCGTATCCTGCGCATGGTGAGCCCATATGGAGGGCTCCGGAGGAGAGCCCGGCTGGTTCAGGTCCGTCCTGCGCAGATGGTGCAGCCTCTTCCAGCCGGTGATGGGGTTGAGTCTCGGCGTGAAGACAGATCGCCTCTGTCTCTCCCCACGAACACACTCCCGTGTCGGAGCGCTGCCGCTCTGCTGGGATTTGCGCACCGACAGAGCCACGGTCCTAGCGCCGGGTCATTTCATCCACAGACACGCACTCAGGCGCTTACGCATCGGCAATCCACCGGCTACACCGTGGGGGTAGGGGTGGGAGTGTGTGTGTGTGTGTGTGTGTGTGTGTGTGTGTGTGTGTGTGTGTGTGTATGTGTGTGTGTGGAGGGGATGTTCAACCTGAGTCCAGCAGCTGAGGTCCCGATTTGAGCTACAAATGAGGGGGAGATCAGGGGGGAGACAGCCGAGAGGGGGGAGGAGAGAGAGGTGTTTCACCACTGGTGACCGCTTTAACCTCTGACGCACAAGATTATCTCTCCTGTTACCCTTTAAAAAACAAACCCTTTCTTTATTACTTGTTTGATTTCTTCCTTTAAAGCTTGGGGGAGAGTAATCAAGTACATTTACTCGAACAACTCATTTGCATAACTTTACTAAATTTGATGTAGATGGGGAATTTGGGTAACGTTTCTTAGACCAGTGATGCAGGGTTGTCTTCTATAACTAAAGAAGATAAAGACATACAAAAACCCTCATAATCACTCCAGCAGCAAAATATCAGTCTTCTGCAACCCCATGATTCCAAATGAAGTTTAAATTACTTTAATTACTTTTGCGCTGTTTTTTTTTGTTGTTTTTTTTTTTTTTTTAAATGTTCACTTTTGCCTCAAACACTAAAGATTTAGCATATTCATAGCTGCACATGTGAGAAAATGTTCAGTGCCCTTCAGATCTGAGGTCAAGTCAGTTCCTGTTCCTTAAACTGACAGATAAGAGAAACAAATTGGATTTTCTTTTACATTTTCTCAGCTCGAAGACGAGTCGTTTCTTCATTTCACACAAATATCTGACAGCTGCAGCTGCTTCTGTTGGAGCTACTTGGTTCCAGCTTTGGCACAAAAACAATCGCGGATTTGTTCCCAATGAATCCTTTAAATTTTGAGTTTAAGCAGACCGTAGTGGCCAAATTCAGTTCTCATCCCCTTCATGGTTTGCAGTCATTTCATGATGGTGAAAGCAAAAAAAAAAAAAACACAACTCAAATGCACACAACAGATTTCCATCCTGCATGTTTTTTTCCCCCGACATGTGTCTTTAAAGAATACAAAGAAAAACTCAAAAAACAAAACAGTAGAATATCAATAAAAGTTTAGATTATTAGTTTATATTTGAAAATGATTTCAATTTAATCTCATGATCATCCAAAATTTCACCAAAGATTCAAAGTGGTGCTTCATATTTTACACTTAACTAAGACAGGAAACAGACAAAAGATTCTAATCAAGTCTAAGAGAACTTATTTTTTTCCTTCTGGAAAAAATACTTATTAATCATCGTCATGAGAAAAGTCTGTGACTTTCCTTTCATTTAAAAAACAAATGATATTCCCATTTACCTGACCAACTGTAAGATTCATGCACATAATTTTTAAACAAGATCTAATTTAATCTGTGTGCTCACAAAACGTCATTTAAGAACTGAATGTTAGCATCTCCTTCCTGAAACACGCTGTCAGGCCTCGCTGTGAAGCGTTTGACCCGAGGCTTGTGTCTAAAGCTTCAAAGAAGCTGGAAACAAAACTTCATCTAAAACACTTTATGAGAAAATACGCTATGCTCATTTGAAATCTGCACCATCACTGCAACACATTTATCTTCGCTGCGTTTGAAGACTCATTATCCCGCCTATGCATTTTAAATTAATATGCATTTAAAGTAAGAGCCTGCAGCTTACGCGCAGCAAATGAAGCAAACGCAGCTGAATCTATCACAAAGAAAAATGAGACGCCTTTGTGGCCTTTGAGCTCCCGTGTCGTGAATATGTAGCTCCTCTTGAGATAAATCCGGATTTGCACAGGTGACCTCTGACTTATTCAGCGAGTGAATAAATCAGAGGTGTAAGAAAAAATATCAGAATACATTAGATTGAAAGGACCGCTCTCAAAAATTTAAGCTGCTGCAGAGACTGACAAAAGAAATCAAAGCAGCACAATAACATCCCAGAGGCCTCAGAGCGCTGAGGAGGCAGATTTTTTCATCTTATTCCATCGCTGGTAGAAAAAAAGAAATATTCAGTATGAGCTCATCCAGCCCCACCCAAGAGCAAAATACTCTGCGTACGCTCATAGTGTGTGTGAGGCGTCCACACAGCTGGATCCACCAGCACGAACATCAGGAATTAGGAATGCTGAGTTTTTCCTCATTAGAACTGTGAGCCTAAACAAATCTGATCCAGAGTCGGACGGGAGAGGAGCACAATGGAATCAATAAGTGAGGGGGGAAACCCATCTGCATCTGAAAATTGCCATGTTATTCATCCGTGATGCATTCAAGCAATTATGTTTTGATGGTAAATTTAAGTTTTTCTTTGTAATTCTTTATATAAATGGTCTACTACGCTGTAGTTTCTCAAGGAACAAACTCAAAATTATTATGTACTTACTCTCCTTGATGTTGGCGGAGAGTCGGATGAAGTTTCTTCTTTGGGTGAAATAGTCCAGAAGGACTAAAAAAATGCCTTAAACAAACATAAAATGATTCCATACAGCTCCTACGATACAATCCACCGCTCCACAAGAGCCGACATCCCAAACTGATTTGAAAAGAGTTGGAGGAGGTCATGTGATCGCTCTTGTCTACCTATCTTATTGTTCATGAAGGCATCTTTAAAATTTGCTAACAGATTGAAACCGTGCAGGGGCAGAACTCTGGGCGAAGGAAGATTAAATTTTCACATCTTTTGCATCCCAGATGTGGATTCTGGATCGACTGGAACATCGGATCATACATGGGGCCTTTGTTTTTTGTTTTTTTATGTTGTTGGTTTTTTTTCTAACACTTCACCAATATTATGATGAATCAAAACAAATCTGTAAACTGGTTGTGTTCCACCTGTGCATTCAACTAGATCGTTACATTCTGTATTTTCAGGAGGAAAAACGTGCATCGGTTCTCATTACAGGAGACGGAGGAGTAGCGACATGCCATCAATACGGAGATGAGATAATGCAGATCCACAGTCATTCTAATGGATCGCATGAACTGTAGCCTGGGAGATAAAAATCATTAGCACACACTCACATACCGCGCGTACCTCCGCGCTCACGCAAGTCTTCAATCTGTCAAATAAAGGCTGCGGATCTTTCCCACGATATACAGGGAAACATTGATTACCCCGTATTACACTACAATGATATGTGCAGGTTAGATTTTATGTCAAATTTATTTGAAAAGAGCATCTCTTCATTTCATTTAGTCCAGGCAGAGGTCTTTCCAAGCTTTCTACTGTCTTCCTGTCATGAGGAGACTCATCACCCAACAAAATCTGCCTCGCATCCACCCACTGCAGAGAGAGGAGGTCACCGGGGTCAGACCCACATCTGGCTGGAGGCTGGAAGATGTTTGTCTTTATTCGCCGTTATTTGTATGGACAGGGCTGCGGCTCTCGCGGCGCTTCTGTCACTGTTATCTTTGGGAAAGACGGCGACGCCCCGGAGCAGCGAGGAAAAGTCTACGCATCCCGACAAGGGGAGGATGAACACGCACGGCAGTGGCGGTGAGGTGTCGGCGCTGGCAGCTCTGTTGGGAATACTGCACACCCACAGCCTTCAGGACCTGGCAACCTCAACTGGCTGGGTTGTGTCAGGATTAGTGGGAGCAGCGAGGAGACAAGAGCTGCAGGAAGCACCCAGCATTTCCACGAGTCGCTCAGTCGAACGCACGTGTCAGCAATCCTTCTCCTGAGACTCATGGAAAGACAAAGACCAACATTCTTGTGTCAGATGCGAAAAAGGAGAAGATTTTTCCGAGGCGAAATATGTTGGGTGGGAACTGTTATAATAAATGTAAAAGAACAGCATTTTTTTTTTCAGCTCTTCCTAATCTTTTTGCTTATGATATTAAACCAGAATGATGAAGTTCTAATCTTAAATACTCAAACCGGTACAAAGGTGGCACAAACAAACTTTTACCAATCTCAATTTCACCACTTTCATTCCAGGAAAGTCAACAAACCCAGTTGGTTCAACCTTCAGCAGAGGTTGTGTCATTTACAGTATATAAAGGGACTGGCAGGCGATTGGCTCACAGGGTCACATGACCTGAAAGTTTCTTCTTAAACTCAGTAATCCAACCAACATATTAATGTACAAAATGTATAATGAATCTACTTCAAAGTTCATTCTTTCCCTCTTTGGCACACGTCCACTGTCTCCATTAGGTTTCATGTTTATCTGTCGTGTAGTTTTAGTGCAGTGATAAAAATACGAGGAAAGTCTTAAATTGGAAAAGGAAATGAAAAACAAATAAATAAAAAATCTGAGCTTTACTGGATCCACTACAAAAATTTGATGTGGCACATGCCTGATCTGTTCAGCCACTGTCATGGTAACTGGATGAGTAGGAAGTGGTCAGAAGAGCCCAATTTTTAAAGGAAATAGAAAACATCCGGATTCCTCCCACTTTATCCGGATCTACGTCGACATTTGATGGACTTCTTCCCCGCCAGATGACCTTTTTATCTTCAAGGAGGTTGAAGGAAAAGAGATGTCGGGGTGTCAGATGTGGCTTTGTGTCTGGCTGTGTGTGCGCATGTGTGTGTGTGTGTGTGTTTTCTGCAGTTACTCCCACAGATCATCACTAGCCTTTTAGTTCCGCCAAAAATCACCACTGGCATTTCGGACGACTGCTCCAGGATGTGGAATCCAGAAAAAGCAAACAGACACACACACACACACAGAATTCCCTGTATCCACAAAACACACACACACACATACACACACACACACACACACTGACACATAAACATTTGAAAACAGCCAAAATGAGACAAAGAATTCTCATCATGTTTGCATGCACACTATCCTGTAAGCCTCCACGGAATTCTGCTATGATGATAGTGGAACGTCGGCCAATCACCCTCCAGCGCTACCCGGTGATCATCAGGCTCTGCAACATACAAGTTCATTCTTGTGTGTGTGTGTGTGTGTGTGTGTTTGTGTGCTATGCAAACAGTGTCAGACAGCAGACACACCGTCAGCAGGCGTTTATCTTCCTTCTTCTGTCCTGCTGCAGTGGGAAGCGGCGCAGGTTTCCCATGTTGCTTTGCTGCAAACCCACAACGTTCACAACAGGCCGCTTTATTGAGTCAACGCTGAATAACTTAAGTCGTTTTTACATTCCAGATTTAAAGGTGCACTCCATCTCCTGGCGATGAAGCGCTCCCCTAGGGGTTTGAGAAAGGCGACTGTAAACTTTGTTGTTCCCGGCTGACTTTCAGACTTTCAGCGGATTTAATGACGAGAAGTTTTTACAGCGCAAAAAAAAAAAACAAAAAACAGCCCTCTAAAAAACTCCTCAAACACTCTTTAAACCTGATGTCCATCTGCAGCTCGGTGTCCTCTAAACACACCAGCCTGTGTGTGGCGAGCCTTAAATGAATGTTGACTTGAAATAATTATATTCAATTTGTTGAAAACTGACCATCCTTGTGTGTTTTAAAACAATACAACAGTTGGTGCTGGTGAATAACCATTAACTGTTTTTTTAGACAAATACTTTAGCCTTCATGTCTCAAACAAAATCACATTCTGTCTCCACATTACATAGATAAAATGACCCAATTTAGAAATTTTTTTCTCTCTTCCACGTTGCACAGATTGGTTTTGAATCGTGAAACACATGGAATCAGATATTCTCAGATCAAAATCAGGCCCGAAAACAAAAATCTGGTATAAATCACATATGTACATTTTTCTCTGTCATCTAAGCCGACTGACTAGATATAGAATGTCAGTGTGAGTCAACATATATCAGGCGAAAGGTAAGGTACACCCCCAGATACGTCGCCAGTTTATGGATCAAGCGCACCTATATGGTTCTGAGATGTTGCCCAAAATTGTGTAAACAGATGTCATTTATGGGACTTTCTCAAATTAATTTCAAATTCACGTTTCTCTGTCGTGGGAGCAGCTTGCAGCTTTTTCCAAATGATATTCAAACGAACAAACGATCGTTTGTGCTATGTTCTATGCAAATAATACAAAACCAGCACAGCAAGAGGATACGACAATTTCCAAACAGGAAGGTACGCAAACACACAAACCACAAACAAATGTTTACCTCCAGAGGAAGTCTGTTTCGTGGTTTTGTTTGCCTGCGGATTATTTGAGATGAATCAAGAATGAATGATTGTTTCATCTTTGGAGAGAAATCTTCATCCCTACATTCTATTTACCTGAACATCAAGATGAACTGATATAAAAAGCTCACAGAAGAGGAAGGGGCTCTTTATACCAACCTAGTGGTGTCCTTTCTGAGGCGAAAACCAGAATCTAGTGGGATTAATAAGAGGTGTGTGTTGGTGCAGACAGCAACCAGCAGCTGAGGACAATTTAAGAATCAAGACGTGGATCTCTAAGTCCTGACAGCTGCCATGGAAAACCGGGGACTCGTCACCTACCAGGAAGGAGCTGAGAGGAGGATCATTGGGCCACATGGCAGCAATCATGTTGTGGGTGAGGATCAGAGCTCCATGTGTAGAGTCACATGCGATACCTCCTCATTTTGAAGGGGTGATTGTAGTGTCAGGCCGACCATGTGTGCATCTGCTTTAAAGACCGTCCACGTCAGCTTGGAGATAACCTCTCCTGTGCACCGAATAAAGATGCTTGGGTCAAATCTAATTCCTCCTTTAAAAGACGTTTAACATGTTGACCTGGTTATTTTTAAATATATATATAACATTTTAAGCTTCTTCTGGTCGCAATGCATTCTGGGATTTTCTACCCCTCCGTTTTGAGTCTGGAACTGATAACACTTAGCATGGAGGGCCGCGTGAAGGGCCGGACGACCGCTACCACGTTCAAATTTCACACGTGCGTTTAACACATAGTAGTTGTGGGTTTTCATCATTTGTTGTTGTGCGGTTTCCACGGAAACCTGTACACACATAAAGGATGATGAAGTAGTGGTGACTCATGTCAACAGCCGCCTAGGCCAGTATTTTTACGACCTCCACTCACCGACTTCATGAACCGTAGAGTAATTTTTCTTTTCTTTTTTTTTTTTTCTGCAGGCCTGCAAACAACAAGCAGACGAATGAGAAACAGGACTTTTGGCCGAGCTAATCAATGACAGAGTTTCTCAACAGAATGACTCAATAGTTCAAAAATAATGAGAACTTTCTCAGAGAGTAAATCATTAAGTGGAGAAAGTTTTACCCTGAGGGACACCTGATAGTCTTTAACGGCGATGTTAAATGTTTCAGCGTGGGACCAGCGGGGGGAATCAACTGGTGTAACCGTTTATGGAGAGAAGGACTCGAAAAGAAAGGAAAAGAAGAGACAGTAATCCTTACATCAGCCCCAGCCTCATGGTTGACTCAGCTTTTACTCAGAGTCCTCCACATAAATCGTAGGCGTTTTCTCCTGGGGTCAAAAAGGTCAAACTCCTGCTGCCTCACCGCTTTTAACTGGAACTCCTTTTCCATTTGTGCACTGGTGCGCAATTCCGAGACATTACAGCATGCCAGTTGGGAACGCACACACACTGGAAAGGAAATCTACAATGATTTGGAGGGTGATGAATTATTCAGCGTTTCACAACAGCTTCATGGATGCTGTCTTTACAAGCTCACAGGGGACGCTGGTGTGATCACGTCCTCCATATGTACCAGCGATGCGTCTGTCGGTCGAACATATTCTGCAGGTCTGAGCCCATTTGTCAGGCTTGTTTCTGTCTCCCTGCCAAGACGACGGAGTCATCGGGATACATCCGAGGCTCTGATGGAGGTAGAAGACGGCCGGCAGACTCCAAAGCTCGTGGACGTGTGATTGAATATGTTGCTGAGCAATCGGGCTCTTGTGAAATTGTTGCTCCAGCTGGATCAGCTCAGAGTAAGAAGTCCATTAACAGCGAGGGGTATTCTCTGGTGCCTGAGCTCAAGAGATAATGGGTCTATCTGGGACAGGACATCAGGATGAAATATGGGTGAAGCCGACTGTCCGTGAATAGATGAGGAGGGGAAGCACGCTCTTTCTCCTTTGTAAGAACGGGAGGACATTTAAAATGCATGTTTAGAAAAAGGAATGCAGTGAGCGTTTGATATCTTTGATAAACTCACAATCCAGCCTGCAGACATAAGAATGTTTTACTTAGATCATGACTTTTATGGAAGATGTAAGATTTGTAGAAAAATCTGTATTCATTGGAAATTGTAAAATCATCAATTTAAAGTCATAATTTTCATCATCATGATTTCCAGGAAGATTTTCTCCTTATAGGTGTTTTCACTTTTTTTCTTTTGGTATAAAAAACACTTCCATTCATTTGGGGAAATTCTTACAGGAACATTATTCTTGCATCAGCTGAATGTAAATGTGACCAACCTACCCAGTAAATACCTGCACCAGTGTGAACATGTGTGAGACAGGGATGCGTGACGCACACAAACACAACTGGAAATTCTTGTTTATTATCAATTAAAGCCAGACAGAGCTGCACCACCTTTAGACTCAAGTAACGTTGTGAAATACTTCTGTATTTACACGGTATACACACAGTGGTACAAATGTTCCAAATAAAAACAAATACTCAGGAACAGTCTTTGCAGAGAATGTGTGCAAACCTCAGACTTCAGCTTAGTGGTTAAAATGTTCAATCATGTAAGTCCAGGGAGTAACAGAACAAACGACCTTGAAGCAGTCTAAAAACATACATTCATCGCTTTATTATTAAGTCTAGTTAAACTGGGGAGTTCTAGCTCTGGAATGACCCCTCGTACAAACAATACACACATACAATCCAACAAAATTGCATTTAAAATGTACCGATTGATCATTCCTTCCAGTTCAATGAATAAACAGGATTTCCACCCACTTTTAAAGTGCTGTTATTTTGAGATGTCAGAGTGAGATGTTATAACTGTTGACAGAATAACGGGAGTCTTTCTTCAATATAAAGAATTATCCAAAATGACAGATCCATAAATTGAAATTTTCTTCACCATGTTTGTTGTTTACAAATAAAGATTTATGAAAACCTATAGGCAGAGTTGAAAGAGAGGTGGATCCACTGATTGATCTGCTTGTTAGAGGTGTCAAAAACATTAATAAACACGAGTGTTAGATCTTCTTTTTGTGATTTTGTATTAATACTTAAATTTATTCTTGCTGGTTTACGCGCAAAGCTTTTGTGACTATGGTTCATTTTGAGCTGCGTTTAAACCCCACACCACCAGATGGCAGTGTTGGAACCTATCTTCAGTCAATTTTAACTGATCTACTGTAAAACATAAAGAAGACGTAACCAGGAACACAAGTTTACACAAATATGACAATTATATCAGATTGTAACTGATCAGTCAGCTCTGCTCCACATTACTTCTGATTAATATTTTAATTAATTTAATTTCATTTATAGATAAATCTCATGTCTAAATTGCTTATTTTTTTGTTGGAAATTGACCACAGATTAATTAATTATCAAAATAGATTAACTACCTGCTTAAAGAACAATGTTTACAGATGGAATTTTGAAAGAAGGTGAAAAATTATAAGAGGAACCCTTTAGTTTTATCCTGAGATGATTGTTGCTACGTTGGCTGCTGTTCAAAAGTTATAACAACTCACTGATGTACGTCTGTGGAAAGAAAACACGAAAAAAAATAAATAAATAGCATTCACACCAACTGAAGCCAAACAGTCATGAATAATGTTAATGAAAGAAGCGCCTCGTGTTTAAATCAAACGCAACAAGACATTTTTCTTCATCAGTAATGGCACGTACATGCTAACCAGCAAATTAAGAGAGTGAACCCACTGCCAATGTGAGCTTCAGAGTCCCCGATGGGATCCGACTGCGCTCCTGCAGAGTGAAGCTGGCGTAACAAGCAGTTTCTGGAGCTTACACAACATTACAGGAGGAGGGGGAGACGGTGAGTGGTGGGGGGAGGAAGAAAGTTCTCTTCGAATGAGCGCTGATTGGGCGCAATTTCTTTGGAGGCACCTGAAGTCCTTCTAGCGCTACAGCGACACCTGCTTCAGAAGTCGGTCCTCCTTCATCTTCATTCCTCCTCTTCTGATGAGCAACACACACACACATACACACACACATCCCCCCTGTTACTTCAAACCGTATCCAGGTTTAAAAAATGTCGACGCTTATTGTTCTGCTTGGGGCGTGTGATTCCACAGCCTGGCGTTTTCAAAGGTGTCCGAGCTTCAGAATCCATGGAGACAGAGGATGGGTGTGTGTGTCGGGCGGAGCTGTTACTGCTCCGTAGGACACACGTTACGGTCTTTGCAGCAGAAGTAATGCACCACCACGCCGTTGGGATACCTGGCAAACGCACTAAAAGAGGAGGAGGAGCAAAGAATAGAAGCTGATTTTAACACACAGACGTCACTTCACAAAAACAGGTGGGATCAAAGACATGGAAGCAGCGTACGCAACATATGCAGTCATTTTATGTTTGGTTATTTCGGCCAGAAATGTTTTACGATCATGAATATATAACATCTGCTCTGTTACTTTAAGCGCAGGACAGTTTCAGAGGAAATTCAAGCTTCGTACGCCGACGCAGCGTTTACCTGTTCCCTATTTTCTTCTTACACACTCTGCAGGTCTTCTCCTCCGTGATGACACATTTAACCTGCTGGTGGAAGATCCGCTCCTCCTGCACCTGAAGAAGGGGAACGCATCGGGTTTAATCCCGAGGTAACCGTATGCTGGATTAATTAAAACCCTTCATTTCAAGTATTTGTGAATTTGAATCCATGTTCACCAGAGGGAAGCCTGTAACCTCTGAGAGGATCAATAAAACATCCCGTTGTGTTTTTAATAAAGAGGATGGAGACTCCAACAACATGAAAACATTCTTTCTGATGTTTTCCTCGACTTTGCGCAAACATCCTTCGCTTCGGCGGCTACACCAGGTATTATTATGAAAGCTTAAAATTTGAATCCCATTTACATGAAACAACACGAAACCCCACTGAGGAGGACTCACCCGCAGGAACTCGGCTTGCAGCAGACTCTTCAGCACCTGGTTGCAGCGTTTCCTCTGGGCGTTCTCCTCCAGGACGCTTTCCAGGAAGACGCGGATCTCTCGGATCTGAGTGTTGGCTGGGAGGAGATTGATGGCCTGGAAAACATCGGCTTGTTCAACACTGGTGACCAGTTCCAGCTTTCACCATCAGAAAGTGGAGAAATTACTGAAGGACAAAGTTGAGACGCCGTTTGTGGAAATTTAACAAGCTTTAATTATTGGAAGTTTGTGTTAAATGAATCAGTTGTAGTTTGATTTTTAGACATTCTATTGTGCAGCAAACTAAATATATATAAAGACTGTTCTTGGAGGGATTACATCTCATCACCAGATGTCAGTCTGTGGATTGTGATCAGTGGGAGTTGAGTTTTCAACAGAAACTTAAATTAAGTGGTTGCTATTTCGGGTCGGGGTTCAGGAAGTCAAACCATCAAAGATTCACATCACAACCTAATCTCCAAGGAGATCGTCTCCTTCCTTTTTTTTTTTTTTATTAGTATTTTCTATCACAAAGGCAGCGTTGTGATTAAACGCAGCCTTTCCATTCTCTTTTATACGAGTCGTGTTCGGTTCAGTCGCTGCTGTAATTCAAACCAAACGCCACACAACTTCATTCTAATCATGTTATTCTATCTCATTCGGATCCTGGCAAAATGAGCCACTCTTATCGGGTTCCTTTTCAATGCCATGTCTTGTCTGAATTGGCAGCGATGACTAAATTAGAGAGACGTCCATTCTTTACAATTATAGAGAAATCCCAGAATTAGAAAACAGCTCTAGCCTTCTGAATTAAAGAGTAGTTTGGAGTACCGGAGAGGTTGTTGTGTGTGAAGGTTTAAGTACAAGAGTTTTAGCACTGCCCCGCGGGGGTTTGCTCTGACTGAACCCCCGGCGCAGATCGGAGCGCTGCTTCGTTCCTTCTTTACCTTGGTGGTGTTGAGTTTGCTGTGGTGAACCTCCAGGACGTGCAGGGCCGCCTGCAGGTTGGCCTGAGGCTCCGACAGCTCCATCTTGATGGGCCCTAGACAGTGGACATCAGGAGGGGACAGGTACATCCGCAGCAAAGACAAATAGACCTGAAGAGGTGAAACGCAGCCATTTTTGTTGAGAACGTAATTTGAATATGTTAATGGTTGACATGACAGAAGGTGAGGTCTTTATGCTAAACTAGCTACTGGATTCCCATTGGAAGCTCGTGTATGACAGCGATATTGATCTTTTCAGACATTTCTCGACAAGAAAGCAAACATTTCTTCAAATGTTGAGCAACATCCTCACAATAACAGGTTTAATGGATCCAAATGGGGACCTTTTATCATCCTGCCCTTTGAGGGTAGTGATTAATAATTGGTTGCAGTCAAATATTTTATAGCCCTGAAAGACAATATCAGCTCACTTCTCTGACATTTTTGTAGAACTAGTGATGCTCTTGTCCCTGAGTGCTGGAGGTATAAATAATCCATTATATTTGTCGAGCATTTTTCTGCAGACAAAAGGTACTCAGCTGAAGGCAGCAGAAGACGATGTAAGTAATATGAAAAAGAAACATTTAAGAAGCAACAAAATCTATGAGGGTTAAAAAAAAGAAATTAACAAATCAGGAACAAAAATTTCAAATAAAATTAGATTAAAAGCGACTTACGTCTTTGTTCCCATCGACTAAACTGTTGTAATGTCGGTGACAGTATCTGCAGAGAGATCATGAGAAAAGATAAAACCACAATACAAAGTAAATTATTTGCCGCCTCGCAGAACAAATACGCCTTCGGATCAACTTATTCACCATTTTAGACTCTTTTACATTTTAGATATTAATTCAAGTCAAATCAGCTGCTGAGGGTTTACACAGGTTTTTCTGGTGCTTGGTGTTAACTGCTCTTCCTGCTGTGAGGGATTCTGGGGTGTTTGCAGGCGTACTCACTCTTCAGCCATGTGGGTGTCCTTTAGGATGTGAACATAGATGAAGAGCGCCTGCTCGTGTTTACCCATCCGTCCCAAAAGCAGCGCTCGCTCCTCCAGGAGGCCTTGGGATGGAAACGGGTGAGAAATTTAAGAAATAATAATAGATAATATTTGTAATTTCCTTTGACACAAATGACAGACGTTTTTAGTCTTTTATTCATATCTATGATCATTAAGGGAAGCCAACTTCGCTTTTAAACATAAAAAGACATGAAATGACAACAGCTGCTACGACATAAACCAAGTCTTCGGAAGCAGGGAGATCCCAGATCGACTTGGGGAACTGATCCTTTGAGCGAAAAGAAGCGACGTCCACCGTTAAAGACAGTCCTCACCATCAAACGGGAAGTCACTGATGAGCCTGGCTGGTTCGTAGCTGGTGGAGGAATCCAGGAAAGACAGCAGCTTGTTCCTGAACTCGCCCAGATCCCCCTCCTCCTTCCCGGCGGTAACAGCTGGAACTCCTACGACAGGACATGGGTTTTAATTACATCACATCTCTTTAAATGACCTGCAAAGACTGTCCAATGAATTGATCGGTGGACTGACAGAACATTAGTCTGCTACAAATTTAATAATCAACCAATATTTGTAGTCAATTTTCAAGCAAAGTGACGGATCTCAAATCAGCTGCCCGTTACACGTCTTATAATATCATTCATGAGTACATCCAGTGTTTTTAAAGGAACTCAGATCCACAGTGTTAATATATGATCCAATACTGTCAGAAAACCATACCATAATGTATTACAGGCTGTGTGATGCATTCTGTTTCATAGCATGACAGATTATTCTTATTATTCTCCGACAGATTGGAAGTTAATGAGCTGCACATTTCGAGCTGCTGGCGGAGGGCTTCGTTTCGATAGGCGACCCCCCCCCCCCCCCCCCCCCCCCCCCCCGGATGATCATTAAATAGCTCAAACAGAGATGGATGGTCTTCATGATGCGTCTGGCGATGACGGTGGACGAGCAAGTGACAGAAAACTAAATCCACATGCAGTGACGTAATCACAGGAAAACTCTGCAGTGAATTAGGAATCATGTTGATAAAGTAGTGCCTTAAGAAGATGCTGAGATCATTTCTTGTATTTTAGATATTTTTTTTCCCCATAATGGAAAAGTAAATAAAAAATCTTGCTTTCTGTTCCTTGTTGAAACGTCTAAAAGCATATTTTAAGGGCCACTCTAACCCTCTTCTCGGCCTGTATGTTAAATTTTTCGTCAGATTTTATTTGAGATCTGTCTGCCTACATTTCTCTCTAAATCCTGCACAGCATTTCTTACACTTGGAGGGTTTCTTTTGCTCGTACCTTCTGGCAGTGAGTTGAGGTACTGCTTCATGAGGCCCTGAACTCTCTCCAGGTAGAGCTGGATCAACACGTTGTGAAATTCCGGGTCACTGTCTTCCCACACGTTAACGATGTGCTCCAAATATGGGATGGCGAGTTCCTTAAAGCCTTCCCTCAGGAAGTTGAGCACCTTGTGTCGGGGCAACGTCTCCACTTCCGTCAGATCCTCTGTAAAGATCTGCACAGGAGAGATGAGTAATTTTACATCGATAAAATAAATAAATCAGTAGTTTTCTGGTGTTTTAAACAAATCTCACGTCCCACCTTCAGGCCGTCCTCAGGGCAGATCTTTAACACCCACGGAGAAAACTCGAAGATCATTCCCATATTCTCCACCCCTGTGTGGAGGAAGACCAACCTTTAACTTCACCACAGCAGTAGGAATGGAGATGCAGAACATATTCAAGTTTCAGAGTCACACATGCAGCGTTTTATTACAGTGATGATTTAAAGTTACTGGCATGTCTTACGCTGTGCAATAAAAAAAAAGCAGCAGGAAAAAAACCCTCTCCTTCAGTCAGCGCCAGACATTTGAAAGACTGCAGACCATGATGCAACAGAACGCAGACAATATTGTAGGTTACATCCAATATCCACAATGAATCAGGGTGAAAGGTTTCTCAGAGGCTTTGCCAGAACCACCGCGGCAGATTAAACACGCTATGACAGCTTCAGTGCTCTAAGATGAAACAGACCGGACCGGGCCGTCAGTCCTCACCCAGTCGTTGGAGGTACTGCACTGTTCGCTCGTGGCCCTTCAACGGAGAGTTGGCTTTGGTGGACTGATCCAGCAGCACCTGCAGGGCTGAGAGAGAGAAAACCGCGTGAGATAGAGAAAAGGAAGTCAAAGATATAACGGTAGCTCATTATAGCTATTACAGTGATCCCTCGTTACTCGCGGTTTATGCGTTCCAGGACCACCCGTGAAAAACAAAATTCCGCGATATAGCGACGAACCATTTATTTTATTATTCACGGTAATTTAAGCGTTTATGAAGCCTCCCCATACTGATATTAAACCACCTTATATCTGTATTACCTTTTCCTACACTCTTATGAACTGTTCAAAGCACATTTTTTATTAGTAGTAGTAGTAGGAGGAGCAGTTGTCATCATTAAAATGGTCCATAACAGAATTAACTTTGTTTCTGTTGAATAAAACACATTATAGTAGAATCATTAACAATTTTTAGTGGAAATGTGATTAAAAATTAGAAGCTTTTTAGAATTCAAAGAGTGTAAATCATTTGTTTTCACCTCTTACAGGCTCATAACTCTAATTATCTGATTACATGAGAGAACAGAGGCATGAGTGCAACTCAGTTCATGTTTCTCTCTAGTTTCAGTGTCAGAAGAGAAAGACGTCAGTCGTTTTAGTCTTCCTCGTCATATAAAACTGGAGAGTGGGACACTGGGAAAGTGTCCTCCAGGAAAAACCCTTGTTGGTCATTGGACATCCAAAGTAGTCCCACATTATTGATCCTACTTTCTTTGTGAAGAAAGCACATTAGTGCTCTCCTCCTCCTTTTGTTCAGCATCTTCGTCTTCTGACAGGAAACTGGTAACAAGCAAATGTTCATGACGTGATACCCACCAGATTTTAGACCGCGTTGCATCGTGAAAGCGGTGACTCCTGCAGCCCTGACCGCCAAGAGCCAATGTGACTTCAGTGTGAGTGATGGAAAGTAAGAAAATCATCAAAGTCATCTCCCCTCACAGGCAATGCATTACATAATTCCTCTGTCGACGGGAATTGAACGAGACACATGTGGCGTTAACTGCTGGACGGGAGCAGCTGGTTCAAATTGGCACAGAGACAGAGGCAGACCGAGCAACGTGATTATACAAGCATAAATTACAGCAGACAGATTAAAACCAGCCGCGCTCGCAAGAGCAGGCCAGACTCGGCTGCAGGATCCCGCCAGAAAGCAAATGACTATTAAGACGGCTCTGATCCGCTCGGATGATGAGGAAACCTCCCCTGAGATAAACCGTGTTGCCTCAGCCGGCGCCCAGAACGCAGCTTAGCTACCAGCACAAAGCTAATACCTGCGCTAAATGGCTACCAGCTCTGCGCTTGTAAACATAATGGACCAATTCAGGAAACAATGGTTCTTGTGTTTAAACTGGGAGCTAATGGGGGAGGGGGTGGTGATGACGGCCAACACGGTTTTGGCATCGAGTCATTTGTCATTTAGAAACTAAACCTCAAATTTGACTTCTAATTTGAACGTGAGCGTTTGGGAGACGGTGTTTTAATGTGTTCTAACCTCACGCTGCCACCTCAGGCCTATCAGCCACACAAACACAGTCTATTATTGAAAGTTTAATCCCTAAAGCAAACTGCTGCATCGTTAACATGTTCGGCTATCCCATAATGCCACAAAATGATGCTTCCTTTTTTCCCCTTATTTCTTTTTTTACTCCCATGTGCTTATTTTTTTATGATTTCAGTTATGATAAAAGTGAAACACAGTGATGTGTTAAAGGATTTGGTTGTAACTTAAAGCTGTATGTCAACAAAAAAAAATAAAAAAATCATAATACAGTAAATCAATAGCTGTGGTTTTATTTGAAGTGGAGGAAAGTTTCATTTAATCACCTGCTTAGAGAGAAACAAAGCCTACGAACGTGACTGAACACAAAAAGAATAAAACTTTAAACATCTTTTCCTCTAGAATGATCACCTGAGTCTTTGACTACAATTCCCATGATCCCACACTCCGTGTTTTGTTATCACTGAGGGCCCCCTAGTGACTGCAGTCGACCACTGAACACTTCTGACGTGAGTACAGCTAACACGACTCTGACCCTTACCCTTCTGGTGCAGACCCTTCTTCTCATAGAGGATGATGAGCTCGCTGTACTTGTGGGCCTTCTTCAGGACGTACTCGCTCTCCTCGATGTGGCAGTGGTTGTTTTCCAGGCGGAGGAGGGGGGACACCAGAGCCACGTTGGTCTGGATGGAGAGAGATGATTTTAATCACGCAATAACGACGCAGACACCATCGTATTGCAAAAGGTGACATCGCTGATCAATTCATCACAGCATTTTAATAATTAAAGCCAGATGCTTGAAACTACAAAGATGATCCTCGAGGTCAACCCCGGAGGTTTCTCTGGTTGAAGAGTGCTCAGTTTATCTCAAAAGGAGTAGGAAGCACCTGGTGAGTCTTCCAAGAGTCATAAATGACATGAACAGGCTGATAAATATAGAAAAGAAAGTCAGTCCAGCTGTTTCACAACATTCCTTAAGTGTAGATGAGGTTTTTGTGGATCCATATCAGGGTAAATCAAAAGATTCTCTTAGCTGTCCAGGCATCTGTGTCTCCAAATCAATACCAGACCCATTTAACTGATCTCTGGAAGACATCTCAACCCCTTTCAAAGCAAACCTGTCAAAGCAAACACATTGAGCTGCGTGTCAGGTGAAGGACTGCCGTGTCCCACTGCCAGTTTCAACCAACGGTCGCAGTAACTTTTTTGTGATAACACCTAGTTGTTGAAGCGGACGATGAAAAGTTCCTAAGAGCTGACGGAACTTTTGGAAGTTAGAAACAGTTTGCGTCACTGACAAATACAGTCATTAAAAGAGGTTTCATAGTCATTCTGAGATGTTTTCCGCAGTTTGTTCTGCAATTTTTTAAAGTCCCCTTCTACTTTTTGACTTAAAGACGGCTGCATCGCTTACAATGGATGTAATCTACTCATTTTAGAGTGAACTGTTCCTTTAAAACAAAATAAGTCTGTAAAATAGGCTTCTATTCACTTGTTCAATTCCAATCTTTCACAATGACAAGTACTTTTTGGAGGACACTTCGATCACTTGACTAAAGAGGAGCAGAGAACAGTCAATCCGCTGCAAATTCATCATGATCCAGTCAAACACTTCAATATGGAAATTTCTCCTTTTCAGTAACAAAGACTCAGGAAAAAAAAAAAGGCGGACAGTCTGGGCTTACGTGCAGGTAACACTTCAGCAGGGTGGTGTCGATGATCTGCAGCAGTTTTTTGCGGCTTTTGATGGTAGGCGTTCCCTCCATGAGCGGAGACGTCGAAGACGGGTCCGAGTCGTTCAGCTGCTTGACCAGATGGTTGCGTTTCTGACATCATAAAGTTAGACAGAGATATCGTTTATATTCACACCACATTCACCTTACATACGCTTCTGTTATTATAAAAACCTTTGGTTGCTGTCATTGTCTTACGACACACACACTCACACACACACCTGGGTGAGGTAATCTATGAGAGCCAGGTGAGCCTTCTCCAGCTCCGCCCCAGACAGCGAGGGCAGAGGGTTGGGATAGTGCAACTGTTTGCGGTAGTCGGGTGGGAGCAGGTCGGGATACAGGCCGATCACGTGGGTGGGGTCTACAGATCACAGGAGGGGATATTTACCTCAATCAACAAATGAGACGCGAGTTTATTTATTGGATTTGATTATAGGCAAAACTTATTTGAGGTCAGAGTTAATGACACAGATACACAATACTCTGTTTAAAAAACTACTTCCACCGGCCAAAATTAACAGTTGGTTAAAGCCAGAAACACTCTGTCATGACTGTGGAAAACACATGTGGATGCAAACATTTCCATCAGTCAACGGAAGAAACTGCAGATGTCAAAAGAGTTCAACAAAAGTCAGCAGAATAAATGATAAAAGTGTGAGATTCATGTTAATGAGGCGACAACACACAGATCTACTTCAATCCTTCATGTGAGTGCAGGTCTAAGTAGAACAGCTGTTTCTAAAGACACACGTCAGGTGAACATTGTCCTGGTCTGGAAACAATTTCCCCATTGCTCAAAATTTAATAATAATAGTAATAATAATGTTGGCTGAGGTATTCCCTCTGTGAGAGTGTTCTATTTTGAATGAGGGCATAACAGATTAAAACTAACAAGAGGAAGTAGTCATCGACATCTAACACCATATGATGTTGGTTTTCTACAAAGGATGTTGTTGTAAGAAGATAACAGGATCATAACTGGAGCAGGGAAATGATGTTTCAGTCATGTTTGGACTCCATCTACAACGACAAAAATTCAATTCCAGGGAGAATTTTATTGGTTGCTGAGAAAACTATGAATTCAGTGCAATTTTTTTAATAAAAGGCTGCAACTCCAGGAGACAGAAAGTCCAACAGTCTTAAAAGTTTGGCTTAAGTCCCCTGGGAGGAAGGAGAACCTCACCTGTGCCAAGTTTGGCAAACACCTGCATGGAGTCATCAAATCTTTTTTGGCAAAAGAGATTGAAGGCAAAGAGATTCTGGATGTGATGTATCTGCTGCTTCTTATCACCGTCTGAATCATCCTTCATCTTCTGGCAGAAAGAAGAGGAAAGTCAGAAAATGTATCACTGGCATCAAAATGTCTAGAGTTACTGAAAAGCTAACGTCCAAAAGGTTTTGCTCCTGGAAATTTCCCCAGGAAACAGACAGATTGGCAGACAAGCTGACTGTAATGTAAGAAGCGGCGAGCATTTAAAGGATGGAGGTAAGGGATTTGAGGTTCCTCTACCCGGAGCTACAGCACTAATTGAATCTAAGAATTTCATAACAGGGTTTAACAGTGAAGCGAAGCTCACCGCCAGCTGAAGAGCCAGCTCAAACTGCTTGTCCTCAAGAAGCTGCCGGATCTGGCTGGATATCGACACGGGCACCAGGCGCCACACAAAGTGGTTGCTGGCAACATAAACAACGTTTGGCCTGAGAGAGAGGAGAGAGCGGACTGGAATTAAAATGTGTTCTCCTTTGGAAAGAAGAATCATCATCATCATCAGCGGTATAATTATTGTGGCAAACAGAAGCCAGGGGAACTGCTGAGAGCAACAAATTTATGTTGTGATGTCTTTTTAAGGGTGCTTTGCAACAGTTGCAGCATCAGGAGGGGATCAGCAGGCTTGTATGTCTGTTTATTTCCACTGTCAAACTTATAAATTAAAAGGAATACAACCCTACCACACTAGTTTGGTAAAAATTTAATGTCCCGACTCTAATTTTGAAGGATGTGGTAAGTTTGACTGAACAGGTGAAGCGGTAGCTTTACAGAGGCTCGGTTACCCAGCTGAAGTGATGAACCGAGGTCTTTGCAGCTCCACACTCTGCACCAGGAGTCTGGGCTCAAAAGTGCGGATCTCTACAACCCGGGGGAGGACGGCTATGATGTAGGGAGGCTGGTGCTCTGAAAAGAGGCGACAGGGTCAAAGGTAATGACCAAGGCTAGGTTTGTGGATTTAAAACCTGTTTCCTGCTTTTCAAAGCTTTTCTGGTATTAGCTGGTGTGTGCGTTTCTTACCCATTGCTATAGGGATGTCAGTCCAGTTCAGGGCACACTTCTGGGTGCAAACGCCCTCCTCGTTTAACACTACAGTCAGGTCATCCTGACCGACAGCCACCTTCCCATCAGCCAGTGGGGCAACCAGAGGCTCCAACTGTTTCCCAGTGGGGAAAAGCTCCTTGATGGAGCCACGACCATCCATCTGGTTCACAGGAGGGTTGGTATGAGTGAGGGCGGAAAGACACAGCATAATAAAAACATTAAGCTTTATTGTAAACTCAGTAATTGAGCAATGGGTGGATTATCACTGTAAGCTGTAGGCAGCAGCAGATAAACAGTAAGTGTAAGATTAAGACATGTTATCCTTTCGTGTGGAACACACCCGAATGAGGTAATAGTCTCGTTTAAAACCAACACAGATGGAGTTTTCACACCAAGCCATGGATTTTGGAATATCGGGAGCGCCAAAGTCCCCCTGACGGATAAAAGACAATATGTTTAAATGAGTCCTGGAACAAACTGCAGCGAGTCACATCTCAAATGTACAATATTTTACCTGCAGTTCATGGAACTCTCGATCCTTCCAATAATAAAGCTGCAGTTTCTTTTTCACTGCAACACACATTCTTAATCTTTCCTCTCCTGTGCTGGTTTGCTGAGAACAAAAGGAAAACGAGTGTGGGGGAAAAAAATGATGTGTATATTGGTTTTGCACATTTTAACTTTTTTCCCCTCATCTTGCTCCTTATGTTAAATCAAAAGCTGAAGCACCTTGGTGAGGGAATGTTTACAGCTCATGTTACATGCTGCCATGTATTACCTCCACATAAAGACAGTAAAGCCCAAAATTATAATAATAAGATTTGTAAAATATTAGGATAAACGTTCACCATAATTGATTACTTATGTTTCCCAGAACACTTCGGTCAAAAGTGAAAATCTAGCCATCATCTGCTGACCCCAATTCAATCTCTGCATAGTTATACAAACAAGAAGCTGCTGTGTTTAATCAGAGTCACTTATTACAGTAACCGTAGCAGTGCTCGCTCTTTTATGTGTGACTGAACTTCCTGGTAGCAGGTAACCACTGAGGTATGCAGAGATCACGAGTTTTATTTGATGTCACTCTACTTTCCATCCAGTTCATCAATGCTTGGAAGAACAGTTCTGCTAAGTCTGTTTTTGTTTTTAATGACACACGACTCTTAATTCCAAAAACAACAAGAAAATGATAATAGAATGCAAAAGACTAGAAAACACATTATCAGACTGCCAGAAGCCATTTTCAGCTCCAGGAAATAGTGAGCGCTGGTGTAAAGTGAAACGCTCTACGCACACACAACCTCTGATAATGGCCTGATTTTATTAAACTGAATAAACCAGCTCACTCAAAGCTCCCTGGAAACAAAAAAAAAGCTTCCCAGTAAGACAGCTAACCAGCCCAGCATCTGGGCTAACCAGCTGCATGCTGGCAGACTAAAATGAATAATGTTGTTGATATAATGTTGATTTAGAATTAAAAGCAACTGGAACTGACCTGTAAGTCACAGGCAAAGAGCGTTGCTCCTTTAGCTTTGGATAACACAGTGATCTGCTGGAAGGTAAGGAGGTCGTGGACGTGGATATTGTTCTCTGCAGATGAAGACACAAAATAGCCTTTAACTGATAACACAGATTAATTCTAACACACGTGAACTTTAGGTATCTATGTTAGGGGAATAAACTTACCGAGAAGACTGACGAGGACTTTGTACTGTGAGACAACATAAAGCTATGGAACACAAAAGAGTAATTCAACATGAAGTATCCATTTATATGAGAATTACCATACAGTGCATTATGCACTGATCAATATCAACCATCCCAATGAAAATCAGATCAGTGGGAGTATAAGCTGAGCATTTTCATAATCAAACTCCTACTATCACTATTAAAAAAGGGTAATACTGTGGCTAGTTGTATAACTGACCTAAGCAGAAATCTCTCTCCTTACCCTGACGTCTTACGTACCTGCTGTATCTTCTTTGAGAAGTTCTTATTGGATTTTTCCAGTGTCACCTCAAACCGGTTGGTACCTAAGAGTATAGAAGACATCAGAAATGACTAAACCCATCATTTGAAGCAGACAACACAAAGCTGAAAGAGTCTGCAAGGAATCGAAAGTTTGACACATCCCCTTTGTTTGATATACCTGCATCTTTCTTTATTCGGTAGAGGAGAAGATGTCCTGGCTTGGTTCCCACAAGCAGCCAGTCCTCTGTGAAGGAAGAACTCAGAATCAGGGTCTGACATTTCAAGGTGTGCTGTCAATCATGTCAGGTAACATAAACGTTTTGAGTAGTGACTGGCTTGCAGTAGATTATTCATGACAAACAGAAATTGAAGTTAAATAATCGCCCATAGGCAAAGCTTCTTTGTCCAAGAATGGAAGGCTATAGCAGTAGGGAATGACAACAACTTACCCCATGCCGCAAGGCAGTCAATCTGAAGAGGAAGTTTTTCTAAAATAGGCACTGGTTCATATGCGTCATGCATGTTGAAGTGGTATTGTTGATTCAATCATAGACCGTTCTCCTGGACGAAGCCCCAAAAGAGTTAATGCAACATCAGCTGACTGTGTGACCGCTGATGAGTCCGTCAGGCTGCTGCGATTTTATGTCTCCATCAAACGACTGGAACTGGTTTAGTGTCTCGGTTGTTTTTGAGGGGAAACCTAATCGGGTACAACTCTGATACCATGGACTTTCGTTGTGCTATGAGGTTAGGCTTGTTAGCCAGCTATCTGTCCAACCAAAACAACAGCTCATCGCTAGCTTGTTAGCCTGAAGTTAGCAAGCAACAGCTACAGCTATTTAAACATTGTTCTCAAGTAACTCCATGTCAACAGAAGTCGAAACAATCGCAGTCATTTAGTTTATCGATAAAGACGAACACAACTTTTACGTAAGTCAAAACGAATGCTATCCTCCGTATCGGCTGTATCGCTTAGTTTGCGTTCTGCTGGTTAGCTCTATTTTACTTCCTCAGTTGTGTTGACGGCTGCGCGAAGGAATGAGGTTTGACAGGCACGTGATTCGGCACGTGACCCGGCACTCGCTTACTCACGAGGAACGCATTAAAGGTGCAGTTACTGAATTTATAGTAACGTAATTGTACCATGCAACTCTCGCGAGAGTTCAAAACTCAATTTCGGAAAACAAAAGTACGAAAATAATTGAACGATAAAAAAAACTACTGCGCATTAAGAAACAGTGATTTTGAAATATTAGAGTTCGTACTAATGATCTAACAAGGGTTTTAAAGACTTAAGTAAAATTATCTACATTTTATGTCATGTGTAAATCTTTTAATTACTTCCTTATGTCATGTCAACAACATATTAACAAATTTAAAAATATATATAACTTGAAAAAAAATCAATATTTTATTGAAGTCTGAAATTCCTGGTTGGATGTAATTTTTTTCCATCTGTTGTGTATTTCTAAAACATATTACAAAGCATGATTATTTTAATTGCCAAACTTTGTGTTATACCGTACTAGTCTTTCAATCATTGAATGCTATAAGTTGCAGAGCATAGCATAAGACAAGGGAGCTAAATATTTACATACATGTTTATCCTAAATGCACGCAGAAATTTGCACAGTCATTGGGTTTTCATAGAAATTTATTAGCAGAACATAGGCAATAAGCCAGACAATATCATCAGCTTCACATTACTATGCAGACTTACATCAATAGATTGGGCTTTAATGTCTCTCTACAATAAAATATTCTAAATAAGACTTGGATAAATATTAAAAAAAAAACATAAATTAAGGAATTTAGAACATCCACACATTACTGTAGTAGATTTTAAAAGGACGGAAAGATTATTTCAACCAGTTAAGGCAAGATTATTTTGTAGTGTATGAAATCTTTCACTGCGTTTTTATGACAGAAATTGGTTTAGGACCTCAACAAAAGTCCAATGAGGCTAGACTGACAGATTAGATCGACTGATGCTGTGATTCAGTAGCTTAAAAAAAAGGTTAAATTTGGTGATAACATGAAGCAGACCTCAATCACAGTTGAAAGTGAAAAACTTTTTATAGAAGTGAAAACGTCCCTAATTTTAGACATGACCTCATTACCGGTACTTGAAAACAGCTATAGAAGATATTTTTTTAATAGAACAACTCCACACACTGAGGAGTCTGTCACTTGCCAGTAATGGACTTAAAATAACCATTAGTCACATATTTAGTTGGCTGAAATATTCCTTGTTAGATCACATCTGATGGAAGTGATCTAATTTATTTGTGCATACAAAATGGGCAATTTGACACACTGTGTTTATGACTTTGAAATGGTTTCATTACTAAAAGGCTCCTTACATTCTCCCTACTCTAGAAAAGGGTGTTCTATTCATCACAAGAATATGATCACAAAAACGCATTTGTAAATGTTTTACCCTGACAAATGTGATATGTTTCAAGTATTCACGGATGCAGCTGTGTTCACTTACAGTAAAAGCAGCTTATTTATTTGTATATTCAGGAATTACTCAATTAGCCAGACAACAAAGTGTTATTTTAAGGGATATGTTAGTGTTTTTTGTTATGATATTAGTGCTATGTCATTGTGTTAACTATAAGACATACAGTACATGTATAATTCGCTTGCTCAGCGACAAGAAATGACCTCACTGGTACATTAAAAGCACTAAAACATTCTTTAGTTATCTGGCTAAATGGATGATCACATGTACACATAGTGCTTGGAAAGATCAATAATATCACAAATGCTGAAAACAGCATTTTCGACATTTATAAGTTGTGACAGTTGTGTTGTGTTTCATAGCATAATAACTTTTAAGAGTTTTCTTTCCCTTTCATTCCTCATCTGATTTCCTGGTTTATAAACCCAACAAAAGTTGGGTACTCAAACATATTTGAAAGGAATGCTTTGGGTAATCATGGGTCTCTTCTGTGATTGGAAACAGGCGGGGAATAATCTGCCAAATTTTTAATATCTTACACTCCAAGAAATGAAATGCTGCTTCAGTATTGAATTAGTCTGAAACCACAGTGCAGGATTTTAATAAATATTATACTTTGCACAAGGACACCTTCAAATACCACAGTTCATCTTGATTTTAGCTGAGTTTGTGTCATTAAAAAAAAAAAAAAAACATTCACAGAAGTGCTCTGCTGTCTTGTTTCATCAGATTCACCCCCTCCCAGAGTACTGAGCCTGACTTCAGCGATTAGCCGAACCAGCTTCAAGTCAAACAGTACAGCCGTGATGTAACGCACAATTCACGCTTCTGTGAGCTTACTGGAGAAATATAAAAATTACCTGTGAAATAAGACTAAAAATGTAAAGTGTCTTGAGAGAACAGTTGGCTTTGCCCACATTTTTTTTTTGGTAATCAGCTCACTCAGAAAGCTTCCTTTGCTGCTTGGAGTGAAACTGCTTTCTTCTTGTTTCTGCCGTCTACTCCATTTTGGATCGCTCCATCTTGGTTTTCAGAATTTCCTAGAAAACAAGAGCATCGATCAATGCAAAAGCAGTCATGTGATTGGGGGAATGACAGCACAGTAAACAGAAGCATTTTGAACGGAAGTCATGGGACAAAGTCAAAGGGCTCTTTACCTCTTCCTCGTCTAGCATTACAGGGAGAGCTCTGTGGGGAAAGGAAAGAATCACTCATTAATTCATGTTGTGTGCTTCAGCAGTTGCAGCTTCCAACACATTTTGAGCCCAGTGATTAAAATTCAAAATGACTTTACGTACACATCTGCTACAGTTGTAGGAATGTTCTCCTCAACCCATTTTAGGTCTTCATCCTGATAAAAGAATTCAGAGTTTAGAGATGTACATAAATAATGAATGTAAACACAATAAATGAAAAAAAAAGATGCTGAGAGACGACTTTCGACTCACCTCTTTACTCAACAACTTCTGGGAGCCATTAGAATCAGGCTTTGAGCCTCTCATTTTCATTCCTCCTAAAAAATAAAAAAAAAGACAATTAAAATCACATAAAAATCTCTTGTTCAGTTATATGATAATGGCACAACCAGACACTTCATTCTTCATTTTTCTTTCCTACTCCTAGAGAATTATCAGCCCATGATTGGGCTCAGATATGCCAGGTTATGTAACACCAGAGGTCCGATTATTTGCAGATGCATTTATAATGTCATTTCTCAAACATATGGAAGTTTTGCTGATGCTAATGTCACATCGGGCATTAGCAAAAACATCCATCAGATCAAAACAATGCAATAACCTAAAGTAATAAATATGAAGACTTGGCAGAGGATGGCGGTGGATGGGTTTTAAGTGTGCACCAGAAACTTTCAGGTATGTTTTCCAAACAGGTGCAAATGAAACCTAAGCTTCGTACCGAGGCTCAGCAGAGTGTGTCATATCTGGGTGGTGCTGATCTCCGCCTACACCTGACAGAAGCCGGTTCAGTCAGTTTGCATGAGATTAAAGGTGTTTAAGCTCCAGTATCAGACAAGAAAATCCGTAACCCACCAAACCCTTGTGGATTCCACCGTCTCAGAATTTAGTTTAAGGGTTTTTTCTTGTTTTTCTTTTGAGCAGCTTTACTCACCCTTTTGTAGTTGAGATAAAATATAAAGAACCCATGAAAAATGTTAAATTAAAATCGAGCACATCTATCTGCATTTTTAACACTGTACTCAATTATTGATGAGCCACCTGTTTGGTCCCACAATTCACAGCAGTAGCACAATTGGTCTTACCAAAAGCTTCATTCAGCATGGGCTCCTTGGCCTCTTCCTCATCGTCGTCTTCATCAATCAAAGGCGAATGAGAGAACCTGAAAGAAAACAGGGTGAAAAATGAAAAACAACTTCTGGCAATCTAGGATGATAAACAGGATCATTCCCAGACCCACAAAGACTCTGACCTCTGGCTGTTAGCAGAGGGTCGCAGTAGCACCATGATAACCAGCAGGATGGTGGAGAACAGCAGACGCCAGAAGGCATCATCCACCCACAAGTCCCTCCAGCCCTGCGGAACACAGACGGATGTTTTCAGGCTCATCGTTCATCTCCAAATAAACAGAGGAATCAATGATCCATTAATCGATCAGCGGAAACCAAACTGACCCTCTGGCAGTCAACCAGCTTGAAGACTTTGGTGGTCCAGATGATGAATATGATGGAAGCTGTGGACACAAAAGCAAACAATAGGCTTACTGTGATCGCTGCCAACGCAATGCAAAACCATAAACAGCGTGTGAAAACCTCCTCAGTGGATCCAAAATCAGAGAGGAGAAGATGAATGTTAGTCTACTAATGCTAATGTAGCCTCCAGCCTAAGGTAGAGAAGGCTGTAAATGTCTGGTAAGATCTTTATTTTTTTAATTCCTCCTTGCAGGGATGCAAAATGATTTCTTAAACTTCGACTTTAAGTTATTTTTCAAATTAAATGTCAGCCCTGACAGATAATCCACCCAGCATGATACTCACCGACAACAGAGAAGATGAGGGTGTTGGTGAAATGCTGATACAACAGCAGCTTCACCACGTTTCTGCGAAGCTTCAGGAGACGAGTGGTTTGAGACAGACTGATGAAAATGTGAGTGTAAATTAAGGAAAATAATCTGTTTGCACGCCCAAATAACCAAAGTCGATCTGTAATGTTTCTGAACACGAGTAAAGGATATCCACCACATGACGCAGGAGTCAATAAGGGAAAGGCTGAGATTAGCCACAAGAGCAACCGTCCAATAGAAACCCTGGGAAAAGAAGACAAGATGAGACTTATTTGAGAGGACAGAGTGTGTGTTTTCATGTGTGTGAGTTTTAAACACAAGATAAGCTTCCATCCATCGTTACACTAGTGGTCTCCCACCTCTGGACCTGCCTCCCCATAAATCCCATCTGCTCTTCAAACTACACCTCCTCCCTCCATCATTATTTTCTTATCTAAAATTTTCTGATGTCAGTTTATGTTTCCGAACCCTTTGAACCGTCTTTGGCTGCTTCTAAATATTTCTCTTTGATCAAGTTTGTCATTCCTGATTATCATCACACAAACCCTGAATAAGGTTCTCTCTCCGTTGTCTCCTTTTCTCAAATCTAATTCATTTATTTACCGCCTTGAAAGCTGCACCAGGCAAAGACTTTTATGTAGAAATATACACTCAGCATCACACAGCATGCGGAGGCCGCGATACATAATGTCCTATTTGCACAGGCTGAAATGCAGTGGGTTCATTTATGCTCACCACAGGAACTGAAACGGTAATAAAAACAGAAGCTGGAGTGTCTCCAGATGTGGTTTTGATTTTGGTATATCTTCAGACGGCTGCTGGGCGGTGTGGTGGATATTTATCAGGCTATCACATCAGTGTTATCGTTTCATGTACTTACACCCTATAACACTGAACAGTCGCTGATATTTCTGACGTTGATTTGGTGATTCCCATTTATCTGAGTTTCAAATCTTAAATGTGAATTTGAGCTTTCTCAAACGGGGTATCCACATGAAATATTCCAGGGTAAAAATCAAATTTACTCCAGTTATGTTACTGCCCAGTACATAAAAGTAGTACTTCCTGTTATTGTGTCACAATAAAAGCAATTAAAAATGGCGAGTGACAACTGATGGGTGATAAAAAAGTGGCTGGTGGAGTTTATTAACAGTGAATACTGTACTTACACCTGTCACTCTGAGCACTCCTTCCACAGATGAGAAGAGCAGGTAGAGAAGCCCGACAGCAGTCAGGCGGTGAACGGTGGTCCCCAACCTGGGCCTGGAGGACAGACAAGGATTCACAGTGAGCAGCAAAAAATAAATATGCCTTGAATTTACATTAATATGATAAGATAAAATAAGATATTCCTTTATTGTTCCCACAGTGGGGAAATTTCCATTATTATGGCAGCATATATAGAAATATACAAATATATTGAGATGTATGACGCCTCGGTAAACTTACCTGACGATCCCATAGCCAAGACTGACAATGAGGACCAGGATTCTGGCAAGAGATCTTTTAAGCGCAGAGAGCAGCTCAGCAAATATGACAGCGCCTTGAACTGCGAAGATGCAAAAACAACAACGATCACGACAAACACAAAATGGAAAAAGTGATAGTATTTCACGGACGAGCACAAGGAACTAACCGTAGTCTCCTCTGTAGCGGATGCTCTGGTATTCTGAGTAAAAGACAGCTTTCTCCAGCATGCCGAGGATGATGACAGCTCCGATCCAGAACTGGATCCGCAGCAGATCCCTCCAGTAGCAGGCGCACCAGAAGAGCCAGAGGGCCCCGAACAGCACATAAACAATGCACATGATCATGAAGAACTGAGGGGGACAGGACAAAAAAATCAGCATTAATTTAATTTACATTACACCAAGGAGGACACCGGAACCAATGGCGTCCAAATTACATCTATAACTGACAGTACAGACCATCATCAGGGGCCAGTCTGCTGGTGAAGAGTAATCATGAGGCCCCTTCATCTCAACTTTCACTGTTAAAAAAGAAAGACACATTAGCTGACAATATTTACACATTACTTCCTCGTTTCTAGAAAACAAGAATTTCTGCAGCTCCTGCAGTGAAATGCAGCCACGTCTCACTTGAGAAAGCGAAGCTGGGCTCTGCTCCAGTGTCGTCAATCTCGACCCCACGAACCAAAGTCTGTACCTTCACGATGAACAGATAGGGACTGTCGTCCCACGAAGTGGCCACGGCACTGATGCCCTGCGAAAAGACGTTCGTGAACAACGACTCAGGAGTGCTATTTTATCATTTTTATTTTTTACACACAAACTTAAAACCGTGAGAACACACAAACACTACAAGCTAATGCGATGAACTCAAATTGAAAAGCTTCAGACAGAAATGAAAGTTTCCACGCTGGTGGTTTGACAGCTTGATGAGGCGTCACTGAAAGGTCACATTTAGACGCCTCTCTTTTTCTGTACTACAGAAATATGAACGTACAGTGAAGTGTGGGAAAAGGTAATAGAAGGTGGTTTAATATCAGTATGGGGAGGATTCATAAACGTTTAAATTACCATAAATAATAAGATAAGTTTGTTGCTTTATCGTGGAATTCGTTAATCGCATGTGGTTCCTGGAACGCATTAACCACTAGGAACGAGGGCGCACTGTATTTTGAATTAAAGTTTACTCACAGGTGACTCATTAGAACAGCTAAGGTGAATTTAATTTGTTAAATATTGTTTCGATCTGACAAGACTTTGATAGTGAAGTTTAAAAAGGTTTATTAGAATAAAACTGTCTCTAATAAGCTAATCTTAGTAGGGGCTCTGCTCTCATTGTGGAAGGTATATGTGTTCTCCTGCGTGTCCTTGAAGGCACCAGAGGAGGAGCCATCTTGATTAAAGGCACCTGAAGCTCTCATGACTCACGCTTTGCTCTCACTCAGTCAACATCCACACCCATGTACTTCATTGGACTTTTCCCTCCTATCATAAATTCTAATCCCGACCTTCCAGGATGTAGAAAGACGTGATTTCAGTTCATTTCACATTAAATATCATAAACACTTCTTACCGGCTTGTCAGGCCAAACCTGGCTCTGATTGGACGGGTCGCTCTACACACAACAGAGAGTAAATGAGTAAACACAAACAGAAACACAAGACAATTCTACATATGAGGATTATGTTTCATATGATTCTATAATTTATGACCGGTGACTTACGTTTGGGCTGGTGAGAGGCTGGTATGGGCTGAACTCTGAATAATACACCTAGGGGAGTTCATAGAGAAGAAGATTACATTTATTTACAGTGTGTCCATTATTTATTTGTTCCTGTTCTCTTTCTTCCTTGTGAACAAAATTTGCCGCGAACACAAACCTTGGGTAAGAAGAGGGACGAGCAGTTATCGAAGAACATGTAGCCCTGACTGTAGAAACCTCTCCAGCCGTCTTTCAACATGTGGTCCATCCCAAACATGTTCATTGCTTTGCTGTCCTGCAGAGGAAAGAGTTCAGTTACACCACAAACTGGATCCACTCCAACATAAACAAGGACACTGATTCTCTACAGCACATCTAAGATTACATGAAACTCAAGACCATCAGGGGCCGTTTATCTTTAATGTGATTTCGTACTTCATAGCAACGGTTATGTTAGCTGGTAGTATCAGGAAGTGTATAAGAAAACATTAACATTCTGGGTGAATATTAGAAGCATTGGTGAAAACTCACGGGTGTGTTGAAGACTTCATTGTAGCAAACAGAGGAGCGCAGGTACCAGCTGATGTTGAAGGCCAGGTTTCCCTCACATGACTTTGTGTCACCCTGGACTGCAGAGAGACAAAATACAGAGTTGTTTCTCACTTCATCAGAGGTTACTGCTGTCGCTAACCGCTGTACTTCTTGGTTTTTAACGTGATTAGAGCTAGAATGCTGCCGTGGCCCATGATCCAACTCTCCTTTGTTTTGTTGATGTCTGTTCTGGAGTTTTTGAGTAATTAGGGAAATTATGTCTCACAATATTAAAGAAAATGGAAAATCCTTGATGATCTATCCCATATTCTGTTTCAAAACACAAAGTCCTTTCAGTGCTAATAGTCAGAATTCCTTCAAATAGGATTCTCCGACCATATTATCAAACCTTGTCGGGTAAATTGTGGTCACTTACTGTTTCTGACTCTCCTTGTTTTAAGATATTACCCGTCTAACTTGAAAATCCACATTTGAACACAGCGGAAATTTGTCATTAGGAACTGGGTGTTAGTGTTTTTATTTAAATGGGCACAGATGCAGCATTATATCACGTCCACACTTGTTTAAGGAAACGAAAAAACACGATCAGTCTACTCACACTTCATGAAGATGGTGGTGTTGGCATACAGTGTCTTTCGAAAGACTGCATCCTGCGTCTGAAAAACACAACAAACTCTAAGTGGGTTCATGCAGGTCAGCAAGGAGTCATTTAAAAGGTTGAGTGTGTTCCACTCAAAATTGTCTTCACTTTGAGTACGATCACCTGGAAAAGAACACTGTGTTGCTGATGGCTCAGAGATCCATGTGGACATACTTTAATATTCACTTTGTAGGGTCATCGTTTATGCAGGTTAATTAAAAAAAAGGTAATCGAGCAGATGAAAAGTAAAATAAAAATACAGTGGAGTAAACTGAAAGTACTGTATATAATCAAGTACTCTACTGTGTTTTACTCGAGTACATTGTTTACATGTCTATCTAACAGCAGTTCATTCTGTTATGTACTGAGGCTAACCAGATTACCGGTTATAAACTAGTTCAGTTCGGTTTATCTATGCTAATACCATTTATGTCCTAAATAATGTCCTACATCTGGTCAATTCCACTGTTAACATAGTTAAGCTAGTACTACTGTTGAGCACCAATGACAGAGACAGTCATGGCTAACAACGATAACATAAAACAGAGCGGTTTGAGATATTTTATTCCAAATAAGAAGCTAAAATATTCAGGTTAGTCAAACCAGAATAAAGTGCAGCGAGTCAAAGAGCTGAATGGAGAGTTGCTAAGGAAGCTAGGTAAGCTACCTGGGCTAACAGCTGCTATGAAGCTTTACCGCGACAGGTTATAACACAACCCTAAAAACAAATGTTGGCGGTGCAGCACTGACCGAGTTGATATCCACAGTCCATACGGAAACCTCTGCCGCTGTCCCGACGCGACAAAGTACGGCAAACAACAGCAAACATGACCGACACGTCCGTTCATCGTGCATCTTCATGACAGCATCAACCGGATCAGCCTGTGATCCGCCTCCAAGTCCGAAAGGCTTGGTGTAGTTCTTCCGGTGACCGCCAGAGGGCGGCGGAGGTTTTGGAGATAAAGTCAGAGAGGCCAGACTGAGATGGTTTGGACATGTCCAGAGGAGAGATAGTGAATATATTGGCAGAAGGATGCTGAGTTTTGAACTGCCAGGCAGGAGGCCTAGAGGAAGACCAAAGAGGAGGTTTATGGATGTAGTGAAAGAGGACATGAAGGTAGTTGGTGTGAGAGAAGAGGATGCAAAGGACAGGGTTAGATGGAGGCAATTGATTCGCTGTGGCGACCCCTGAAGGGAAAAGCCGAAAGGAAAAGAAGAAGATTTATTCAAGAAAAACTAGTCTCATGCTAGCACAATCAGGAATGATTCTGTGAAGTGAAAAGCACTCCTTTTATGTAGTTAGTTGATACATTGATGGGTAGATACCTCATGTAATTAAATAATTATTTAATTATTTTAGTTTGTTAGTTTTATCAAGACTTTGTAAAAATGTCATAATTTTCCAAGCTTCAATTGTAACTAATAAGATTTGGAAAAATATACTAGAAATATAAATAGAATAAGTGAAATTAATGTCCCTTACATTCATGTGTGAGAGGAATCCATATGTGTGTAGGGCAGCAACTTCAATAATGTGCTCAACTAGGTTTGTATATCTCTTGGTATTAACTTGAATAGCATCTTTCTAAATGTCTTCATTCAGTCAAATTCATCTGTGGCGACAGGATCTTGAGATCTTCATGTCTGTACTGGGTTTCAGGCTGACTTCCAATCAAACGATGTTTGGCAAATCAGGAAGAGACCGTATATAAATTGTCATTATTGCAAAAAAAAGAAAAAGCCAATGAAAATGGATCAGGACACACTGAACACAACTGTCATGTCGGTGGCTCTCTCAGACACATCAGTAAAGTTGATTGATGATAATCAATGCTGTGATTGAATCTGGTTTCATCTGAGCAAAGCTAAAAATTAGTGATACTTCTCCTAATGGCATTAGCCTGCTCTGGTTATGCTGAGACTGCTCAATGCTGAGCTCCATTGAGAAGAGGTTTAAAGCAGTTGAATGCCTTCTGCTGAGGCAGGGCATCTCCCGACCCCTCTTTGCATGCCCTCTGCCACGGCTCGCTGGCCTTTGTGTAGCCACACAATGATGGCACCCTAGCACCACAGCCAGGGACAGATCATTGTCCGCTTCAGCCAATAGGAAAGCAACAAATAATGTGCATATGTGTATGTGTGTGTAATGCACAGGTGAATGCATGTGGCGTAAGTGCTTCTTTCACACCGAGCATCTGCTCTGTGACGAACGGGAGGAGGACGTCACTCCAAAAAAGAGCCAATCAGACATTAGCTGTTTGGATTTATGCCAGGGTTTTTAGGTTGTAAGGCCCTAGTATAAGCGGCAAAACACAGTTTTTTGTTTACAACAAGTCAGCTGAGACGAGATGCCTTATTCGCCGTCTGGCTTTTTCTGTGACCGGCTGATCCGGGAACGAGAGAGGAGAGATGGGGAAGGGTCTCTGAACAAGCCCCTCCGCTTCAACAGCCAGGACTTCAACACCCTGAGGAAGGAGTGTCTTCAGAGGAAGTCCCTGTTTGAGGATGACTCCTTCCCCGCCACCGTGGAGTCTCTGGGCTTCAAGGAGCTCGGACACAAGTCCAATAAAGTCAAGAACATCGTCTGGAAGAGGCCCAAGGTAGGAGAATGGATGGATCACACATATGGGAGGTGTCACAATGATCCCCCAGAAAACTAACTGCTGCTGTGGGATCTTACCTGGAGATGGAATCAACTTTGTTTAAATTGTTGTCCACAGGAAATCTGTGAGAACCCTCAGTTCATCGTTGGAGGAGCCAGTAGGACAGACATCTGCCAGGGGGATCTCGGTAAATCATGACCTACTGATGCATTGCTGTCAGCTGATAGTCTCTAATATATTGCTACACAAGGTTTTCTTGTACAATTAAATAATATCAACATATTTTGAACCACTAGACAAAAACATTATCCTCTCAAAACCTTCGGAGGCGTCTGTCTATCGGTAAAACTCACTGATTTAAGCAAAAAAAACACACAAGGCAGGTTGCAAAATAGTGGTGACAACCCTTGGGGAGGTTATATAACACTGCATACACTCTGTATTTAGGCAGTTTTAGGGGCTAGCAGGTAGCAAACATCCCAAACCATCCCCTGGACATGGCCTCCCCAGCATTGTGCTTATTCTTTTGGAAGGGAATCCAACCAGCAGCATTTCTCATTGTTGTTCATTTCAGACCACGTATAAAGGGTGAACACAGGGACAAAGGTGATGGAATCCATCCCCATGTTGAAAAACTTACATTGTTTTCCGGGTCTGTCACACACAGTCACATACACACACACACACACACACACACACACACCTGGACAATCACAAAAACACTAGCATCAGCATTCGGGAGATGCTTTTAACTCCAGTTAACACAGCAGGAGACATTTATCCTATTTAAATGTTGAATTCTGCAAAGTGAATTGTGCAGAATGTGAGGGTTAAAACTTAAGGGGATCTGTATTACCCCCCCTGAAAACATATTTCAACAGGTACACATTTCTCTACATACGTGTGGTAACCAGGTGAATAAAATTACTTTCTGTGCTCAGGTGACTGTTGGTTACTGGCAGCCATCGCCTGCCTCACCTTGAACGAGAAGCTCCTGTACCGTGTTGTTCCCCAGGAGCAGAGCTTCTCCGAGGGTTATGGCGGCATCTTCCACTTCCAGGTCGGTGACGTCTCCTCTCTCTCGTTTCTGCTCTACCTCTAGTATCTTATCCTCCTTGACCTGCTATGTCATTGGTGGATGTGTCAGTTGAATGATGAATGAAAGTCAATGTCTTCTCATGCTTTCAACGCGTGATCTTTGCAGTTCTGGCGTTACGGCGACTGGGTTGATGTTGTCATCGACGATCGCATCCCAACCTTCAACAACCAGCTGGTCTTCACCAAGTCCGCTGAGAGGAACGAGTTCTGGAGCGCCCTGCTGGAGAAGGCCTACGCCAAGTAGGTGCTGGACTGTTGGGGGGGACGGCGGAGCTTTTGGAGGGAGTGTTTTCCAGCATTGAATGAAAAACGGGGATCAGTTGGGGTTTCCCTCCGCCTACATTTTAGCATTTTTCATGTTGGTTTATTGGACAAAGTTTGTTGGAGTTGCACCGGTTTCACATAGTCCCTTGAATTCTTCTTGGTCCAGATCCTAAAGTGTCTCTTTGTCACATTTTCAGGACTTTCCAAGCATAACCACTTTTGGCTACCATTTATCAGGAATAGCAATAAGTGTTGACCGGCATTCTGCAGAGCCCACACGTCTAAATCCGTCCAGATTTTAAACATAATTTGGATAAATGCTAACTGTGATATTGTCGCTATCCAGGCTGCATGGCTCCTACGAGGCCCTGAAGGGTGGAAACACCACTGAGGCCATGGAGGACTTCACCGGTGGGGTCACTGAGTTCTACGAGATGAAGGAGGCTCCCAAAGAGCTCTATAAGATCATGAAGAAAGCTCTGGAAAGGGGCTCCCTCATGGGCTGCTCTATCGATGTGAGTCCTTCTCATCATTTGGAAGTTTTCTCCATCTCTAATCGAATATTCACAAACAATCTAAATGTGATCAATGTGTTTGTCCGCAGTCTCTGGTTCCCGCTCGTTTTGAGACTCGTACCGTGACGGGACTGGTGAAGGGTCACGCCTACTCTGTGACTGCAGTGGATGAGGTAAAGCCAATCACAGACGACAAAACCATATCAAGCTTAATGCACTTGAATTGATCCTGCAGGGTTTCACCAAACAGGAAACAGGTTTTAACTGTTTAACTGTGTTCTCCTACAGTGCAAACCGTCTCAGCACAAGGACGCCAAAGTTCGTCTGGTTCGTCTCAGGAACCCGTGGGGTCAAGTGGAATGGAACGGTCCCTGGAGCGACAAGTGAGCAGTTTTAAATGTTTTCTAATCTCTTTATCTTCTTTAATCAAACTGCTTCCTTACAGCAGAGGTAGATGGATGGTTTGTTTTTTAGTTATGACACCATGGGGTTAAATTCTGCTGTTAAATTCTCCTGTTGTTCTCTTGGACAGTTCTAAGGAGTGGGCCACTCTCTCTAAGGCTGATAAAGAGAAGCTGCAGCACCAGAGTGCTGAGGATGGAGAGTTCTGGTAACGTTTTAGTGCATTTTATTCATCAAATTTGTTTATTGATCACACCCTTAATGGCATTATCAGGATGGGAGTTCATATCATATATAAATGTACAGAAATTGAGTAAAGACACAATGAATGCAAACTGTCCAAAGAAACTTTAGGATATTTTTTAACTGTTTAAAGTCACTCAACTTTTTCTATTTTAACAAAATTAGAAATATCATTTATCCACTGTGAACAAGAGCAGTCCTCAACTGAACATGAGCGTATAGTAGTCAAATGTCACGACCTCTCCTAGGATGTCTTTTGAGGACTTCAAGAAGAACTACACAAAGATTGAGATCTGCAACCTCACCCCCGACGCCCTGGAGGACGATAAGATCCACAAGTGGACGGTTTCCGTCAACGAAGGCCGCTGGGTGAGAGGCTGCTCCGCCGGGGGCTGCAGGAACTACCCAGGTACCTCAGACTGTTTCCAACATAAAAAATGACTAACTTGATTAAAAAAGGTTGAGTCACTCCTTTTAAATTGTTTTCGTCATCATGTACCTAAGAACACAAATCTTAATAACAGAGTATTTAATTTCAAAAGTAAAGTTGAAATAAAGAAATGATTTTAAATAAAAGTGCCATCTTTCACCGGCAGACACGTTCTGGACCAACCCTCAGTACCGCCTGCGTCTGCTGGAGGAGGATGACGACGCCGAGGAGAGCGAAGTGGGATGCACCTTCGTGGTGGCGCTGATGCAGAAGAACAGGCGGAAAGAACGAAAGATGGGCGCCAACCTCTTCACCATCGGATTCGCCATTTATGAGGTGTCGTGTTCTTCTTCATTGAAATGGGGTTTCTATTTCTTTAATTTAGTTTTTTAGTGCTGGTGTACATCTGTGGTATTAATATCTTTGGAACCCCGAGAAAAATGAACTTTTCATGTCATGTCTCCACAGGTGCCGAAGGAGGTAAGGATGGCGCCAAGAAAACTCACAGAGGAGCAAAAGTTTGCAAGTTAATCACACTGTTAGCTTTCATAGTTGTGTTCCTTTAAATTGATTACACATGAATACATCCGGCTGACTTGTGTTGTAACTTAAACGTCAAGGAGATTCATATTTATCTATGAGACCTGGCCTGAACGCTACAGAGGTAGGAACATAGGAAATGTGACCTGAACGTGACCCCAGTGTTCGAAAAATCCTAGATTCAAGGAGGTATTTGGAATTCTAGTAAAAGTGTTAAACACGTGTATGAATGTTGGAGCACTCCCTCTCCTGCAGATGCACGGCAACAAGCAGCACATGCAGAAGGACTTCTTCCTGTTCACCTCCTCCAAAGCTCGCTGCAAGTCCTACATCAACCTGCGCGAGGTGACGCAGCGCTTCCGCCTGAGCCCCGGGGAGTACGTCATCGTTCCCTCCACCTACGAGCCGCACCAGGAGGGGGAGTTCATCCTGCGAGTGTTCTCTGAGAAGAGGAACACCTCAGAGTGAGTGGGTGAGAGCGATCCAGGGGGAGGCCCGAGGGGAGGACGATGAGTAAAGAGGAAGAGAATGCAGGATAAGATAAGACAGGGACATTTTTTAGATGTTTGGTTTTCCTCCACTGGGATGGGTGTTAAAAATAAAACACAAATCACAGCCACATTTAGAATTAATTTGTGATTTCCCCCTCACCAAGGCGAGTGACACTAACTGGAATTCAAGTGATAATTATCAATGAGTCAAATTCTTGATTTATCTTGAAAATATTTTGCCTGATGATCCATGCAGCAGTAAGCCAGTGAAACAATATTGTGTTCATATGGTGCTAGAATGATTGGAAAACTTTTATTTGATTTAAAACAAAAAAACAGATTACCATTAACTTTAATGAGAAAAGGATGTTTTTAATTTCCCTGTAGACAAGCAGTTAAAACTAAAAGTACAGTATTTTTTGCACTATAAGGCACACCTAAAAGCCTTTAATTTTCTCAAAAGCTGACCGTGCGCCTTATATATGGAAAAGGCTTGAGAATAGGCCATTCATTGAATGTGCGCCTTATAGTCCAGTGCGCCTTATAGTGCGAAAATACTGTAATAGAACACAGAAAACCCCAATCTTTAGCACATTAGTTTAAAAAAAATTGTGTTTTTTTGAAAAATGTCTTTGGTTAATGATAATGAATGTAAGGTTTTATCACCCAGCTCGTGTCTGATTTAGCCTAGTAAGTTTATTGGTGACTGGTGGGGAGGAGGGCGTGTCTGCTAATGAGGGTGGGGCTTTGTGCTTGGTGGGTGGGACTCAAACCTCCAAGAACAATTTTAACGGCAATTTGATTTGTAGAACTGGAAGAAATCGGCCCCAGTTCGAAGCTGTTATGGAATCTTTTTTAGGACAAGCCACTTCAGATTTGGGCTTCCACCGGTAAACGTTCAAAAAAAAAAAAAAAAACCATTATTGCATTGCTCAAGTTTCAACAAGCATCCATCTTCTGGCGCCACCTGCTGCCCGGAGGACCAAACGGCACGCAGAGCCATCGGACGCCTGCATTCCGATGGACCGGGATGGAAGCAGGCTCTTATTATTATTAAGCCTTTAATAGCTGAACATTCTTGAAAACTAGCAGGATGATGTTTTCTATGACTTTCTGTCCAAAATAAGATAAATCAAGAGAAGAGTTAGCAATTGGTACTGAACTAACATTTTATTCACAGCTTTATTAAAGGAATAATTTTGTCTCGTTAGTCCAGAGTGAGTATGGGACTATAGAACCTTAGAAACCTGATAGGAATCAAATGAAAGACTGTTTTAACTTATTTCGCTGTTACAATAACATGCAGTAGACAGATGAGTGCACAGGCTTGTGGTCCACATATGATGATGTTGTTGTCACCATGGTGACTGCTATTTGTTGGTCTTCACCCAGGGAGATAGAGAACAGGATCGAGGCTGATCATCCGGTGGTAAGCTGTTACACACAAGGCGATGTCATGTCATGAATAGTTTAGGTACAGATGTCCACATGTGTTCCTTTCATTTCTTCTCTCTTTTTCTCTTTCTCCTTCGTGGCGCCTCAGCCGGCGCCGGCCTCAGCGGGGGAAGAGAGCGAGGAGGACCAGCAGTTCAGGACTATTTTTCAGGAGATAGCCGGCGATGTGAGTAAAAGGAGGACAAATAATCATTTTGTTTTCATGTTTTTTTTTATCACCACCCCTTCTGTTTTCGCTTTGTGAAGAATTAGTAGAGACTCTAATTCAAAATTCATCTTCTTCAGGAAATGGAAATCACAGCAAATGAACTGAAAAATGTTCTCAACAGAGTGATCACAAAACGTGAGTCCATTTTGAGTGTCATCCAAAGATGGTGAGAAAAAAGGAGATTGGAAGGATATCATCTCCTGAGCTTTGGGAACTCTTTTGAGTCTTGTTATAAAAACAAAAACCAAAGGTGAACATTGTGAAGTGAATGTAGGTGAAGTGTGACGCCGTGTCTCCCTCCAGATAAGGACCTGAACACCGAGGGCTTCAGCCTGGAGAGTTGCAGGAGCATGATTGCTCTGATGGACGTATCCTTTGTATCGAGTGCATCGGGCTGGCGGCGCTGTCAGGAGAAGGCCCAACCTGCCAAAACCCGTGGCAGAGATTTCCAACACAGACACAGTGATAACTCACATGAAGGATTCCCCTTCTGTTTTCACCTGATGGAGAACCCATATAATTATTACACAATCCACTACATATAGAAAGTTTGTGATAAAAATGAAAAAAGCCAGGCGTTCTGTTTATGGGGAAAATCAAACGTTGATACCACAGATCAGTACTGGACGGGGGAAGCAGTTGCTTTCTGATTGGACACACTTATGGTCTTAACTGTCTGTTTAGATGGAGGGGACTGGTCGACTCAACCTCCAGGAGTTCAGACATCTTTGGAATAAAATCAAACAGTGGCAGGTGGGAGCGAAGGTTTATTTATCACACTGTTTGATTTACTCACAGTGAAGTTTGTAAAGATGCAGGCGGTTTTAATTTAAATTAAATCAAATGCTCTCTTCCAGGGAATTTTTAAGCACTACAACGCCGACCAGACAGGTAGCATCAACAGCTACGAGATGAGGAACGCTGTCAACGATGCAGGTAAATACTGGACTGAAAAATCCAATCATCTATCACTTAAAAAATATCCATGCAGATAATTTCCACATGTGTTAGTTTTATAGTTTAGTTCAAGTAGAGATTAATGGAAATTTTACTTCTAGCTGGAATTCATTGAATGTACATCTAGGCTTTAGAATTAAATGGCAAGAAATAAAAATGGATGTCAACCATTGATGTAGTACCCCATCCTTTCCACTGGATGGCGACTGTAGCACACACTCACCAGCAGCCTACACTGCCCCTCCCCCAGGTTTAGAGTTAATCCATTTGTGTTTTCCTCATATCAGCAGGTCTGATATGGGTAAAACATAAATATAATACAATTTTGGAATCAGTCATTTACCTACAAAAGCTTATTCCTTTAATAATCTATATTTTTTTATACATTTTGACATCATGGAGTCATATTTTCTGGGTTGCAATTGTAAATGTGCTGTTTTTATTATCTTGTGTGCTGCAGATGAATTGACAGTTTGAACTCACCCCTCTAAATGTTCTTGTCACTGTACAGTCATGTGTCTTGTGTCCCGCTCAGGCTTCCGTCTCAACAACCAGCTGTATGACATCATCACCATGCGCTACGCCAACGAGAACATGAACATCGACTTCGACAGTTTCATCAGCTGTCTGGTTCGACTTGAGGCCATGTTCAGTAAGTCAATGTCACACCCGCAAGAATTCCCACAATGCCTCAGTCTTTCCTACAAGTAGAGCTGTTATCTGTCCCTGTGTCTGGTAGTAATCTGCTTCACTATGTTCTCCCATCATGCATCTTGTCTTACACTCCAAGGCAGAGGCAGGGCCTTCTCATTAAAATCATTTAATCCTTGTTACTATCAAATAGACTCCACACTAAAATTATCAGGAGGGGACGCAAACCCTGAAGCCCATTAGGGTGGAATTTGTTGTTATATGTGCACAAGCTCTTATCTTATTTAACCAAGTTATTTTCACACAGCACAAAGTTTTCATTTTCCATTAAATGCTGGCTGTGTTGAACTTTTTGAGTTTGCTTAATTATCTCATGCACACAAAATTTCTCACAAATGAAGAACGAAAGAAAATTAAAACATTATGTCAGTGGAGTTTAGGGTCAATAAACATTAGACTATTGTTTTCTGACTGACATCCTTAAATCATGAAAGAATTTTCACAATGGTTAATAGAGACTATATTGTATGATCTGGATGTATGATTTTGCTGTATGAAGCTTCAGAAATCTCTCCCATCAGCTATATTTAGTCTATTTTAGGAGTTCTCAGAGAGTTTTCACAGGATGTTTTGTTTTATATCTGTAAAGAGTTTCCGCCCAGATATTTTAGTTTGGCACGTCACAGAGTGAGATTTTGAATGTGAAAATATCCATCTTTGCTCACAAATTCCAACTCATTAACACCCTGTGGATTCAATCTATTCACACAGTCGAAACTGTAAAGCCAAGTCCAAAGAAAAATGAAAACTGAAGAGGCTAAAAAAAAAACCTGTCCCTTCTGTCAGAAGAGTCATGCAGCATTAGATCTATGACAGCTGCTATCGAGGTCACTCTTGTGTTGCGTCAGATGCAATGAGATGTTTTGTTTTTTGAAATCTCTCCAGGGGCGTTCCAGGCATTTGATCAGGAAGGAGACGGTACAATCAGACTCAGCGTCCTGGAGGTAAGTGCTAAGACACCTGGGGCAGAGTTTGTTTCCCCTGAGTGAAGTATCAACCTGCAGCCAAAGGAAAGGAGTAACCGTAGGGTGCATGTCACCCCCAAGGCTGGGCAACTCCATCTGTTTAGCTTGTCTGGTTGAGTCGTCCACCAAATTGCCCAAAGTTTAGTATAGAACAGACGTCCCCAAACTATGGCCCGCGGGCCAGATGCAGCCAGCCTCCACATTTGGCAGGGCCCCCTGAACAATACCAGAAAATCATCCTATTTCATGAATACTGTTACTTATATTGTTATTTGTGTTACTATTTCTTTCATGACTTTTTTCTGTTAAGATCTCGGAAAGGGTTTTTAATATTTGGTGTGGCTTTCTGGAAGACAATAAATGTTTACATTCAGGCATCACTGTGATCGTCACAGTTTTCCTGTCACAAACTGACCCTGGACCCCCCCCATCAAAGAAGGGAAAAGTTTCGTGGTCCTTACAGGAAAAAGTTTGGAAACCCCTGGTTTAGAATGTTAACTAGAAAACCATCTCTCTGGTAGACTTAATCTTTTCTTTGCTCTTCCTGCAGTGGCTTCAGTTGACCATGTACGCCTAGAGGGGAACGTCCTCTCCCAGGTGAGCCGGAAACTACCAGCGTTTACCTCAATATTCAGTGTGACTGATGGTCGTCAGCTCTCATCCACTCCAAAAAGTCAAAGGCTTCTTCTGATGGGACGTGGCGGGCGTCAGCATGTCGGTGAGACGCCGTTGATTCCCTTCATCCCAGCGGAGAAAAGCCTTTCCCGCCTCCATCTCCACATCCAACCATCTTCAGTTTTTCACCTTTCTAGTTCCGTCAGGGTTTTTCTGATCGTCCTTCTCGTATCATTGAAATATCAGTATCTTCTTTCAGCCGCTAGATTATATTCTCATAAAAAAAGGACTCTTCTCAGGCGTCAAACACATAGAACCTCTTTTTCTGTCATGATACCTCACAGAAACCACCTGTTGTTCATCCCAGTGAACTGGGCTCCCTGGTGGAATAAACTTGTGAACCACTCCAACACTGAACTGTTATATTTCTGAAAATACAACCAACACTCCTGAACAAATCAGTCCCCGCATCTCCACAAACTGAAAAGTAAACCCCACCCCATCGATCGACAGGAATCAGCCTTTGTGTGGATGAGCTCGTACTTAAACATTGACGTTTATAGATTTGACAGAATACGGATAATTGGTTGGACTGCAGCTTTTTTTTTTCCTTTTTGTGATTTTACTATGAAGGCTTTGGTCAAATGAGTGTATGGAATTTTTAAACATTTTAACCCAATAAATTAATGTGTAGTCATTGGTTAACTGTGTCACCAGTGGATCTGATGGGAAATGATCTTTTCTTTTCGGCTTGTCCCGTTTGGGGTCTCCACAACTTCCTCTTCTGTCCCATCAGACACCCAGACTCTTTCCTGCACCCGTTTCAGCCTGATTGGATCTATTTCTTCACCTCCTTACAACACTCACCTTTACTCGGTTAACTTCAAGTATTTAAAGCCCTTCACCTTCATTATCTTTTCCCTCTCCACATCTCTAATTTATGCACAAATATTCTTTTACTTTGATGGGAAATGTTAATCCTGTGATAAATTTAAAAATCACACATAATATCAGACGACACAGAAAACTTTCATAATATTGTCAGCATTTTTTTAATTATTAACAATGTTTTGATTGCACTTTCTTAAAAATATCTTTTCAAAATCTTAATTAACAACTGAAAAACGTGAAAACTCAGGCATGCCAGGTAAGAGGCGAACTGCACGCTTTCTCCAGTCGTGAACGGCGAGCGGACGAGGCGAGTTTGGTGGCTGTGAGAACAAATCCTCAGAAAGAGATGCGACCACACCAAAATATGCAAACGAGCATCGGCTGAGGGTTTTACAGTGGTTTTAAAAAGAAACGGCTTTGAGGGGACTATTTGGGGGATGGGGTATGGCATGGGAGATGAATCCTAAATCTTCTCTTCAAGCTCCTCCATTAAACACCTCCTCAAACCGTCCTTCACCTCCACCATTCATGAGAAGACAACCTTTGCTTTGGAAAATGCCGCCTTCTGCTTGATGCACCAAATATATAAAAAAAAACAAGTCAAAGACGTAAATGTCATAAAACCAGTATGTCACACTCTTTGGCTTCAACCTCTACTGAAGATGTAGGAACACGCACACAGCGTCAACCCGTCTTATCACTGCAAATGGCGACCCTAGGTCAAGTCACAACACGGCACCAGAGCCCGTCAACACCGAGCAACAAAAAAAATAAACCACCGATGAAAACAGACATGGTTACACATATGTTTTCTTTCTTTTTAAAAATGAAAACCAAAAACCAAAAAAATAAAACAAAACAAGTCAATGAAACTCCTCGAAAACAAATCACCACACCGTTGACCTGAAACACGCTGTGGGCGACTAGACCTTTCACTTCTAAACACTCGTTATTGTCATAAAGCGAGTGCATAATCAACTTAATAAAAGAAAAATAATCAAAGGTTGCTCGACACGACTCATCACAACTACACGACAACAATAAAAACATCTCTTAAGCCCATGCCATATCGTCACCAACCAATCAGAAGGAGATCGCAGGTTTCCGTCGCGATCTGAACGGGGAAAGCGAAGCAAAGCTCTCTCACGCTGGCAACGCCGAAACGTCTTCTGTAAAAGTTTCTTTTGTCATAGTTTGGTCAGTGAAAAGAGGAACAGTAGTGATCAGAGACGCAGACATAGAGGAAGGGCTGTTTCGTAGAACGTAAAAAAAAAAAAGAACACGAACAACACAACAAAGACGACCCTCCTGTTGTGACTGAATTATGGTTGGATTCCAACACCGAACATGAAGGATGGAGTCAATAGACGCCACTCGTCTGGCTCGACAGCGGGGGGCTGCCAAGTTAAGTGGGTCACGAGAATATCCCCCAATATGGGAGGTTAACAGAGAGGGATGATGGTAGCAGGAAAGGGAAGAGGGCTGAGGGAAAAACAAAGTTCCCATCAGCACCTTCAAGGCTCCAGCTCCAACTCCTCCTCAGCATGTTTCTGCATGTGCACCAGCATCACCTGCAACAAAGAGGAAATCTGAGTCCACAAGCTACTCAAAATGGTGTTGAAATACATAAAAATCTTTTCGCACCTGCGTGGAGCTGGTGCGTGAGCTGAAAAACTCCTCGCAGCTTTTCCAGCGGCACTTGAGCGTCTGAGATTTGGCGCCGGCGTGATCGTTGATCAAGTGCAGCTGCAGATGCTCCACCATCCCAAACACCAGGGAGCAGCCGTGCCACTGTCAACAAAACACAACTTGAACCAACTCAGGTGGTGTGAAGAGCATTGTTTGATGATCAAAAGACTTTTTTTTCAGTGAAAAATCTGGATTGGAGTCCTTTGGAGGCACAAAATCGGCTTTTAAAACAGGCCCAGGTGTCAACTGAAGTTTTTTCCATTACAAAAATTAAAATGACATCCAGCCACACGAGACGGTGCACTAGCTCCTCTGATGTCATCGGAATAAAGTAATCCCTCGCTTGTTCGCGCTTCAAGATGAACGGCTTCACTACATCGCAGATTTTTAGTAGGTAGTCACGTGATATCGTACGCGCATGCGATTGGCTGACAGCATCAGGAAGTGCGCTGCCTTCCGAGACTCACGGAACAAAGCGAGCGCACTTCCGTGAAATAAAAAAGTGTTTCGAAAAGTCTATAAGAGTGTGGGAAAAAGTAATACAGATAGAAGGTGGTTTAATATCAGTATGGGGAGGGTGCATTAACGTTTAAATTACCGTAAATAATAAATCATTTGTTGCTATATCGTGAAATTTCTTTTTTTTTTTATCCTGGAACGCATTAACCGCGAGTAACGAGAGGTTACTGTAAACTGATCTTACCCAGCAGCGGTGGTTTTGCAGCAGGTTCAGCTTGACAGCCTGCACGCTTCCATCGTAACAACCCGTGTAGATCTGGAAGAGTAAATACTGGGTTTACTTCAACACTTCATTAGGTTACAGCTTCATTGGATGTCTAATGTTTCAGACAGAAGCTCTCACCATATTCTTGTGGACCGCCATACACATCACCATGTCCTTGTGCCCACCGTAGATCTGCAGTTGCTCCTGAGACTGTGGACAGAAGAACGACTTTAGACGTCTTTAATAAATACGCTGAAGATTTCAACACACACAAAAACAACTTTACGTTAAAATTTAAATGAGCAAACTGGGAAAAGAAAAGAATATCGCAAAAAGACAGCCAGACCTGCAGATCGTAGACACGCACAAGTTTGTCCAGACAGGCTGTCACCATCACCTTCCCCAGTACGGTCACCACGGTAACAGCATGACTGTGACCCTTATAGACCCGTACCAGCTCTCCTGTCTGCAAGAAACGCAGGGTGGAGAACATAAACAATGAATTTATGAATGTGTGTGAAACATCACGACAAACGATTCAGCTGCTCTCTGCTGTCTACGAGCTGAACCCGCTGTGTTTGAATGACTCACATGGACGTTGTGTGTGTAGACACACTGATCACTGGATCCGCTGAACACCAGGTCGTTGACCACCTGACAGACAAAGGAGAAGGATGATGAGCAAATAAATTCCCTATTAAAATAGTAAAGGAAAATATGAATGACAGAAATTAGCAATCATTTTATCTCATAAAGGGCGGCACGGTGGCGCAGAGGGTAGCGTGATAAACGGATGGATTATCTTATAAAATGTTTTTGGAAGATATCGTCTGAGGACTTTGCATAAACTACACCAATAGGAGACAGTGGCTCACGGGTTCTTCACCATGACATTACTGAAGAGGCCTCCTGTGATTGGGCGGCTGCTACGAGGAACTAGGGCCTTAAAAATCCTTGAAAATGGGTTTGTTTCCAGCTGACAGTCAAAGAAAACGCATCACCACCACATTTCATAAATGCGTAGGTGGAGCTTAAAGCGGGAGGAGTACTGAGGCCATGCTAATGTCAGCGTGGCGACTCACAGGGTTCGGTCTGTGCATAAACAATCATTAACATTCCACTCAGTACTAATTAGTGGCTGAGGTCAGGGCACCTTCATGCAGAGGACGGTTTTGGTGTGTCCCTCCAGGGAGCGCAGCAGCAGGCCGTTCTTGGCGTCTCTCACGCTGATGGTGCTGTCATAGGAGCCAACCAGCAGGATTCTCCGGGCTCCTTCCTGCGTCGACGCGAGGCAGCTGACAGCCCGCGGCCCGTGGCAGTCAAACACATCCACCTGCTTATTTGTCTGAGCAAATAATTGCAAAGCAGAAATGAAAGCACTTGAAAGAGCCCGTCGCCTGTTTACTTCTATGTTCTCTGAAGAGCTTCTGCATGAAGATGAAAATCAGTTTCATGAAGGTTTCGTCCAACCCGGTGCCAAATTTTAACTCGCAACGAATGTTAGCATACAGCTAGTGATCGTGCTTCAATGACAGTCACATACTGGGCTGCAACTAAGAGTTGTCTTCATCATTTCGTCCAATTTTTTTGTTTCTTCTTATATATCAGGGATATCTACCGTCTCAACAAAGCTATTTGTTTGCATTTGTACACGACAAAGAAAATCAACTGCATCTGACAATGATAAGCGAGTAGCTAATTAATGAATTTTCATGTTTGGTTCAACTAGTATTCTAACTGTACAGTAAAATCAGTATTATTTTTATTGAAGTTGCGTTTCTTTAAATTCATAAAGCTCATTTTAGAACTCCGGGAGACTCACCTTGAGGTCAAAGGTCACCACGGTGCCATTTGCCAGACCTGCGTACAAAGACTTCCATCGATTGTGGAGGCAGAGAACTCTGTCTGCTAGAGAGAACTGCTGCTCCAGTTCTCCAGTCTGTGACAGAACATACACAAATTAGCCCAAATTATTTGTATTTTGGGGAACTGGGATGGGAGCAGCTAAAATCCACCAGATAAACAATAAAAGACTGACTCAACTTGTCTTAATAAATCAAATGGATCTAAGTACTAATCAATTTGATTGGGGATTTCTACCTTGAGTCTGTAGCAGCGGATGGTCTGGTCACTGGACCCAGAATAAAGGCGATGATGCAAAGACGGCGCCGCAGACACCAACAAGCAGCTCACTTTGGAGGTGTGGCCTTCAAACACGCCAACGCATTCATGGCTCTGTGACAGAAAACACAACTCTGTAATGGATTCACCCAAAAACGAGGATTTCAACATCGGCACGTCCAACCAAACCGGACGTCCTTTGTCGACACCCACCACCAGGTCGAAGGCTTTGACGGTCCGGTCTCCTGAGCACGTGTACAGGATCCCGTTGTGGATGTGCATGGAATTCACTGCCTCCTGGTGGCCCTCAAACGCACCCTCACTGGGCAAAGCATCCTCACCGTGGTCAGATGATACATCTGTGACAGAGGACAGGTGCAGAAATACATGTTGGCACGAAAATAAATTTATAAAAAAAGGCCTTAGACTCTAGGGATTGCATTCAAAACCACGGATTGTTTAAAATGCAAGAAAGGATTGGAATTAAAATTCACCCATTTTCTTGAGACAAATTCCCTACCAACACTATTCCTACTTCAAGTTTCCCAGTGTGCTCAGCTTAGTGTCAGATGGTGATCAGAGCATCATTGTTTAAATTAGGGATAGAACACCAATCACAACTTTAAATATAACCATACTCAGAAATCAGCGTTCATTTCTTACTCAACTAATTAAAAGTCAACTAACACTTCTATGAATATCTTGCCCATGAAAAGTCGCTTGCGTAAAGCCGGTCTATTTTAACACGGTCAATGAGTATTACGTTTCCGATTCCAGCTGCTCAGAGCGTGGGGCGAATATTTCTACTATTATTTACTTCTTATTTGTTGCTTACATCATTCAAAATGTAACAATACCAACAACTCTCCAGACGTGAACATACCTGATGACATCTGTGACATCTTCGTCAATATGATGGCACCCTGAACATCACTGCGGGGACAGAAGATGTAAATGATCATCCTTTGCTGGCTCTAATACATTGAAAGTGGTGGTGATCAGAGGTGGAGAAAAAAGGAATCCTGAATGTTCAGGTTTATCTTCACCTGTCAGAGGATTTACATATATCCATATCACTGGTGGAGGTGACCTCATTGCAAGCCAGGCTCTGCGGCTCCTGTCTGGTGGTGTCTGGGATCTGGGGTGGAGAACATGCCTCCATGTGGGGCGTCAGGGAGGCTGGAGCGACGTCCATGCTTTCTGCTGAGTCTACAGTCACTGTGAGCTCAGCGGGGGCCACCTGGGGAAGCTCCACCATGCATTTAGCAGACTTGGAATCGATCTTGTCAGGCTTTACGACTGGAAGCTGCTTCTTGGAGGCCTCCTTGCCTCCCTTCGTGTGTACGCAGCCATCTCTATCCTCTGACGGCTGAGTGGAGGTGCTGACCTGCGAGCTTCCGCTCGATCTCCTGCGTGGTTTGACCAACCTCAACCTGAAGGCCTCCCCGTCTATTTCAGTGTCGCTGCTCTCAGGCTGCTCAGTCCCTTGGGCCTTCTTCAGCACCTTCCTTTTTTTGAGCTTCCTGACTCGCTTTCCATTCCTCACTTCAGAAGGAGAAGCAGGCGTGTTGATAGCAGGGGGGGCTGGAGGGGGCAGAAGGGACTTTGTGTCGACGCAGTCAACTACATGAGCCACATCAGAGTCCCTCCTATTGGCAGACAGAATCTTTATGGAAGGTTTGAAGTCGGGTAGAGGACAGCTCCTGGAGGTTTGGATGGCCTTATCGTTGGTCTCAGCCAGTCCTGACAAACTCTCTCTCATTTCTGCTCGTCCGCCGACGTTCTCCCAATCATATTCAGCTTTGCACGGCTGCATTCTTTCAGGAGACGACTGGAAGTCTTGCACAGAAGCAGCAGGAGTTTAAGATGCATATCGTTAAGTATGCTGCAATTTTTATTGACGTGAATAAAGCTTAGTTCTCTTTGTTACCTGGTGAGGAGGCTGCAGGAGGGACGACATGCAGCTCTGGAGTGGTGCTGTGAGCGACGTGGGTTGTGTCTCCTGCAGCGTCCTGGTCCGAGCTGACATGGACAGGAGACTGAGGCTCCTGCTTGATGGTGAGGGGAATGCTGGGGGAGAGCGGGGGGGCACACTCAGCCGGAGGATGCAGGCTGGGGGCAGCGGCGCCATCTGCAAGGGAGGGAGATGGAATGATGGACGGGGGGTGTAACACAGCTTCCACTGAATCCATCCTGGCTTCTTTCTGTTTGGCCTGAGGCGCTTCCTCCCGACTACCTGTGGAACAAAGACAATCGTTATTTAGTGCGGTTTAAGATTACAGGAAGTTGTCATGTTACCATCCAAGCCATTTACAGTATTTTCCACACTATAAGGCACACCTAAAAACCTTTAATTTTCTCAAAAACCAACAGCGCACCTTATAATCCAGTGCACATTATATATGAAAACAGTTTTAAAATAGACCATTCATTGAGTTCTGAAATGAGTTCTCTACTCTCAGCAGTAACCTCAATGCAGTGTGCCTTATATGTGAATTTTTTTTTTTTTTTAATTTGTCGTTCATTGAAGTTGCGCCTTATAGTGCAGAAAATACTGTAATCAATTTTGCATTAAGGCATGTGCATACCCTGCATTCCTTTTAGCAGCTCGATGCGTTTGTTTCTCAGTGAGTTCATCTCTGCAACCATCTGAGATGGAAAAAAAAAAAATCACAAGGGATTCATTAAAAAGTGAATTGGGAATACGACCAGCCTTAAACCTGAAGCTAGAAACGTAAAAGAAGTGAGTAAACAGAAATAAATATTTATGAAAACTTGATTCCATCACAAACAAATAAAAGACAACATGTGATTGTAGAAGTGCACAGACCCGATCCGTTTTACCTGCTCTTTAGCCACCATGAGACGCTGCACCTCCATGTAGGCGGCCTGCAGTGCAGCCCTGGCCTGGATCAGGGAGGTGTCCATGGTCTGCAGGGAGCGACACAGCTCGTCCTCTCGCAGGGACACGGCCAGCAGCTCATCGATCTGCAGACGATCTGCGCAAAAAGCAAACAAAGTGGACTGAGTAGAATGAGCCGCACGACGGCCAAACTGATGATTAAAGCTGTTAAATAATTGAACCAAATTCATGAAATCACACCGGCAGATGCACAAAAGACAAAACTGAGCAATTCTTAAAGTTTAACAGACGGTTGAAGCATCAGCAGTACAATACAGGATGTACACACCAGAAGTCACGCGTACGAACCTTTTTTGGACTTGAGCTTCCTTCTTTTGTTGTTGTGCTCCAAGAAAGACGTTTCTGCACTTTGAACATCCTACAGAGGCGAAAGAAAAGATTCTGATTAGAGCTACACACGGAGATACAGGAGTTTATTCATTTTTACTCACATCTTAACGTCAATGTGACCTTCATGTAAAAACTTATGGAATAACGGAGTCTTCCGTTTACTCACCACAGTTGTTCTTCTCCTCTTTCCTGTTCCCTGGTCATCACACTGCTCGGTTCCTGAGCTGCTGTCCCCCATCACTGCGTCGGAGCCCAGGAGGACCTCCATTGCTGCTGAAGTTAGCTTGTCCGGCTGTTTCTGTGCTTTAGCATCAAACTTTCCGAGGACACGCTCTGCCTGTCGGTGACGCCAATCGTCTTTGTTCCCGCCATCCAACACGGGACCCGGTGAAACAGAAGACTCACGCTTCACCGAGATGAGGCTGTTCACGTTCACCATCTCTGGGGTCTCCTTTGGCATCGGGGGGGAGTGAGTGGAGGTGGGGGCCAGGCTGCTCTCTGATAAGGAGCGCTTTCGGGTGGGAACTGATGATGAGGTGTCCATCATCGAGTCCCAGTGGAAACCCTCCAGCAGGCGAATGTCATCCTCCTCCTGGCTCTGGTCCTCCTGGTCCAACGGCACCATCTCTATCCCAAACCTGGAAGAAAGTGAACACACACGCAGTGAACAACGTGAGCTAATATGAATTTTATTTTTTTTTGCAAGAATGAATCACGTGAGATCAAAATTTCACCTTGGCATGCCTTTGCCTTTGTCTTGCTTCTTCCTGACTTCCTGGTACACCTGGTCCCAGTTCACATTGCGGCGAGACCCAGAGGTGCTGATGAGTTGGCGTACGGTGGGTTTAAGGCCCGAATCTTTTTCCGTGTCGCTTCTCCGCGACTCGCTCAGGTTGCGCACTCGCCTGGCGATGTTCAGGTTGGGCTCGTGGTTCCCTGGTTTGCTCTTGGAGCTGATATGTTTGGTCAGGTCACGTTTTAAGCCAGGTGGCAGGTCGAGTTTGGAGAAGCTTGACGTGTGTGACCCAGAGAGCGGCTGACCGGCTTCAACACTTTTAGAGGTGTCACTTTCTGAGCTCTGCACAGCTTCCACAGCCTGTATTGCCTTTTCTAGAGCAGCTGCTTCTGCTAACGTGATTTTGTTCTTGTTCCCTTTGGGTTTTCTGTTTGAGGCTGCAGACTCTGAGCTCTCCATTGTTGACGTGCTGACCTGCAAAGACTGAAGGAACTGACTGCTGTCTGAAGACTGGAAAGCCTGCTTTTCCGGCCTGACTAAGTCAGGAAGTTTTGATTTAGCTGCATTCTGCCAGTAGTTGCTTTCATTGTTTCCTCCAATCTGTGCAATTTCCATCATATTTTTTCTACAGCTGTCCAATGAGCTCTTCCTTTCTGACACAATCTGTCTGGCTTTATCTAACATTTCTGGAAGCTGCAGTTCTTTCTTTGACTGAACGGGTCCACTCTGTGGAACCTGGGGGTTGAGTCCACTCTGCTTGGGATTTGATTTGGCCTGAGCCGGACCGGAGTGCTTGTTGAGGTGAGCTCCATAGCTAACACCAGAATTTGAGGGCTTCTTCTGACTTCTGTGCAGCGTCGGCTTATTTGCCCTCTGATTGGAAGAACCTGAAGCAGAGCTCTGGTGATCGTCTCTCTGAGCGCTGCTGCTTCTACTGCTGCTGCTACTCTGATCTCCTGGTTGAGCTGTAGGGTTCTTTTTATGCCCGACTTCTTCTACCAGATTCGGCGCACTCGAAATCAAGGGCCTTGGTTTCTGTTCAAGTCGGGACTTCCTCTTAGAAGCATCAGGTTCCGGTGCTGTTTCCTGCCTTTGAGGTTTATGGACGCTGGAGCACTTTTCCAAAGAGTTCTGGTGGGTATCTTTATGAGATCCAGTTTCAAAACTTTTTGTTACTGGATAGGGTGACCAGCGACAGGATTTGTCTAACTTTGGATTACTACCAAAGTTCTTAGAGCTCTTACTTCCATTGTGGTCAAGTTCAGCAGTTGATTCTTCCCTGTTCTGAAGTCTGTCACCCCACTGACTCCCCTGGTCACTGCCTGTATTTTTGAACTGGTTAGGTGACGGGGCAAACAAATTTGGTGGAGATGGGTACATAGAAGCGGGTCTACCTCTAACTGGGTTCTGGGAAATATTGTTTCGGCCATAGAGCCCATGACTGCTGCCTCCATTGCTGAGCCAAGGCAGCCGATTTCGCTGGTAGCCAGGGAATGCGACCTGATCACGGTGCTCACTGCCCCAACCTCTCTGGCTATTTAAGCTTCCACCTGCAAACCCTCCAGAGGCCCATTTCTGGAAATTGGGAGGCTCCTGAGCATGCCAGGTGGCGCTCTTTCCCTGTTTATCGTGATTCCAGGGCCTGGCCTCCTCATCCCTCGCATCATATCTCCTGTTCGAGAACCAAGACCTTTGGGCACTGGATCCACTAAACCCCTGTGATGGATTCTGCCAGGTACCATTCAGCCCGTAACGCTCCTTAGCTTCCTGCAGCCTCTTCCGCTGAAGCTCCTTTTGAAGTTCCTTTCGCTTTCTATCCTCGTCCTCTTTTGCTAGCTTTGCTGCAGCCTCCTTCTCTTTTCTACAAACAAAAGGCAGATATATTTTAGGATAAATATCAGGAAGAATCAGGAAGAGAGTGCATAGGATATCTGCTCAGTTACAGAAATACCAAAAGAACCACAATAAACATGACAAATGTGATTAAAACACACAAACATTATCTTAGTATTCCTAATAGATCCCTTCACCTTTTGTGTGCAAAAAAACTAAGATAAACTAAGCGTGAGCCTTGTGTCCAGATACATTTTGCAGATGTTTTCAATAATAATTGAGGCAGACATTTAATGACTTGTGAGACAAACTATCAAATCAAAGATTCTATAAATATAGTATCAAAGACTGATTGCACACACCTGCAGACGGCATTCTGACATGTGACCAAAAAAACATTTGAATGCCAGATTTAAGCTTCTAACGTCTTAACAAATACATGGATTTACATTCTTGAAAGTACAATCACATATCCAAGGGAAATTTTGGGAATTTTTAATTCAGAATTAAAGTTTCTGCCCATGCACTACCATTTCAAGACGGTGATAAACTCGACGTAGTATTTTAGATCTTTGTCAGTGGAGTCGGGCTTTATTTAGGCTGCAGGTCTGACACATGATGCCGACCGCAGCCCGACTTCAAGCAGCTGCTAAAACAGGTCTGTGAGCGCTGCTGAGCAAAATGTGACTATACATGTCCACAAACAAGCACTGGTAAGCTAACACTTACCTTCACTTACATGGGTTAATCATATTAACAAATACCATTTTGAACATTTAACCAAAAAAACACTGTGATGGAAAAATTGCGAAATGACTCAGGTGTATAAGTTGACAAATATGAGGTAGAATTCTACTTCATTTTTTTTATTTTTTTTAATATGAGATATAATTTTCTTTTGCTAAGATAAAGTCTTGCTTTCACAACACAAGCATGAAACTTCAGGTATTTTCACTGTTTTTCCTTAAAATAAATACTACAACTTTTTGTCATTTTAAAGCAACATTACTGTCTCTGTTTGACATCTAATTGTGTCATAAAAACTGTTCAACACCTCGACTGTCTTACCTGATCTTTTCCTTTCTCTTCTCGATCAGATCCACCAAAACCTGATCGAAGTAGTCCTGGTCGTTCCCAGCATGCCCGTGTTCTGAAGCCTCCACATTCTGCTTGTGCACGGGACTGGAAATGTGGCTGGCATAATCAGTCAGGCTCACTACTGTTACTTTGCACACTCTACACTCATGCCCGCAGTCCCTGGGGAGAGAAGGCGAGAGCGGGCGTTCAATCGTTCCTTCGGGCATCGTTCTGATCTAGTCTGGACTGATTTCCTTGTCTGCGGAGCCGACAACGACGTACTCTGGCTCCACTTTCTGTTACTTCAAAGTCAAAATAAAATCAGGAAAGGAGAGTACTCGACAATCCTGAGAAAATAACTTGTCCAAATTATCTATCGGTCACAGATCAGGAGGTAGCTAACTTAGAATTTTCTCTCGTTAAGTTTTAAGTGAAGATAAAATCTTGATCTTCCTGATCTTGTTTTTCGTTTCTTTAGCAGGCCATCGGTGGGACGTCAGGAGACACAGCCGGGCCAAGCCCGGGCAGCATGCTAGATTTTGTCCGGACACAACGACCAGCCACGCGGTAGAGCAGTGGGATGTGTGGCGGGGGGAGAGGCACGGCGCCCGCAGCCTAGTGCGCTTTCATGATGGTGTCCGCTGCGCTCTGAGACTCTGCAGAAGGCAACGTCTGTATTTGACCTCAAGCTCAGCTCTGAGGACCGTACCCTCCCTCCCCCCAGGCCAGCGTGTGTTAATAGAACAGGGTGAGCATCCTGCTGACCAATCCCAAGCAAAGCTCGTGTAACTGGAGCATGTGCAGCTGCTCGTAGCCTCCGCTTGAAAATCCTTCCCAAGTATGTCATCTTATGATTCTGACTGAGCAGTGACTCTCTTGGCTCCCTCTCACATTTTTGTTCAATCTGTGTCAGGGCTCATCGCTATTTCCTGACCTCCAGTGAAGTTGGCAAAGTTGATCAATGAGATTGGATTACTTTTTCTTCCTGACATGTTTTGTGATTTTGTATTAGCCTTTTTGATACAAAATTTGTATAATACTAGCAAAATGAAGACAACAATTTGTTTTTTTGCTGTAATTTTAGATAACATACCAGCCTAGCACACCAACTTTAAAAAATGTTCTTAATTTTTTGTTCTTATATTAGCACACTAATATAATTCTTATATTACCGTGTGTTGCACACATAATGCACTATCAAAAACTTATATCCTACATCACAGACCAGCAATAGGCTACATAAAAGGGGCAATAGACTTCACCTCCATCTCTATCAATGCGTAACTGAAGTTATGCTTCACTTTAGACCCTTCTATCTCAACGGCAGGCAGCATACTTTTATAATCTGCATGGGAGTCACAAGATGACCAGTTGCCTTCTATCGGTCACGCTTGCTGTTCTGGAGAGATTGTGTCTAAATATATATACATATATCCCAGCTGTGACAGCTGCCCAGCCCATATACAGTATCCTCTTTCCTGATAACTGATGAACACGTGCCTGTGTGCACACATGCACCATGACCCAAATCCGACTTGACAAAACATAAAGTCAAACCTTTTGTTTTAAACATATAAACTCATTTAAAAATACAGTTTTGAATATAATGTTAGGTTGTCACACTCAACATTTAGCTTAACTTACGACGCTGACAGCCTAAATGACTTATTTTCTTATTTTTAGTTCAAATTTTCAGACAAAACGAGTAATAATATAAACATCAATGAATAATAATATAAATAATGTATTTGCACTGTTTTTTTGGGGGGGTGGGGTGGGGGTGGGGGTCTCACCGGCCTTTCAGCTTCTCCAGCTCTCGGTGGTGCAGCATACTCCTCATGTGGTCATCCATCTCCTGCACAATGAAAGTCAATATTTTCTTTAAGAAATATGAGTTTAAATCTCCTGAATGTTTGACTTTTATTTAGGTATTAAATGACATAATACTGATCCCAGAAAGGATTCAAATAAAACTGTTTTGGTATTGGTAAAATTGTTTTTCCCAGAAAACCCGAACTTCAGAAAATACTTACCCGTTTGGAAGTATGGACGGTCTCACAGAGGATGCACTTTCTGTTTCTCTCCATATTGTTGTTCAAATCAGCCCATTACTGTAAAAAAAATTAACAAATTCAAAAAAATCAAGAAAAAACATTGCTGATATATTGATTGTTATTAATATTAATTGATAATTTTAGTTATCTTTAAAAATGTCAGTTGGTACCTTTGGCATTTTTAATGAGAATAAGATGAATTTTTCATTGTTTGATGACAATTCTGTGAAGGGCAGGTACTTCATGTCTGCAGCCGAGCCCTCATCAATAACTAGGCCAACTCATCGGCAGGAGCTCAACACTGGAGGCAGCACCAACCAACTATTTAACAACGTGCCAAAGGAGCACAGCCTAAATGTTCAAGCAGGATTGTGGTTTATTTCAGTCCGCTGATGGAGGAGCTGTGCAGCAGAAGAGCCGCAGCAGCGTCAGGGCTGTGCCTGGGCTTGTTTGAAATTCTCAAACTGGGTGGGAAACTAACGCTGACTACATGACAAAAGCTGGCAACATTATACCTGGGCTTTTTCTACACTAACATCGAGATGCAAGAGACCATATGGAGGAGGAAAAGTTCTAATCTTCATTTTAACAGTTTTACTGCAGATTTTATTAGTTTTCAGAAACTGAAAGGCAAAATCCCGAAATAAATCAAAAAGTATTCTCTTTCAAAAAAGTTCCCATGCAAGATGGAGGACGTTCATGGAACTACAAAGAACAATTGATTTATCTATATAACACAACTGCAACACATGCCATTTTAAAGTGACAAGTACTTATCAGTTTAGGTAAATACCATCATTTACATACACGTCTGTCACAAAAACATGATGGCCATGCATTCTTGGAAAACAGAAAACTGTCAGTCTAATCCTCCAACTACTGACGTCTGAAAAGACTCTGACAACAGGCCAGTAATAAGAAAGGAGAACAGGTGGTGCAACATTTCACTCGTTAGCATATAATTAAAATGCATAACAACACTGTCATGACGGTAATGTTAAAGGTATCCATGCACCTCTGTTCAGATACTAGTCTACAGTTCTGCAGCCTCCACATATAAAAAAGGTCAATTGTAATTACTGATTTTTGGGGGAAGAAATTATAATTGCTCATACCATGACTTTCTATTGCTTCTTTGACCCATTTTATATGAATGAATGAAAGAATTTGGATTTTATTATTTAAATTTTGACTTTGATGTTCAAAGACTGAGACTTTTTTAAGATTTTAAACTTGAGGCTATCCTTCACTGTCTTTAACATCAAGAGATAATTTGTCCCAAAAGTACCAGCATTTTTAGATTTAAAAAAAATAAAAGTTTCTTAAAAAGATCACCTATTCCACAGCGGAAAATTTCACGTGGAGCTATCTCCGACTTTCTGAATTTAATGGTTTTCCTCAGTAATATCACAGAAAATAAAAAACAAAATTAAAAAAAAAAACAAAAACAAAAAAATCCTACAGTATAAAATAAAAATTACAAATATTTCTACATTGAAGATTCATATTGGCTATAATCACAAAATGTCTTTTAATTACCACAGAGGAAGCTTAAAATTAATTAAAAAAAATTTTTTAAGTCATAACGGTCTCAGCTTCGTCCAGAGAGCACTTCGATCACATCGATTATCGATACGTTCGTTTTGAGCAGAACACAAGTTAAACGGTCGTCACACAGTTTAAATGACAATAATATCTTAACAGCTTTCAAAGTAACTCAGCGGAAACACGGTTTCATTTTACATCTCTATTGCATTTTTAAAAACCATAAAGTTTAACTCAATGATGCGGTTGCTACAGTTTAGCCTAACTGCAGCTCGCAGCTCGTTAACATGAATTATATAATGGCGTTTCAAACATAATATGTTGAAACAAATAAGAATACCAGCAGGTGTTGGTGAAATAACTCCTGATAAAAGTGAACTTTAAAGTTAGAGTTAAAAATATTTAACTGATGGGTTCACAAACTAGTAGCAACATGCTAACTAGCAACACAGCAGCTGCACCTCCAGCTAATACGGTTCAATATTTCGCTATTTATTAAATTCTTATGTAATACAGTGAATAAATAATATTTGATACGTGACTTTTTGATACCTTTATGAGATCCAAATGAAAGTGAGAGTAATGTTACTGTATTTTCATCCGGTGCTAAGCTAACTGCATCCTCCTCCACCTCTACCCAACCTGAGCCTGACACCAGGAGGCGTTCAAGAACAGCACTCCTCCGGAGAACGAAACTGTTGCGTTCACGTCTCTTCTTCACCAATTGCAGTTCAAACTAAATACTACAGCTAAAATAATACTGTAATTCAAATTATGTAGCTTCATTTTTATGGATATTACTCATTCATATGACAAATATTAACGCTTTAAATTTTAGGCACAAATGTAGGTGTTGCATGTACAAACATGCATGGCTGCATATTACGTAATGAAAAGCCTCACAAAGATTTGTAAATGTATTAATTTTATTAACATGAAAGTGGCTCCAGCAGTTGATTTCTTAATCTACACAATGTTTTGTCAAAGCACATATCATAATTTCAGTATACCTATTTTTTAATGTTGTATGACATGACATGACATGATTCTGGTTATTGGTAAACAAAAAGATTCTTGAAGATAACTAAACAGTTTAGTGTCATTTTAACATAACAGAAGCTAATCTTGTACAGACATGATGCTTCAGACAGAACTTACAAAAAAATCTAAATGTAACTAATTCAATGATGATGTTTGGATATAACTCCAATATACTCTGTAAAATTCATGAAGAAAAATGTATTTTTATTTTCTAAATTTGTGAATAATAAAAGTGAGTTACAATAATGAATGACAACAAGAATAAGGCATCATTTCAAGTAATTGTCTCAACATCCAAGAAAAAACTGAAACATTTTTACATATCTCTAAAGTGAAATAAAATCAGTGGTGAGACAACATTCAGTTTAGACAGACTTAGCCTAAATACTGCAAAAATAACAATGTGGTAGTTGCAATTATAAAGCTTTGTGATATTTCACTGAATAAAGTGAACACTAACATATAATACTCTACAATATTCCCTTTAGAATAATATTATACACCAATCAAATAAAACCAGCAACATATTGACCAAAGTTCACATTTTCCCAGATTTGAACCTGAAACAGCCATAGCTTCAAACATTCTTTAAAAGCTTTTCAACAAATAAAGTGTCTTTAATATTTCTTTTGCATGCCTACAAAACTATTTCAATGAATATGTGAGGGGAAAAAATGATCAAACACTACTGGAAATTAGTAAAATTTCACTGAATTCTTATCAAACTGGCCAGTTTTCAGTGAGGACACACAACGCATTATCTAAAAGATAAACATTCTCTACCATCGATAAATCTTATTCATACATTGCTTTCATTGGTTTCAATGTACGGTCCTCAGAGATACACAACCCTGACAAGCATTTAATCTGACTTTTATCAGATCAAAATGTTTGTCAGAACATGCCATTCATTCATCAGTTATCTGGTTCAGCTCCCGGGCTTTATTTCTTAATTGCCTTTTGCGCATCCTGATTATCCAAGCAATAGCAAGATTAGCAAAGTTAGCAGCCTTGAAGAGAGCCAAGAAGAACCCACAGAGGATGCCTAGAGAGTTCCAGGGATTTGCAGTCACTATCTGTTTGGAAATAAGAACAAGTTGTGTTAAATCCAATACACTGAGGTGGACCAGTTAGAAACTAATTGGTAATAAATTGTCTGGGTAACGCACCAATCGGATTTCTTGCATAAATGGATCCCGCCATTCAAAGACAGCAAAAAAGAGTTGATTTGGTTTCTCTGACTCAGGCCTCTTGTCGTTGAATTTTACCACAGAAGACTGGAAGACACAACAAATGAAAAAATCAATGTTCATAAAATCTATTTTCCCTATTTATGTACTGTACTGTTCAAACCAAAATTATTCGACTCCTGTTGTACACTGGATTTATTGGCAAATATTTACAATTTAACAGATGTTAGCGTTAACCAACTCAAACCATTTCAAATCAAAACATTCATTCATTTTCTGCCGCTTCATCCGCCGTAGCGGGTCATGGGGAGCTGGAGCCTATCTCAGCTGGCACAGGGCGTGAGGCGGGGGACACTCCGGGCACAACACCAGTGCACCGTGGAGCCACACACAAAGACAGACAACCATGCACACACACTCACTCACTCCTACGGGCAATTTTGGGACCGGCCAATCAACCTGAAGCGCAAGCTTTTGGAATGGGAGGAAGCCGGAGAACCTGGAGAGAACCCATGCAGACACGGGGAGAACATGCGAACTCTGCACAGAGCGGGACTCGAACCCGAACCCGCCGTGTTGTGAGGCGACAGCACTACTCACTGCACCACCGTGCTACCCTCAAATCTAAACAGATTTATGTAATTTTATGCCTTTATAGAAAAATATCTTTGGACTCACATAAGTCTATTAACGACGGAGAAGTGCTTCAACAACATCTGCTTAACAAACGTGACCTCTGATGTTATTTAAAGGTTTAAAGAACTGAGACACTGGTCATTAAAAGTAGTATTTTGCCTGAATTCAGTCATGAAATTATGTCTACTACATCATACTTCAAAAAAAAATTCCCTTCTGCAAAAACAAAATTGGACTTGAGACAATTAATTTTTGAAACCAGTCCCTCATTGGTTGGTAGCTATGAATCATACTTTACACAATCAAAAGAAGAGCCATGTGAAATAACTTGTGGAACCAGTGTAGGAATCTATGAGGCTGCATCATTCTGATCAACAACAGTTCAGGTGAAGTTTGGAAATAGAAGTAAAATGACATTAAATGCTGTAACCCACAATCCACTTCAAAATTTGATAATAGAGATGAACTGGCAGAGGCACACACCTCTTGTTTAAACTCAACGGCTTCGTTTATTTTCCCAGATGTCGTGACAAGAGTCATCTTGACCCAGGTTCTGAATCCTCCAGAGAAGGTGAACTTTGAGTAATTGCGCTCACATTCCCTCATAAACGTTGACTTATTTTCACTAGTCAGAAAACACAAAATACATGAATTAGAAAGACGTTGTCGGGCAGGAGCTTTTGTTCTTAATCTCTCTGTACATGATTTAATTTATCACATACCAAAGTCTGTGTTACAACAATCACACCTCTCACAATAAATACTGTACTTGTTCTTATTACCTGTCAGTCAAGTCACTAAATCTGGCAAAAAGCATGTAAGTAATAGCACTGAAATCCTCTTCCGTTTCATTTTGACTGAACTGTATGAAGATAAGCTCCTTCCTTCTGACATCAGTCGGGCCACGGATAACTAGAGCTTTTTTCTGTGAAGGAACAGTGAATTTAATTACTGTAATCTTCTTTAAAACAAAAACGTGAAACAGTTCACATTTTTATCAATGAAATCAACAGCTGAATAATTTTATGGCTGACCTCTTTTTCGCTTGTAAATGGTCCAAAGTAAGTCACTTCGTCAATAACACAGTCCCCTTTCTGTGGTTTGCCGGGGTTCACTAAAGGTGGGATGTTGCCATGGTAGTAATGGTTACAGCTCAACAGCTCAGCGTTTCCAGGATACAAAGCAATACCTGTACAAAAGAGAATAACACATTATTATCATTAGAATTGTTATGTGCAACCACTTTAAATGTAAGCAATGTTCATGTTCAAATTGCCCCTAAACAATGGATATCATAACATGACTAAAATTCATCACACTATAAACTTTTATTTCTATTGATGTCAATAAAAAATACTATTACTAGTATAAATATATAAATAAAATACAAAAACATCAAACATGCACTGTGGGTAACAAGAGATACGAATAAAACACCAAAAAAAAAAACAAACTTAAAGATCAGTCAAATGCTCTGATGTTATATGGGTAATATGAAAAGGTAGTTAGCTTTTTGTCAGCATAGTTAACAAGCGCAAACTTTCTGGATGTCAAGTCAATAAAAACTATTGAAAATCTTCTTTTCCTTTCGGCTTTTCCATAAACCTCCTCTTTGGTCTTCCTCTAGGCCTCCTGCCTGGCAGTTCAAAACTCAGCATCCTTCTACCAATATATTCACTCTCTCTCCTCTGGACATGTCCAAACCATCTCAGTCTGGCCTCTCTGACTTTATCTCCAAAGCCTCTAACATGTGCTGTCCCTCTGATATACTCATTCCTGATCCTATCCTTCCCGGTCACTCCCAGAGAGAACCTCAGAATCTTCATCTCTGCTACCTCCAGCTCTGTCTCCTGTCTCTTCCTCAGTGACTACTGAAAATAAATTAATCAAATCATGCATGGCTAAGATTGATTTGATGATTTTATTACTTGTTATTCCAATGCATTTTATACTGAGAGTCTTAGCTTGGTAACCGTTTCTGATCAGTTTCTCTTGTAAAGTAGGTCATGTGACCTGTTGTATGTGATTTGAGCAGGCCGCCAGTGTCTAATTACGGCCTTCTGACTGACAGCAGCAGTTTGGTCATGTTAAAGTAGTTTATTCTGTAATGAACAGTTCATAAAGATCATTCACACGACATAATTATTGATAATTATATTATCATATAATTATGACATAATATGAGGCATGGACCAAAGTTCTGGCATGTTAGGGGGTAGCTGGAGAGGTTCCTGTTCACATCCTGAGCACTGACGAGGTGCCCTTGAGCAAGACCCCGGACCCCACATGCTGCTCCTGGGGCCCTGTTACGTGACAGCCCATCACTCCATTTACGTGCAAGTCTCTAGGCCCCTTGTGTGTGAGCATATGTGTGTCGGGGTAGAAAGAATTTCCACAATCTGGGGATTATTAAAGTTCATAAAATAAAAGTGAATTTAAAAAAGCAGCTACGTTGACAGTGAATTGCACACAATGTAACAAGCAAAAGTAAATAGTATTCCACCAACTGTGATGTGGTTAAAAGTGATGTAATGATGTTGTCACTTATTACTCTGACTACATAAATTATTCTGTTTACATCCAGAAAAAGTTATCTTGTCAGCTAGCCTTACAAAAAGCCAGCTGGATGTCACTCAATTGGAATGCAGCTCAGGTGAGCTGGTCACACCAAATCGTCTGTAGGTGTGTGTGAGCGTGAATGTTTGTCTTTCATGTGACCCTGCAATGTGCTGGCGTCTTATTGAGGGTGCTTCAAGTAATACGACCCCTGATTGTATGCTAATCTAGCCTATCCACACGTATTAATACCATTATTTTGGCTATAAATCAAGCTTTTAACTTATTTGACTCAAGTTACGATCAGAATAAAAAGGGTTAAAGACAGATCATCTAAACTCAAGACTTGAATATTCAAATAAAATGCTGATCTGCTTAATAAGCGTGACGGGTGACATCTTTTTGCAGGCTGACCAAGTGGAATATTTCATGTGATGGAAATGACGACTCATCTGCAGGTGAGGTAAACAAGCCTTAATTCTGGAACTATCTCTCATTTTCCATCAGCTCAGCCTAAATCTGTTGACTGATTAAAAAAATAAACATTTAAAAACCCACTTTTTAAAACTCATTTTTCCATCATTTCTTTAATTGTCTTGCGTTCTGTTTGTTTGTGTGTTTGTGTAATGCATGTGCTGCAATTTGCACATGCTGCAGTTTTCTTTTTACTTATGAAAAACATATTGTATTTATCCATTTATTAGTAATTCATTTTTTTATCCTGAAACATACACCAGTCTGCTTAATAAGTACTTTTAAATTTAAGAGTTGATTCTTCAAATATTTTGGCTGTTTTGGCTTGTTTTTTTTTTACTTATCCTGACCATTTTTAACTAAAAGAAAAACATGAAAGTTTTCCCAGCACTGCGGTGCAGCTGTTAACATTCATGGCATAAAAATAATCTATATTATTTCTGCAAACCTGGGGGTGGAAACATCTCAAACTCTTTGTAGATGACGGACATGACGGGATTGTTGAGTTTCTCCAAAAAGTCAGAGATGGTCTGGTAGGCGACGAACGCCGCCACTGCAGTCAGCACCAGGTAGATGTTGATGAGCACCGCCGTGAAGACATTCTTCAGACAGGTCTTACTGACTCTCATGGATGGCAAGCTTCCCTTAACTTCATCCTCTGTAATGAAATGTGCAGGGAACAATACCAGGTTATTGCTGCTGCGGTTTTACCACAGAACAAACTACTGTACTTCATTAAAGTGTAGAGACAATATAAACGCAATAAAATTCATCATGTGAAGAGTCTTGTAAAAGCATTTTGCTGCTTTGTTCTAGCTTACCTTTTGAGATGATGGAGCCCTCTGGATCTTCACATCCACCATCGAATAAGCCTGATGAATGCTTGTCTCCTTTATCATCATCTTCGTCATCATCATTGAACTGTGAATTTGAGAAAAGGACAAGAATTATTGGATTAAGCAGTTGACATATGACAGCTGTGTTGTTTTGTTACGGTAGTTGGTAGTTTCCAGGAATAACTTCCCTGTACCTACAGGTCTTTATTTATCTTGGAATCCTGCACAAGCAACATTCACCGACATGACATGTGCTCAGCCATGAGAAAACAATGCTTAAGAAAGAATATAATGAATAAATGCTTTAGAAATCACTTCCTGTCTGACATATTAAGAACATGAACTGAATATGTGAATTCATCACTTTATTTAAATAACTAGGCTACATGAGAGTTAATCCAAACATAACAACTTTGTGTCACATTGCATGCTTAAAAAAATTACACTGAACGAGAAAAAAATTAGAATAAGCAAACTTTGCTGGAGTTTCAGAGTAAGAGATAATGAACCTTTAATGCCTGTTTACTTCTAGCTGTTAATATAAAAGTCATACAGATGTCTGCGCGTTGGTCTAAATGGGGGTTTTAAAGGTAATATATTTACAGAATTATTTTTTGCATCTAGAAATCAGGGTGATCAGGTGGATTCAATTGACCACGCAGGTGCATAAAGCATGAGGTTTGCGGTAAAGGAAACCCGCAGTCCGTCAGATGGACAGTCACATGATGTCAGCCACATAGTGAGCAGACACTCCGTGTCCCGTGGAAAGGTGATCCTCACCTCACTATTACCTGGATATGACCGAATAAAACACGAACATAATCCACACTGAAGGGTTAAGTCGTCTCACCTCTTTATATGGTTCGGATTGGTCTTTCCTGAGCATTCCTGTTGCGCCTCTGTCAGTGGCCCAAACAAGCGTGGAACCGTCGTGTTATTTGCGTGAAGTCTGAAAATAAACGACTTTCAGTAACTGGCGCATTTTTTTAAAAGAAAAAATAAACAGCCCCCGGTCCGTGATGGCGTTCTGCACACTGAAGGGAGACGCGCTGTTCACCCGTGAAGGTTTGATCTAGATAATAATGGCCCATCCCAGAATTAAAAGGCGCTACACAGAAAACTCTGAACAGTCCTCATCCTGTTCCCTTACTTCCTTCCCTCAGCGGTGCCGCCTTTAAGTGCTGCTCGGAGATTTCTATGTTCCAGCGGAGTTTTTCAAGAACATTTAACTTACCGCCAACACAAGTTTCCTCCTCAGAAAGCTGTAGGTGTAATAGATTTAATTATCCCTATGAATCCGTTCCCTTATATGTCCATCGCGTTTAATTTCAGAAGTATATTAATATAGATAGATATAGTTCTTAGTGTTTCTAAAAAAGTTTAATACAATTGAATATCTTCTCAAGAAACATCTTATGCATTGAAGAGCTGCATTTTGCATTCTATCTCAATTTTTTTAAAAAACGAACTGAGGATTTCATGCTTGCTTTTTCAACGTCAAAGACATCAACATTTCACTCAATATAAAATCATCCTAATTTAAATTCTAACCATTGTGTTGCACAATTTTTTACTTAAATCCTTCTCTAAACACTGTATTGCACAATCCCTTTGATAAATTTTATTCCAATCACAGAATTGCACAATATCTTAGTTAAGGTAAGTACCCTCATGGTTGTATATTTACAGTGTCACAAAGACCATGAGTAAAATGCTGGCCGAGCCATAAGATTTCACCTATCACAGTAATCCACAGGGTGGAAATTAGGTGAATAATTCCAATAATTTGGAATTAGGGTGTTTTTTTTTCAGGAAGAATTTGTGCTTAACCTGATGTCCAGAGGGTAAAAAAATCAAACACTAGAAAATGTTGATACCTGGGTGAGCAGACAGCTGCATGATTTTATCCTCCTCATTTCCCAACAATTCTGAGACAGAATTAGTTAGCAAAATTAGCAAAAATAAAATAAAATAAAAGGTAACCTAACCTAAAGTTATATTTCAAACACAAGCTCAAAACTATCATCTAACTGCGTAATAAAGTGAAGTTACCTCAATGTCACTCAATTATTTTGAAAATGAGGAAGCTAATTGCATTTATGTTCTAAAAAAAACTCAATCGCTTTGGTATATCAAACATGTATTTTTAAATGTCCAACCCTTAATCACACTATTAACCACATTAAATATTAATATTTAATTGTCCAATTAACATAATGCAAAATACAGTACTGTACAACATTTTGAAGAACAGATTCCGTAAATTCCGTCAGTCTAGAACGCCGCACTCCACCCCGTGGAGCGGCGAACAGGAACAAGGTTGGGAGAGTTTCCTCTCTTCACTCGACTAAATAGCGATCCTACCATGGCAACAGCGCGACTCTGTGTCCTCTTTGTTTCTTTTTTTGTCACTTTAGCGGAAGATATGAAATTAAAATACAAACCATCCTCCAAACCCGTCCGTTTATTCACAGAAGAGGAACTGAACAGATACGACGGCAGCGAGGTAGCGTTGATGTGGATTGTGTGACCATCATGAATGTTGGTGCCTTGAACGTCTGATCCGTCATAACGTTTGTTTCTTCCCCATGTGTCTTAGGAGGGCCAGCCTATTTACATGGCAGTTAAAGGCGTGGTGTTTGATGTCACCAAGGGCAAAGGTCAAAAATGTCAAACCAATATGGCTTAATTGCAACACAACTGTGGCATTATTTATTATTGACTTTTTTTTCTACTGGAAAGTTTTGACCTAACAGAAACGCTAAAACTGGGTCAAGCATCTTTTCATTCATAAACCACAGATCCTGATTATTTGCACTGTTCTAAAGTGATATTTTATTTTAATTCCTCCAGAGTTCTATGGTAAAGATGCTCCATACAACGCCCTGGTAGGTAAAGACTCCACACGGGCTGTGGCTAAGATGTCCCTGGACCCAGAAGACCTGACATCAGATACTGTAAGCGGAGAGAAGACGTGTACAATTAAATGTTTCACCCACCTAATTGTATGAACTACAGGGGTGGGGACTGTTCCATGGGTGGGGCGCACTGACCCCTGACCCCAAAGTGTTTGACACAATGCAGCACTGTGGTGTCAATTTCACATAAAGGCCCTAAACCTGTAGGATTTAATTTTTCCTGCATTTGCAGCAACTTTTTTTGTTAAAGTATACAATCAAAATATGATGATGTAAATGATGTAAACAAAAACTAAGCATATATTTGGCTGGATAATTAGCAAAATTAGTTTTTTTGTGTGGATACAAGGTATCCAGAAAAAGCTAGTAACACTTCTGTGGAAGTTTTGTGGTTGGATTAGATTGATCAAAGGCCAAAAAAAGAATATAAATAATTGGTCCCAGATGCTCCCACAGCTAATAAATCTTTTTATTTTACTATTTATTCTCATAAGATATTTATATCTCGACTTGATTCGACATTTTGTTCGCGCCACAACAGTATAAAATTATCAAAATAACTCGTCAGCATTCAGAGATTACAAACCTTCCCCATGATGCTCCAGCTTCAGAGATGTTTAAATGAATTAGCATCAGTAATACAGGATCTGTGAGGGACTTTAAAGGTTAGTGTGAGTGGCTTTGTGTCACTGAGTTGTGTAAGTATGCAGAGTGGTAAACATCACGCTGTCAGGTCTTCCTTCCAGCAGAGCTGTCGATCTAAAGCTTATGCACACAATATTTAGGCTAATCTAAGGAATAAATGTAGAATTCATTTATCTAAATGGACACTGATCAAATACTGCTAGAAGCAGTATTTTTAGTCGCTGCTGGCAAGAAACATTTATTGTTGTGGTTTAGCCTTACATATTAAATAACAGTGAATGTAATTATCAAGTCAAATTCATTTTATTTATGTAGCACTAACATACAAATACCATTTACTTCAAAGGTTTTTGTACTTTGGTCATTAAATGTTCTTCAGAAATGAGATTTTGTTTTTGCGGTGTGGTTCTCTTATTATTTCACGTGAGTTTCATACAATGTGTTTTATGATGGATTCCCATCTTTACATCCACAGACGGGCCTCACAGAGGAGCAGCTGGAGTCTCTGGATGATGTATTTGAAGGCACGTACAAAAAGAAGTATCCCATCGTGGGTTACACAGCATCACGCATCCTCAACCAGGACGGAAGTCCCAACAAGAACTTCAAGCCAGAAGACCAGCTTCATTTTCAAATCAGAGATGAGTTTTAATCTCACTTCCATGTGAAAGGTAGTTTTTATAAAAGTTTTGTTTTTTATTTTGCAAACAGTTTCCTCTACTCAATGAGAAAATGTAGAGAGTGACAAAGTAGAAACATTTTTAAAATTCATATTTAACTTAACCAAATGTGTGCATATCTGCCCAAGTTCCCCATTTGAATACTAGTTTTTGTATTGTTATATATTATGTCGAGATTAAAACTGTTTTGAATATGAATTTGTGTCTGTTTTTTCTTAAGTTAAATTACTTGTGTTCATCATTCCTTCATGGTGAAGACCAAATATTAAAACTTCTGTTAAAATAAGCAGCTGACATATTTGGATGTATGCAGCCGTACTGTCTGTCAGAGGAATAGGGACAACTCATTGAACAACTAACTTTAAAGACTCCTACTAATGCCCTTAAATTTGGAATAAAGAGACCAACTGGTATTTGGCTTCGTTGCTCATAAAGAGAATATAATCTTGCATCAAATATCTGACTCTTCCATTAACTCATTTCTGTAAACTGACAGTGGGTAGCGCTGTTTCCTCATAGCAAGAAGGTCCTGAGTTCAAGTCCACCTTGGGATGTGTCTGTGTGGGTTCCCTCTGGGTTCTCCGGCTGCCTCCTACAAATAAAAACGTTCAGTCGAGGTGAATCGCTGACCTTAAATGGCCTCTAGGGGGGGAATGTAAGTGTGACTGGTCTATCTCTCTGTCTGGCCCTGTGATAAACTGGCAACTTGTGCAGGATAAACCCCGCCTTCTGCTCAAAGTCATCTTGGTTAGGCTCCACCCCCTGTAACCTAGGAGAATGAATGTTACAGGAAATGAATGAATGATTTCAGTATAAAATGTCATCATTAAATGACATCATTTTGAGAATATTTATGCCAGAAATTCACAATGAGGATGGAACACACATCAGGAGAAATTTGGATTTCAGTCATTTGCTCCAAAACATGTTCAGCATGAATTCAGTTTCATTTTGACTATCCTTAAAGTCTTTGAATCTCAGAGTTTGCTTCACCTTAAACTTGTTGCCTTCAGGATGATGTCTTTATGGCAGCCTGTGAATAATCCAAGTCATCTCCAAAACAGGAAACATGAAAAGTATATCCTTGCATGATCTGATCAAAGGTCACAGCGGTTCAGGCGCTGAGACAGGTGATGGTCTTTGGGTGGAGCCGTTCATTGAGGCGGTCACGCTGGAGTGGAGCTGCTTTGCGATAGTAACCAAGCTGAACCTCCCACGTCACAACCAGTGATCTCCAGCTCAGTTCAAAGGACACTTGCCCTGCCCTTGAGTCTACCAGCCAGCGCCGAGCTGCATTCTTTATCAGGCAGAGGATCTGCTGGGAGTCTGCCACTGCAGCCTCCTTCAGTCTGGGAAACACTTTCTTCTGCTGGAGTTTGCCCACCGAACTGAACCAAGATGCCCAAAACGGTAAGATTTGGTGTTTTATTGCTTAACTGGTGCTTCCTGGTCCAACTTTGAAAGTGGGCTGATCAGTTATAAGCTCCGAATATTGCTGATCCCAGTGAGCCTAAATTCACATCTGGAAAAAATTGAATTCAGGGGTAAATCATAATCTTTAGTTTCAGTCACAGCTTTCTTTTTTCCCCTACATGTAAGCTTGTGCCTTATTTCCAAGGGGCACTTGTCCTTCTTGGCATTTACTCATTAACCAAAAGTAGAGTTTGACCTATGTTGCACACATTCCTGGAAGAAAAAAAATGACACTAAAGAGGTATTTCATTGCTAAAAGTGGGCTGTATGCTGTCTGTTTGGTTGTATATAATTGTGGTTTCTGTTTCTGCAACGCTGCACTTTTTAATGTCTCTCATTATCAGGTCATGAATACAGATTGACAGGTTCATTACTCTCCTTCAACTTTGTGAGAGAGTCAGAAATAATCAATTCCCAATCAAACTAAATTAACCCGTTTTTATTGGAAGTTGTAAATTCCCTCCGCTGGAATTACATATTCAGAAACTCTGCAGGGAAACTGATAAGAACAGTCGCATTGTGCATTAAGTCTGTAAATCTTGGCTTATATTGACACTTCAAGGAGAAAGCCACTCTGGGCAGGTCATGTCTCCATTTTTTAGGACGTTCTACTGGTTACAGGTTCTGTTTGTATTCTGGAAAACACGATTTTTGAAATTGAAAGGTATACAGATCCCAAAATAGTACAATCCAAGTAAAGAGAGAAAAAAAAGGAATGGAATGCAGAAATACACTGATTTATTCAAGTCATTGCTTAAAGAAAAGGTCATGCTCTAGTAGCTAACATTGCTGAATGCATCAGCAGGAGGTTTTGTGTTCAGATTTAAACAGACGATCTCTAAAAAAAGAGAAACATGGGCGGTTTCATCAGTGGATCTTCCAGTTTTTGTTGCCCAGGTTTCGATGGATTTATCTTTATGACACTCGGGGTGTGCTCGAGTGTAACTTCATAAAACGATTGTGTAACATCTGCAGGCCGGGGTCATGGAATAACATTTGTCATGCTTTTTTGGAAAATATGGAAAGTAACTCCGTGGAAATTCATTCTGAAAATACTTGAAAGTCAAATGTGTGTAACGTTTTTATTAGTTTTTTTATAATAAAGATCCATTTTGTTAACAATGGTAAGAGGGAACTTGGCAAGCAGTGACTATTTAGCTACTTTAATCTGCATTTGTGCAACCTTGTGGCACCTTGCAAGGGTAGTCCAAAGTCTAATGAGATAGTGAGCAATTACAGTTTATGAACAATCCACTCCACAGCTCCACATCTTATTTTTTGTTACTATGAATAGTTATGTGCCTCATGACATAACCACAGTTGTTCCAAAATGAATAATTATTTTAACAAAATTAAAATGGCATGCTCCTCCAAGCAATACAAGATTGATGGATACCATGAAAAATCAGCAAAACTAAATAAAATTATACTGAAATACATCCCTTCAATCCCAAATTACTTTTTCTGCTGCAGGTCAACGTTCGCGTCACCACGATGGACGCTGAGCTGGAGTTTTCCTTTCAACCCAATACCACAGGAAAGCAGCTCTACGATCAGGTGAGTTGGGTGGAGATACGCCAGAACAGTTCACGCTGATTTATGATCTTCAACCTCAGTGGTTTTAGTTTCATTTAAACATTAAATTTGAGTTTTAGGCCCCTGATTATTTTTGCTTAAGTGAAAATAACAATTCAACAGAGTAAAAATTCTTCATTTCAAATAAAATCCCCAAAAAATCTTACTTAAAGGGGAAACTCGTCAAGCATCAACAGAATCAGAAGGCAGCTTCACATCATGACGGGGTCACATGCCAACTTCTATTCACAATCTTGATTGCAGTAGTTATCGCTATAGCTAAAGTTAGCACGTTAGCAGGTGTGGTTCTAAAGCTGACTGGATTGTATCATGGCCCACTGGACTCCCCGGGTCACCAACTGGACCAGTTTCAGACACTGAGACTGGTCCACCATAAACTGATGATGATGATGATGATGATGATGATGATGATGATGATGATGATGATGATGATGATGATGATGGTGATGATGATGATGATGATGATGATGATGATGATGATGGTCTTGATGTCTTATCTTTGTGAATTGAGGGTTTACTACAAACTAATGAGGTGACGGCAGAAAGACAAACGCTGGTTTTACTGTTCATTAAAAGAGAAGAACTTAAAATGAGAAGGTTTGTGACCATATTTCCGTTTCGTAAAGGAAACAGATGTAAGAATACCTGCTTCGTTGATATTTTGTGAGGTTGTAATGTCTGCATATTGAACTACCAGCAAAACCAAGCCTTTTACAGAGGCTGTTGAAGGTGGGATGGTTGCACCTTAATTGTGACTCACCCTGAAATTTTAATTTCTGTGAGGATACTTGACGTTTTGTCCATGTTAGATTGCCTAAAACCACCAAGTAGTGCACAAGACTTCACTATTGTTTGGTAAATGGTCTTAATGAGAATCTAGTGTGAACAGTCCTGTTTAAAATCCCTGAGGCATGTGCTACAGCTGCTGCTATTATTTACCCTCTGAAAACCCTAAACTTGGTGGCAGGAAAAAGATCCCCTAGACATGTGACATCATGGGAAACCTCTGTAAACATAGACATCATTCAAATACGTACTCAACAGGAAGTAGCTAGTACTGAACAGGGACATCACCACCTGATAACGTGACAACCTATTTCCCTTTAGTTCCCTGTGTGGTGTAAAAAAACTCAAACCTTTGTACCTGATAGGCAGTCAGAGCTGAGATAGAAGTTCTTGAGGCATGACCTACTGTTTTAGATGATAAAAAAAGAAAACATGAAGAAGGTGGAGATGTCGACTATCCTCCCTCCATGCTACAGGTTGCCAGGACCATCGGACTTCGTGAGACTTGGTACTTCGGGCTGCAGTTCGTGGACAACAAAGGTTTCATCTCATGGCTGAACTCTGACAAGAAGGTAAGTCTAGTGCGATGAGAATAACCGATATGTCGTCTGGTTTCACCCTTACTTTTAGGTCTGCTCTGTCTGCTATACTCCACATTTTTTATCACACCTCTGTTCTCAGGTGATGGCCCAGGATGTGAAGAGGGACATTCCCCTGCAGTTTAAGCTAAGAGTGAAGTTTTACCCTGAGGACGTGGCAGAGGAGCTGATCCAGGACGTCACCCGGAAGCTGTTCTTCCTGCAGGTGAAGGAAGACATTCTGTTGGACAATATCTACTGCCCTCCGGAGTCCACCGTGCTGCTGGCCTCTTACGCCGTCCAGGCTAAATATGGAGAGTACAACAAGAAGGTTCATCAATCAGGGTACCTGTCCTGTGAACGCCTGCTGCCCAAGAGGTGAGTTTAGCTGAATTCTGATCAAAAGGCCTGTTTTGTACTTACAAACCAAAAAAAGCTATGACAAGCTAGCAAAGACCAGACAATGCAGCTTGTGTTTGGTTTAGCGTTTAATCCTGTAACCCACAGCCTGAACACTGTGTCACTGATAACTGATCCCCCTTTCAGGGTGTTGGATCAACACAAGCTGTCCAAGGAACAGTGGGAAGAAAGGATCCATGTTTGGCATGAGGAGCACGGATCAATGCTGAAGTAAGTGATCGATAACTGGACAATATGTAGTTCTACCATGGATTTATCTTCAGTTTGGAGCAAAACTATTTGACCTTCAAAGGCAAGAATAAAACTTCCTCTGAATGAAAATCAATAAAACACACTCTGTCTGTCTGTCTGTCTGTCTGTCTGTCTGTCTGTCTGTCTGTCCGTCCGTCCGTCCGTCCGTCCGTCCGTCCGTCCGTCCGTCTGTCTGTCTATCTATCTATCTGAACAGAGAGGAAGCCATGATCGAGTACCTGAAGATTGCCCAGGACCTGGAGATGTACGGCGTCAACTACTTTGAGATCAAGAACCTGAAGGGCACAGAACTTTGGTTGGGCGTCGATGCTTTGGGAATGAACATCTATGAGAAACAGGACAAGTGAGTTATGGAGTCCGTGGCTTCAATCACGCACTATCACACGTGTAGCGTGTTGTGAGTTGTAGACTGGAGGGCAACACCTGAGCAGTCATCGACCTCAGCTACCAGACTAGTACTAAGTAACGGGTTTGACCGCGTGGCTTTTGTTTGGAAGGGGCCGTTGACCCAGTTCTCCTGCTTCTACTACAACATGAACACACAAGAAGCGACTGACCCGCTGCTCCGATCGTTTCAGTGAATCCTTCAATGTGATTGTGTTCTATCTACACAGTTCTCCTACGTTTAACCATGTCGTTCAGTCTCTCTTTTCTGTCTGTCCTCTAGGCTGACTCCAAAAATCGGATTCCCCTGGAGCGAAATTAGAAACATTTCCTTTAATGACAAGAAGTTTTTCATCAAGCCCATAGATAAGAAAGCTACTGTAAGTATTCTGAGAGTCAGATTTCATCCATGTGCAGCAGAAGCAACATTAAAAGTGAACAATTCATCCAGTTCTGGGTCTTATGGAGACTCTCGCCATTTTTTGCACTTTAAAACAAGTCTCCATCTCATTTACTGCTTTAATTCTGCACTTATGTGTGTTTATCTGTGATGATTCACACATGTTTGTGGACTAAGATACTTCCCCTGTATCTGAGAGAGAAGAAGAAAGGTTTGATTTTTGTTTTGGGTGAACTGCTCCTTTAAGGTTGCAGAAGTTCTCAGGACAAATGGTACATGATGCAGATTTTAAAGCAAAGTTTTTAGTTAAATCTGTAATTCCCTCTTTAGCGGTGCTACCATCGAACATTTGTGCAAAGAAAAAAGACTTGCAAACTTGGAAACTCAGTAAAGTTGAGGTTAAATAAAAAAAATAGTTGTTTCTCTACTCTCTTCTTTAAAGTCCTTTCAAATCCATTTCTCCTAGAGTTATATTCTTGACAAAAAGGAAATCAAATAGATCTGGAAAAAAGCTGTTTTGTCAAACTTGTGACCATCTTTGAATAGATTTAAGCAGTGTGCTTTCTCTCTTTCTAAGGATTTTGTATTCTGCGCCCCAAGACTGCGAATCAACAAGCGCATCCTTCACGTGTGCAGGGGAAACCACGAACTGTACATGAACCGCCGCAAGCCCGACACCATCGAGGTTCAGCAGATGAAGGCTCAGGCCAAAGAGGAGAGGCTGCAGAAGAAGCTTGAGAGGTACTGGAATCAGGTTAAAGCTGAAGGCCTCAGATACAAATTCGGGCTGTGAATGAATTCATTTCATGCTTCTGTCGTTTTGCAGGGATCGTCTGGAGGAAGAGAAGAAGAAGAGGGAGGCCATTGAGAAAGAGAAGGTGGACATGGAGAAAGAGAAGCAGGAGCTGATGATGAAACTCTTCCAATATGAAGAAACAACCAAGAGAGCAGAGAAAGGTGAGATTTTTCGTCTAAATTTGTCACCATTTAGACGATCCTGTCCTAAGATCCACCCGGCCCTCTAATACACTACCAATGATTTCATGGCGGAGCTGTTTCAGTCAAGATTAGAAAGATGTTTTAAACAGGTGTCTGTGACGTGCCTTTACTGCCCTCTTCTGTTAAGTTTTTTTATAATCCCATGAAGAAAATGTCAAGAATACTTTTTATTCATCCAGTTTCTCTACTTTTCTATATATTTTTGCAAAAAATCTGGGTAGTTATTTTTCCCTGGCACAAAACCTTTAACTATCTTGGTCCTGTAGACCTTCAGGAGCAGCTGGAGAGGGCTATGAGGCTGGAGGAGGAGAGGACCAGGGCGGAGCAGGAAGCTGCCCGGTTGGAAGCTGAGAGGATGGAGGCCATAATAGCCAAGGAGGAGCTGACCAGGCAAGCTGAGGACCAGATAAGGAGCCAGGAGCAGCTGGTGAGTCCACCAGAGCTTTCACGTGAGAAAGTCGTGATGGAAAACAAGCAAAGCTCCTACATCCAGGTTAAACATACATTTACTCTTTTAATTGCAGTTTGAGCTCATGCGTGTTTGCTTGCAGGATCTCCTGGGATTAAATTTCCCCACAGAGCTTGAGAAAAGTCTCCAAAACTTTTATTGCGTTAGGAAAATGACAAATACTCATTATGTTTCGAGGGTTCTTTCATGTTTACATGTCAGAAGTTTCCCCAAAATGCAGACTTTCTCTGCATCTTGAAGGTTCTGGAGAAATGTTGCAGCATTCAGAAGATTTTGACTTGTTTAAAAAAAATTATTAAAAGCTTAAAATAACACCGGCCTGTCCATTTGAGGAGCTGTGGAATTGTTTCTGGTTGTATTTGGGGTTTTGTTTTTACATTTTGAAACAAATCCCCATCTTCTTCAATCCCTTAAGCCAGGCGGGTCAAACTTTTTTTCACCGAGGGCCACATCAGTATCATGGCTGTCCTTAAAGGGCCAGATGTAACTTATAAATGTAACTAAATGTAACTCAATGTAATGTAAAATAATGGTAACTACTCCTTAATGTTAAATAACATTACATAACAATAATTTGTTGCTTATTCAAGTTAAACATTACAGTTGCAAAGAAAAAAATGTGTTTGTTTGTGTCCTTGTCATAACATAAATCCTTTAATTAATCCGATTGAAGGTCCAACTATCAAAGTGAATAAAGAAAAATAACATCTAACACAAGTTAGGACATTAACTTTGTTCAAAACGTTTTCGTCAAAGTTAAAATGGAATTAATTACTGCATTGTGGGAAATGTAGTATTGGTCAAAGCACACTTGTCACCTATTTATTTTTAGACATTCAGACCTTTTATTCTCTCGTGGGCCACATAAAATGATGTGGTGGACCACATTTGGCCTCCGGGCCTTGAATTTGACACATGTGGCCTTAGGAGATTATTGCTAAAGTGATGCTCATGTGAAATATTTGAAGAGTATGAAACTTCACCTGACCTCCTATCAGCAGATGGGTATACAACCATTTTTGATCGCTGGTTGAAATCTGTCAAATCTGAATTTGTTTTATTGAAATTTATTTTTAAATTTTTATTTAAACTTATTTTTCTGCACCGCTCGAATATCAATGGCGGATTTCTGACGCTCATAGTCGTTTGATCTCTACGTTCTTTGCCCATCCATTCACGGAATGACATGGCGGCCTTACGACCGAGGTGACTGAGGTAAGCAGGTGTCTATTCTTGGGTTATGTGATGACATGGTTTGTGCCTCGTCCTGCAGGCTGCAGAGTTGGCTGAGTTCAGCTCCAAGATCGCTCTGTTGGAGGAGGCCAAGAGAGCCAAGGAGGAAGAGGCTGAGACATGGCAAAGCAAGGTGAGCCTCCGACAGACCATCACAGGATGTTCAGGTTCCCAGAAGTCACAGGGGCTACCTGGAAATCGTCAGTCTGCATCTATTTACCTTTTCAGGTGGCTGATTCTTAAATGTCATCTGCGCAACTTGATATTTCTTTATTTAATTTGGGTGATAATATATGCACTTTCCATGAAAACCACAAGATATTTAAGCTCGTCCACTTGAGAAAGCAACTGTTAAACTTTCAAAATGTTAGAGAATTAAACTTATATGTATATTAATGCCTTTGTGATTACATAGATTAATCAAATGTTTTGAAATACATGTATTAACATGTAGGCCAATACATTAAAAATGTGAATTTGAGACTATTTATAAAATAAAACAGTGAATAAACTTGTTGTTTAGTACTACCTTACATTCAAGCACAGCTATCAGATCTTTCCAAATGTTAATGTGAACGAAGATCAACAAGATATCAGGAAGAACTTTGAATTTATTGTACAACTTATTGTGTAACCTATTAATAACAGGACTCCTGTCAAGTAATGAGTGAAGAAGAAGGCCCTGCCATAGTCAGGAACTTGTGTATGTGACAAATATACATAAACACTTCTTTTTATAGTGGAAAAGACAAATCGACTTGATCATAAAAGTGTCTTTTAAAGAAGCAGCCGTGAGGTCAGAGTCCAGCTCCACCTGATATTTGTACTTAAATGGGTTGGAGTGGTCCAGATGCTCTACTGTAGATATCAATATTTACAGCATTTATGCCACCATTAGAGATTTTATGGTCTTGACTGTTGCTCCCATTCAGCATTTGGACAACAGATGAGCTAAACTGAAGCTGCCCTCTTCATCCCAGGCTATGCTGGTGGAGGAAAATCTCATGAAGACAAAGGAGGAGCTGCACATTGTGAAGAGCTCCACCAATTCGGTTCCCCTCACTGCTCCTGCTCCCGCTTCTTCCTCCTCCTCCTCCTCCTCTTTGTCCTCGGATAACGAGAGTGACCACGAGCACAGCGAGGAGAACAGCTCCTACAGCGCCGAGCTGCCATCACAGGGCATCAACGATCACCGCCACGAGGAGGAGCGGCTGACCGAGATGGAGAAGAACAAGCGCCTGCAGGAGAAGCTGAAGGTGAGTTCAGGGTCGTCTATAAGCAGAAAAACACAGAACTGCATCAACACCAGTTTGGACTTCTTGTAAGTCTAAAAGAACATATGGATTTACTGCGAAATTCAGGGGTTCCTTCCTTGGCACAAGCCCAACCTTTCCAGTTTTGTCACAATCCATTTCAACAATGTTGGAAAAAAGGCCCCATCTCCCAATGTTAAAAAAAAACCTCTGAAGTCCGCCCCTTCATCCAGATCCCTTCCAATATTTAAGAGGTTCTTCCCTCCTAAGGGCCAAACCGCCCACTGAGTTTCATGAAAATATGTCAAGTTTTTTTTTGTTTGATCCTGCAAACAAACACACTAAACCAACCAACAAATAGTGAAAATAATAACTGTGTGATTTGCAATGTTAAACTGCAATTGACTATTTCGACTGCCAAATGTGTACATAGTCATCTAACTATGTGCATATTTTGCTGGGTGGGATCTTTAAACCAGATCTTAAACACTTGGTTTAAAAATCCCACCCAGAAGCCCCGTTCTGGGTGGGATCAGCTCCCTCCTGTTTACCAAAAGGAAAACAGGTATTTCTGTAAATAACTTCCTGTGGCCTTAATGTTGGAGGTTAAAAACTCAAAATGTTGCACTTGTCAGTTTATTAATCAGTTTTTTGTAAATAGCGGATTCTAAAGCAAGTTATCTATGCTTTAGAATGGAAATGACCAGAGTGAACTCATGCTAATGTTAACACGCTAGTCAGTTTCTGTCATTCAGTGCAATACTTCACCAAACAACAAGAAGATTAAAGATTAAAAAATATGCTCTCATATTTGAAAGGACTAATATAAAAATATATATTTTGATGTTGAACCTGCTTTTTTGTCTCTCTCTCTCCATAGGCCCTGAGCTCAGAGTTGGAAGAAGCACGAGATGAAAGCAAGAAGACAGCGAACGATCGGCGTCACGACCAGAACGTCCAGGTCGGCCTCGACAAGTACAAGACCCTGCGTCAGATCCGCATGGGCAACACCAAGCAGAGGATTGATGAGTTCGAGGCCTTGTAGAAACCTCAGAGAACTGATGATGCTCATGAATGCCCTGTTCAGCAGTGTTTTTCATGATGTAATTGTAGTCACATCTTATTTTAAAGACCCAGAAAAGCATGGAGCTGATCTGTGCTAAATTAACCTCTTTATTTTATCGGTTAGCTTTTGCCTGAAATCACTGTTGTTGTTTTTTCTTTGTAGCACTCAAACATCTCCAATGTGCTGTTTAGTCCCATTAAAACATAAAAACGTAGCCCACACTTCTGTGTTTCTGATGTCATGTATGATCAAAGGTGGTGTGTGAGGTGTGAAAGAGAACAGAATGATCAAAAAGCCATTGCAATTTGCAAATGTTGCAAACAATGCCTTGTATAAATATATTAAAATATTAAAAAATGCAATAAAGCGTACAGCAAGGACAAACAGCAAATCTTCTACATTTGGTCGCATTTATTTATCATCACATGATAAAGTGATGATTGAAAATAATTTGTGTTGATCAAAGTATTGATTAATCTATAAAGTTTAAAGTCCTTTGTGCACACACCGTCAGACATCCAAAGGACAAGTTTATTTATCATTTCTGTCTGATGCTTTTTCTTTTTAGTTTAAATAACTGATTTTATGCAGGCATTACTACATCCCACTTCAAAGCGCTGACGTATTGTAATTGTCAGTGTTAGTGTGTTTGTCTGTCTGTCTGTTAGTCCACCAAATATCTTTGCAACCGTTGCAGATAGAAAGATGAAACAAAAAGCACATTACTGGGGCAGCAAAGGGGATGAAAATGAGATGATGACCTTAACCTTGAGAAAACTAGGTCAAGGTCAAATTTCATCTTTTGTGCACTCATGAACCAGATAAGATAGAAAGACGAGTGAGAAGGCCAATGTGACTAAGACCGTAGATCAAAGCTAGTGCTTTGATCAATGACAGTAGGTCAGAGCACCAGCTTTGATCTATGGCCTATGCAAGTAGGTCATGGTAAAATTTTGAATTCATTCTGTGACTGCCTCATCCATCCTGCATCTTTTCTGCAGATATACAAACATTTTTTTAAAATTTTAATCGAGTGAACTTAAAGTCCGTCCATCCTGTTTCCAAAACATCCTAATTTCAGATAAAATGTAGTTAATCTCATTTACTCTTATAAATGACTAATAACATTTAAAAAAGCAATGAATGGGCAAAACTGAAGGAGCAGGATTTTAAATGGTAGTTTCCACTATGATGGAGCCTACATTGCCCACAATGCATCTCAGAATAAAAGGCCTCTTACATCACCAATTGTGCTCCACGTGATATTTCTGTTATGGAGCTGAGGTTGCCCAGAGGTCTTCTTCACCTGTCAGTCTAAAGGTGTGTTCATCATCATCATCATCATCATCTTCACTCAACAACTCACCCTCCAGGGCGGGGGGGGGGGGGGTGGCATATCCCCACTTCTTCTGACTTGAGTGAAATGAAATATGTGCAAACTCTTACTGTAGAAATGCTTTACAGTAATTATTGGCGGGACGGTTTCATAAAGTTTTTTTAAATTTTTTTAAAATAATAAGCAGCTTATATTGATCACATGTAAATAAGTAATCCTGACTAAAAGAGTAGGACCAAGTATATATAAATATACTGTATATAAATATAGTATAAATAAATATTGGGCACTTTTAAATGTCGAAAAACAAATGAAATCTGGCGAGTAAAAGAAAAAGAAGTCAAAAGCACAAGCTTAAAACAAATATTTAAGGGAATAATGAATGCATGGATCTTGAGGAAGAATGGGCAAATGTAGGGGGTGGGGTGGGAGAAATTTGGTACAGATCCAAATTAAAGTGCACTAGCCTGAAATGTTTGTCTGTTACTAATCCATTAACATTCAATCATAGTTATATATGACTGATTTTCATGGAATGAAGTGGACTGGCGCACACCCTTAATGTCATTCTGCTTCCTTTAAAAAAGAAAACATTAAAAAAAAAAAAAACTTTTCCTTTTGTGACAAAAGTTGTGTTTGAAGACTCACCGTGGAAAGGATGTGGATCTTAAATATTTGTTCAGTGGAAAAGACGATAATCATCGGGTTGCTAGACAACTTGTGAAGCCAGTAGAGCTAGTCTGTTTAAATAACTGCTATGCAAATATTTCATCCGTGAATGAACCGCAACGAACATTTAACGAACTGCTTGTTGAAGGCGGAAGCACATCTGCTGAGGAGGGAGCTGCAGGAAAGATAAGCACTTTTATTTTAACCACAGTTCGGAGAGCTGGGGTGGGGGTGTTGTCGGTTTGCGCGTAAAAGGCGCTCCATGAAGGTGAGCGCTCGATTTGCGCTCCTACTCCAAGAAGCCGCCTCTGAAAGTCTGTGGGATTGCCCGGTGCAGTCTAAATATAAGTCGGTGACAAATATTCCAAATACAGTAGCAACCCAACTGTGATGTGGGGGTGGTGCTGAGAGAACAGCTCCGTCTCCAAAGTCCCCCCACCCCACCCCACCCCTCTGTTGGATCCGGAGACCGTCAAGAGAAGGTCGTAGAGGCTCAAGCTCCCACCTGCGTTTTTTTTTTAAATATTTCCCCTACCATGAAGAGACAAAACGCCCGGACTCTCGCCCTCATCATCAGCATCCTCACCTACCTGGTGGTCGGAGCGGCCGTGTTCGAGACATTGGAGTCCAAACAGGAGAAAAGTCACAAGAGGAAGCTCGATGCCAGGAAGTACGAACTCATGCGCAAATACAACTTGACCAAAGAGAACTTCGAGGAGCTGGAGCACGTCGTGCTGCAGCTCAAACCTCACAAGGCAGGGGTCCAGTGGAAATTTGCTGGGTCCTTCTACTTCGCCATCACTGTGATTACGACAATAGGTGAGCGGCTTTTACCCCCTCGACGCGCATTTAAAGGATTTTAAGTCTTTCGAATCATCCACCGCGCAGGGCTGCAGGCAGGATCTGCTGCAGGGGGCCCCTTGCCCCTCTGGTTCCTGTGAAGGAGTCACATTAAGAATAAAACAACCTGAGGTTTTTGAACTTAATGTCAAGATACGGGTGCTAGAATAAAGTCTTAATTACAAAGAAAAATAGATGAATTTGTAATTTGGATGAAAACATTGTAATATTAGCAAAATAGTCAGAATTAGGCAGGAAATGTTACAAATACTCCTCATAAAATCGTGATTTTACATGAAGGAACTTGTAAATGTGAGATGAGTCGTCATGAACGTGGAGTAATTTGTTGAGTTGTAGGTTTCTATTTAAATAAATAGTGAAATATCCAGTTGTTTGGCAAATCAACACCACATGAATATAAACCAGGCCTGAACCAGACTCATATGGAGACTTCTCATAATTTTGTGATTTTATTCTCATAACTATCTTTCATAATTCCAACCTTGCCATATTAAATCCTAATTCTAATAATATTTTGGCTTGAACTCTTTTAAATTTAAGAACCTTCCTATGCTTTAATCCCCAATACAGGAAATTATATTCATTCATTTATTTATTGATCCATCTTCTTTATCCTCTTCATCCACTTTGTGGGGGGGTCACGGGGGAGTACTAAAGCCTATCCCAGCGGACTAGAAATTCTATTTGGGTTTTTATCATTAGAATTGTATTCAATTCTCATTATCAGGTGTCATTTGTCCTTGATGCACTCAAATTTAAGAAATTGTCGAGGTAGGTTGTAAATAATGAAAATTCAGGAACGCAACTTTTGACGTAAAAAAAAATCATTTGTTTGTCTCAGTAATAGTGACTGCGGGTGGGATTAGGGTGATTAAGGATTAAGATTTAGATTTACAAGAAATTCTATTCAAGTTTTATAATTATATTTCTATTACATTCTCATTATCAAGTGTCATTTGTTTATAATGCACTCAAATACAAGAAATTATCCTTTAAAAAAACAAGTAGGATTTGAATGTACATCAATTTGAGCTAAAAATCATTCCTATTTGTCTCAGTAACAGTGGCTGCGAGTGGGATTCAGGTAAAGTGTGCATTCAGACGTGTTGTCATGTTGTATGTCCGAGGTGTAAATATGATGCTGTCTCCTGCAGGTTACGGTCATGCAGCTCCCAGCACCGACTCAGGGAAAGTGTTTTGCATGTTCTATGCCCTCTTGGGGATCCCGCTCACCCTGGTCATGTTCCAGAGCCTGGGGGAGCGGATAAACATGTTGGTCAGATACCTGCTGCACCAAGCCAAGAAGTGCCTGACGATGCGTCGGACCGAGGTTTCCATGGCAAACATGGTAACGGTGGGCTTCTTCTCGTGCCTGAGCACCCTGTGCGTGGGGGCCATGGCGTTCTCGCAATGCGAGGGATGGAGTTTCCTCCACGCCTTTTACTACTGCTTCATCACCCTCACCACGATTGGCTTTGGGGACTACGTCGCTCTGCAGAGGGACGATGCCCTGCAAAACGACCCTCGATACGTGGCTTTCTGCTTCGTGTACATCCTGATGGGTCTGACGGTGATCGGAGCATTCCTGAACCTGGTGGTGCTTCGCTTCCTGACCATGAACAACGAGGACGAGTGGAGGGACGCCAAACAGAGGTCCCTGATGTCCGTCAGCAACCCCAGAGGTGAGGTGACTCGTCTGTTAAAGGTCACCTCCTCAATTCCTTCCACGCCCACTATCGAAGACAACACGAAAGGCAAAGACTTGAAAGGCGTCTACACTGAGGTGATGCATTTCCAAACTATATGCTCCTGCTTGTGGTACAGGAGCAAGGAGAAACTGCAGGGCTTCCTCCCTCAGGAGCTGACTTTCTCTGATGCCTACTTGCAGAAGAACAACAGTTCTCACTACATGGAGCCTTTATCAACAGGCTGCGTTTGCAGTCCACGTCAGTGTTCAAGCATAAGCTCCATAACAACGGGCCTACACATTCTCTCCCCGTTAAGGGTGTTTAAGAGACGCAGCTCCGTCTAGCCTTTCAATACAGCAGATTTCAACGCAACACAATGCATGCCAGGCGGACAACAGACGCTTGGCAGTTTTCATACACAAAGGCACGACTGCGAGTGGATGTTTGCTGTGGTATAATACCAGCAAACCAACAGCAGAGCACACAAAAAAATGAAAAAAAAAAAAAAAAAAAGCAGAAGCAATTCTTCAAACATCATAATGTTACTTTTAGAAAGCATAACACGGAATATTTGTGTGCTTAAAGAAATCACAAAGGACGTCATCCAGGTCACTGCACATGAGATGCGTGTGGTGAACAGTGTACACAACTTATAGTTGAACAGATGTAGAACAAGTGCTGCCAGAGGACTCAGGAGGAGGCCTGCTAAAAATGATGGAACAACAGAAACATCAACAGCTCAGTGTTTTTGTTCATAGTCTCAGTGTTGCTGAATCATCATACAGGAATCATACAAGTTGCCTTATGTTACCCGAAAAAACATGTTATTACACAAAATGTTATTGTCAGCTGACACACACACACACACACACACACACACACACACACACACACACACAGGAATGAGTCATTCTCCGTGTGGCCGCTGCTGGTATGATGATTTGTCCGTGCTCTCCCTCTGATAAACGGTGCGTCAGTCACACAAACTGTAAAATTACACAACGTCAGAGGTGGAGAAGTTTAAAAGATTCACAATAACAGCCCGCAAATACAGTAATAGTGGAACTGTTATAAAAAGCAAGGGCAGTAGCAATGAGTAGACACTCACCGTGCTGACTGAGACACACACACACGCGAACGATTTTAAAATGACAGCGAACTCAACAGCCCTCAGCTAAATGCTTTACCCGCCTGCTAGCCGCGAGCGCCCAGGCGCATGTGGGCACAGATGAAACATTACTAAAAGAATAGTTTGGGAAATACAGTAATCCCTCGCTTGTTCACGCTTCAAGATGCCCAGGATTTTTCGTAGGTAGTCATGTGATACCGTACGCGCATGCTATTGGCTGACAGCATCTGGAAGCGCGCTGCGTTCCGTGAGTCTCGGAACGCAGCGCGCTTCCTTGAAGCACAAAGTGTTTTAAATACTCTATAAGAGTGTGAGACAAGGTAATATAGCTGTAAGGTGGTTTAATATATGTATTGGATAGGGTTCATAAACGTTTTATTACTGTAAATAATAAAATAAACATTCCGCTATGTCGCGGAATTTCGTTTTTCATGGGTGGTCCTGGAACGCATTAACTGCGAGTAAGGAGGGATTATTGTAAATTTTCCCATCTCCTTGGAGAGAGATCAAAAGTGTAATAATGCTGTTATGGATGTTAGCTTAGCTTAGTTAGCAACTGGAGAAGAAGCCATTATCTTGACATACCCTGTATCTTGAAGATACAGGGTATGTCTCCAACCCTGGTTTTGGGAGACACATGCTTTTGAATTTCTTTTAATGTATTAAGAAGCAATTTATAAGGTCAGAAGGGGATATTTAAACTCTGGACAGAGCCATGCTAGCTGTTAGCACCTTTTTCCCGCCTTTACGCTTAACCAATCTGGCCTAACTTCCCGGGCTCCAGCTCTAGCTGAAGCATTTGAATTAGAACTTATTTTATCATCTAATTCTTATGCAAGAAAACAAACAACTGAATTCCTTAATCTGCTGAAATGTTCTTTTAAAACTAACTGTTAATCCCTTGGATTATTAAAAAACAAATGATTAAATTAGGGAATAACCTGGCTGTATATCCTACCATTGTAATATTTTGAAGATACATTCTAGTCTCCTGACAAAGTGTGCAGAGCCCTTCAGATCACATCTGTCTCAAACTGAAGTTGCAAACTGTTTCAAGAGCAGCTCCGAGTGGCAGATGGGAGGAGGTCGCTGTGTTTAGACAATGGATAATAAGATGGTTGTCAATCACACACAGTTTCACCACAAAAGACGTAGTGTGACTGATTGATGAAAAAGCAAGAAATACACCCTCAGATACTATTCCTTGTATTTCTGAGCTAATTTTGGTGCATTATTTCAGCAGCTGAAACGACGTGACGTCACATTACGTTTATTTCTAGCAGCTGCAGACGAGGTTCACGTCAGGCCAAAAGATCTGAAAATGTAATTATGAGTGATTACTGTCACCACCTAAAGAAATATTACATAAGGCGACATCACTGGAAAATGTATATTAATGATATATTCCTACAACAAAGGGAGATTCGGGGATTGCCCCGGCAATAATCCGAATATTATCAATAGATTCTGAAGGTGTTGTTTTTTCTTTAACATTCTGATGCTTTTTTTTTTTCCACCTTGGATGAACTGCATTCTGTTTGACTCAAGTAAAAAGTACCAAAACGTATATTTGATATCAGTCAGGTGTCATCTGACGTACTATGTGAGAAACAGGCCTGCTGTGTTTATGATGTACTTTGCTGAAATGTTTAAGTTACACTTGATCGTGAAAGAAAAAACATGATGTTACTGACATGCTTGTAAGAAGTGACTCAACCTACTGTATATTTTGCTACTGTAATTTTAAAGTCGAACTACGTGTGCTGGCCCAACAGGTTTCTCAGTTTTTTTTAGACATTTTAATTTCTCTAAATAACCTGGGGCCAACTAGTACTTGAACACGCAAATAAGTTAGCTTGTCAGGGGAGTGTATGCGTACGTGGGAATGTTATATAATAAATAGAATGTCATGTACTTCCTTTTACGTCAGAAGAGAACGTTTGGAGAAAACATTTGAAATGTGAACATTCCATCCAAAATCTGTTGGGAATTCAGGGATGTACTGCAGTTTTCCTGGATCATAAAGAAACATTGACAGGGAACATTTGTGAAATGAATTTTCCTATACAGTTTAAGTTCTGAATTAGGTTGCATTTGTGTGATTTTACCACCTCCGTGCTGTTTGTCAGCATGTAGAGCATGAGGAAAGCCTGCTGAATGTATAGATACGACCGTTTGGTCCAGATGGTTTCCCTCTGGGAATTCTGACTGACGTCCAGTTTTAGAAAACCTACAGCAGGATAGTCACGAACAGAGACTATGGCGTTTTCTTTATGTTTTTCTTTGTGCATATATGTATTTTTTGTTAGATTCAACTTCCTTTCATGTGGTACAGCGTACCACAAACTAGATTTCTCATTGTTGCTGGGTTTCATTGAGGCCGCGGAACACCCCTCATAGAAGGCCGGGGCTGTTGATTCGGCCACATATCAGAGATCTGTTATATTTATAGAATAATTTCTCTTGAGAATGGGGAAAATTGGTGCATTTCTGCTAAATAGATCTAATTTAATTATTTTCTTTGACTTGGAGTCGGTGCATATGTATTCATAAGTGTTTCATAAACAAATATCAAAGTTGTCTAAAGACAAACACAATTCATAATAAAAATGTACAATATTAAATAATGAATTGACCTTTGATTGAAAGTTAAATGGAGTTTTATCACCAGATAGTAATTTCTCCATAATTATCACCATGCTTCTATTATTTTTCTGCAGTAAGTGTGTATGTGTGTGTGTGTGTGTGTGTGTGTGTGTGTGTGTGTGTGTGTGTGTGTGTGTGCGTGTGTGTGTACGCACGCAAAGAACTCACCACATTTAAAGTAATAAAATACAATGTCAAATAAATACTGCATCGCATAAAATGAGTGTTCTGTCAACAGATATTAATTTTTCTCCAGAAGCAGCACCATATTATTATATATTTTTAGGAAACATTGGATATTTGTTGTCTTAATTGCTGCAATACAACACCAGAACAGAATTATAACATCACATTTGCTCAGAATTGAGCAATATCCGTTGCTATAAAAATTTTCCTGCCACTGCAACGTCAACCTGGCTGATAAGGCCTGCATGAAACGGCCTTCAGCCATTAGATGTGCACAGAAACACAACAGAAGGAGTAGCCAGTCGACAAATTCCTGTATTGACCCCCTGTGGCTGGAGCATCTGCTGTTTTCGACTTTGGCGAAAGACCTGAGTATCTATGTCAAAGACAAAAATAGTTCCACTGAGAAGGTCAACTGTGGCGCCACGTCACTTTCTCTCTTCTCTCTTTTAAGACGTACTCAAGACTGGAGTTGTCCATCACATAGACAGTATCTACCAATATGACAGCTTTGGACAAACTTCATTTTCTCAATGACAGTTAGCTGAGAAGATCAACAGGCCCCTCGCTGTCAAGTCCTTCTAATAAATTTGAGGCTACATCCAGCAGTGGGACTGGGAACAGGAGATAAAAAAGATCTGTCCCAGCTGGTGTTTGCATGGAAACGCTTACCTGACATTATCAGGTAACCCCAAACTGAAAAACACAATTTTAACTATGTCAACTAAGGAATAAGTATGTTGGATCATGTCCTCTACCTCATTTCCATACAAGACTGTATGTAACGGGGCTAGAACACTCAGAAACGATTGGCATTGAAAGCCTGTCACTGGAATATTTATATCTGAAGGTTGTTTTGGCACTAAAGTCAATGTTTTTTTTTACTTTATTCATTTGCATGCTTTAGTGAACAACACCATCATCTTGTGTAGATAAGATAATTGACTTCTTCTTACATTAATGAGATTAAAGCATTTGAAGGAGAAGAGTTGAACTTTATTGATCCCCATTGGAGAAATAATTTTTCCACTCTAGTTATATTTTTTATTACAAACCTTTTGGTGCACATGGGTCTTGAACTCTGGTCCCCAGGCCAAACCAAGTGGACTGAGATAGTTTGCGCAGTAATTTTTCCTCATGACCTATTTCTTTTGGACATTTTCATCATTTTTTTTATTTTTAATATTTGTGTTTCACATTCATTTACTTCAACATGTTAAAATAATGTTGTAAAACGGTCCCGCTAACGCCCACGCGTGGAGGCGTGTAGACTTTGACGAACGTCCCTGAACGTCACACAGCCGTCCATAACTTTTCCGCGTCAGAACTCGGTTCGACCCACGACATGGACCTGAGAGCGATGGCGGGGAACGCGCTGTCCCAACGCCACAAAGCGGCTTTGGCGATCGGCGGCGTGGGGGCTCTCGGATTGTTTCTGGGATATAAATACTGGCGAAAGCCAGAAAAAGTGATTTGCGTGGGCCGAGTGTCAAAGCTCCTCATCCACCCGCTGAAGTCCGGTAAGGCTGTCTCGGTGCCCCTGGCGGAGTGCGACGAGTTCGGCTTGAAGGTTGGAGATCTGCAGGATCGGTGAGTCCACGCAAAAACAACGTTTACCGCACCGTAGAATCGAGCTCCCATATGGCGCACGCAGAAATAACGCAATGTTTACACACCGGATCCACCAACGCGTGTTTACTCTGCGTGTAAAAGTAGGAGAACGTTCACGCAGCTATGGAACTGTCTTTGTTTTATTTTACTGAACTTCACAGGAAATTATTTTATAATTATTTTTTGATTCTGGAAATTAAACCGTCAAGGGTTCAGACGCGCTCCACTGCGCTCGGCCCGCCCCTCTCTGCATATGATTGGCTTAGCGTCACGTGACGTCCCCGTAGCTAAAATCTTGTTTTGATCTGCTTCTAGGCAAAAACATTTTTATTTTAGTTTATTTGCTTCACTTGAAACCAGAAATCAGATGAAAACAAACCACTTGAATTTTTTTAAAAATTTTGTGAATGCTGATTGGTCAGAAAGGTTTAGAAGTTCGTACAAACAATAAACAACTTATTTTTCCCATATGAAAAGCTAAACTACAGTCTGGAATACACCAGAGATCAGCAACACCAATGAATTTAGTCTATCTTTCTATTTTGTACATCACATTTATAGGAAGTCATATACATTTATAGGAAGTCATATACATTTGTAAGTTTCCTCAAAACGTCTGCTTCCTAAAACTTACCTAAAGTTAAATGAAAGTTTTCTCTGTCAGTAATTTCAATTAATTTCTGTTATTTACAATCTGGGCTTTTTTGTTTTTGTTAGTTTTTTTTTTTTTTTTGTAGGATCTTGTTAAAAACTCAGTCGGAGATTTTAATGGAGCCCAACAGCTCATTACCACTGAGCCTTAGGGAGTGTTCTCTGGATTGTTTGAGTTTAAAAACTAATCCTGAAAAACAGCTTTGAGGCTGGGTGTGAAGTGTCATATAATGACTCAACCTACAATATTAAAATTTACTATTTTTTTAATAATAATTTGTTCACAACATTTCTGAAAGCGGAACTTGACTTTCACTCTTTGCTGCTTTTTCTTTTACATACAATACGTAAAGACTATAATAAGTGAATTGCACTTTCTGTGTCTGGTTGTGTTTTAAACATCTGTATCAGAAGAGTCAGCATTTTGCATTCCACTGTGTTTATTGAAGTTCCATACAAATTTCCTTTTACCTTGTTACACTTGAATTATTCCCGCTAAATGTCGATGATAATTTAAATCCTTTTTTATATTTTTCTTACTTTCTTTGGATTTCAGACACTGGCTGGTGATCACAGAGGACGGTCACATGGTGACCGGCAGACAGGAGCCTCGTTTGGTGTTGGTGTCTCTGACATGCCAAGAATTCAATGTTTGCCTTAATGGTCCAAACATGGAGGAGCTTCGATTCCCCATCAAACAGCCGGAAAACCGCGTCATCAACTGCAGGTTTGACACCAGGGTCCTCAACACATCTCCGTAAAAATGACGCTGACTTGTTTGCTTTCTGTTTTGTTTTTTTTTGCTGCAGAGTGTTTGAAAAGGACATTCAGGGACGGGACTGTGGCGACGAAGCCTCTCGCTGGCTGACTCTTTATCTGGCAGCAGAGAAAACCTTTCGCTTGGTGCACTTTGAGCCTCAGATGACGGCCAGGAGACCGTTGGAGAGTGAGCCTCTTTTCCCGCGATACGAAGTAAAGCGGAACTTAATGGATTCTGTCTTGCTTATTCCTGTTATTTCCAGTTTTAAAAGCTCTTTGTGTCTTCTTTGAATCTTCCCCATCGTCCAGGTGGCCTACCCAGATTGTGGACCTGTGATGCTTCTGTCTGAGCCCTCTGTCCTGGATCTCAGCAGCAGGCTGGAGAAGGATGTCACGGTGGAGCGTTTCCGCCCAAACATTGTCATCAGTGACTGTGAAGCATTCGATGAGGTGCGTTGTTCAGCCCGCTGACTAAAACCACATCATGGTCCTGCGATCTATTCCTCTGCTGATCCTGGATCTGTATCCAAATACCTTGTGTGGATAAAAGCAAATCTATTACTCCTGGAAGGATCTTCCTGTTGCCATCTTGTTGAAGCTTCACAGTTAAAATGTTTCTCCACTACCTTGTTCATTTACACTGAAAGAAACAACAGCATGATTTTTAAAATTGCATACAGTCCTGCAGGTAAAAGGGCACAAAGGGATACAAATGCAGCTCTTATTTTAATAATATGTGTAAAAGATGTCTGTGTGTTGTGTGAAGATTTAAGTAGGGCCTCTAATGGCCTCACAAACAACAGATTTTCTCTGTGTTCTTTGAGGGTTGGTGTTCTCTCCCCCTCCTGTTGGGAGCGTTTCGCTCCTTTATTTCTGACTAATACGATGCCCTTTTCAGCGTGAGAAGCGTGGACTAATTTTGTCAGCAACTCATTAAACCAACAGCTTTGCTTCTCTTTTTTTTTTTTTTTATCTTTTTTTTTTTTTCTCCAGGATTCATGGGAAGAAATCCAGATTGGCAGCGTGAGACTGCAGCGCGTGATGTCATGTGGACGGTAACACAGTTAATGCATCCCACAGATTTTAATTAGAGAGAGAATCCCTTCAGTTTCCCACTGCCATGAATCCAAAGCTGCAGCTAACACAGTGTCTGCCAGTTAACACATTTGTCCAACTGTTGATTTTTAGTTAAATGTTAATGGTTTGGTGTTTCCAGGTGTCTTTTCACGACGGTTGACCCTGAAACTGGGGTGCTCTCCAGAAAAGAGCCGATGGAAACACTTAAGAGGTAAATCTTTAACTCTGGATGGTGGGATGTATATTTTGCTGTCAGTTTTTAACTCTACTCAGAAATTGTGGTACAAAAAACAGAGAACATAAAAGTTTTGACGTGTTTGAATCGAAGAAATGTTGAATATAAATACATCTAGCATTTAAACTCCTAGTGGGCTCCTGCTGTCTATTTTTAGTCTTCAAACTTGTTCTAATTCCAATTCTTTTTCCAGCTATCGCCTGTGCAAACCATCTGAGAGACACATCTATAAATCGTCTCCATTGTTTGGCCAGCTGCACAAAGTGAAGAGGACGGGCGTCCTGCACATCGGTGACATGGTGTACAAGATCAGCCGCTGATAGAGAAAATCAGAAATCACTAAATCAAAGGAAAGAAACTGTCACTGTATAACCACTGTGTTCACCTACCCCGAAAGAAAGCACTTAAAGAGATAAAGTATGAATGTGTAATAAAAATGTCATTTATGGTGTAAAAATGATCAAAATGATGAGGTTGTCCACATGAGAGGAGTCGTCTCTTAACTGTCATGGTGCGTTCTAACAGCTGTAGTACACTGACCATGAATCATGACAAAATCATGAAATGAAATCATGAAACCATCTGCTGCTGTAAGACATGAAAGTGAGTGAGTATTCTTGGGCTAAGCAAAGCAGTTCACTGAGAATGTTGGGCGTTAAAAAACAGAACATTTGAGATATTTTCTATGGAATCCTGATAAGCTTTTACTTCACATGAAGAAAATTCTGTTTAATATCTCGTTTAAGATTCTCAGATACTCATATTTTAAAGGTTATTATTTCTAAATGGGTTGTAGGTAAAGAAATAAAACTGGGGTGGTGGGTCATCAATATTCCTGTCTGTTTAATGAAGCACATCTTACTAACTACCAGTTCCTGCCACAATTTTATGTATTTAGTAATTGTGGTAACCATTTTTTTGTTTTTTCATATCGATAATCTACAACTTTTATTTTTTTGTTTCCATGGGAACAACAATTTTAAGTTGATTCTGGATGATTTTAAGGTGACTGAAAGGGTGGTCATGCTTCACAGACAATCTGACCAAAACACCATAGAAAACATTAACATAACACAACAAATATAGTAGTGGCTGTGAATTCTATACATTTCAAATTTATTTGTATCCCAGATTTTAATAATTGTGTATTTCCAACATTTCACTCAAATGTATTGATTGAACAGTTTATTATTGTTCTTTTTAATTTCCTAGGAAATTGTCAATGTAAAACAATTTAATAAATTTATCATGTTCATGATTTTATTTGTTATTCTTTGGGAAAAAACATCATATTCATATGCCAGTAATTTGTTGTACGTATTTTTTAGAGAGATGTGGGGGATGTGTTGTCTTCAGGAGACCAGCTTTAATTTTGAATGGATATTTGTTAACAAATGTATAATAATAGTGAGAGTATTCTGGGAGTCAATATTTTTTTAAAAGTTGCTAACAACAGAAAAATTCCGTAACTGACCTCAGCTAATTTTACTTGTTGTGTATCATGTGATACTTATTTTTTATCCAGCAGGGGGTCAGTTACACTTGGAACAGGGAAAACACTAAAATAACAATAATGGAAACGAAGGTCAAACCTGTGATCTGTTAGTTAACCAGCTATCCCTGTCAATATTCAACCCAGTGAGGAACAAATCCTTCTAAAGTGACACATTAGAATGATTTTAGTCGTCCAATGGAGATTCTGTGTTTGTTGCATGCAGGAGCCAGTAGGGAGCAATATGTCTTTAGTAATCCGCCACAGGAGCGACGAAGTACTGAGGTTAGGTTATGCATATAGTATAGGTTGAATATATACATATATATATATGTATATATGTATAAATTTATAAACCTAATTCTGTTTTCTCTTGAATAATTTCAAAAATTTGCAATAATTCCTTATTCCTTTTTAGCTTCTTTCATGTTTTAAGACTTGAATCCAAATGACCCAAATAGAGATTTGTGGTCACTTGCACATCTTTTCTATTCTGAGAGTAATTTGTGGAATGGTGATACATTTCTCACATAGCTGTCAGAGGTTTTTGTTCACATTTAAACAAAAGTGTTCTAGTCCTAAACTGGCGTCCTGTAACATTTCAAATTACTGTTTCTTTATGTGAAGACCTCATAATTGTATAGGATAAATGCTATGTTGATTAAACATAGTGAAACTTGCTCCTCCGATTTACACAACCATAACATGACGTATACAGCAAAAACTAAACAGACATAAGGCGGTTTCCTTTTGGAGCTGAAATATCACTCCATTGTTTTCCATGTGGCAAGCCATTTACATAGGAAAACTAGGAATGGGGTCTATTTAAACATTCCTTAATTTATATACAATAGTTTCTCAAAACATGAATCCACAAGAGCAAAGAGTCATATTTCGAGTAATCATTTTTAATAAATGTTTGCAACTATATTTTAATGATAACGTTAGTGACTTTAAATGTTATCTAGTAAGTGTTTGAAATCAAAAATTTCTATTTCGATTAGAACTGAAACATTTAATCAAAAGTCAATGTAAAACGTTATTACTTTTGCTGTTTTAAATATAACTAAAATAGTAATTGAATCAAATATTATGTGATATTTGAATGCTAACATTAGCTATTTTAACTAGAATTAAATCACATTTAATAGAAGGGTAATATTAGCTTGTGATTGTTTGAATAATAAAAGTTAACTGAAGCTCACCTTTGATTAAAAAAAAAAAAATCTCTAGCAAGTGAATGCTAATATTTAGTTTCAAATTCATTCATTCATTCATCGTCTTATCTGCTTCTTCTGCTTTCGTGGGTCTCGCTGGTTGCTGGAGCCTATCCCAGCTGATTACAGGCAAGAGACGGGGGACACGCTGAACGCGATGCCGGTGCTCTGCAGAGTGGTTTCAAATTAAATACATTTAATCACAAGGTAATGTCAGTTATTATTATTATTTTGTCTGTTTTAGCTAACAGGTTATGACATAAGTACATAACACAACAAGATATTGAATGATAGCAACACGGCGTTATGTGAAGTGAAAGGGTGTATTGAAGGACACATTTAAGTTAAAAACACACATGCTTTAATCTAAATTATCCCAAGCCTCATATTTAGTAATTTATTTCATTATTGCACCACTTGCTACTACTTTACTGAAAGGAATTCATCATGAAAACAAAAATGCAGCTTCTCTACAAGGAAGGTAAAATGTCACGAGACAGCTTGTTAGTTGATAAGTACCCCGGCTCAGTGGTTCCTCCAGACGAACATCTGCAGGTGATCACATAGAGAGCTGATAGGAGATGTTACACAACAGGAAAATAGCCACTTAGAAACCTCTTCTTGGCCTCTTCTCCATCTCAAAATGAATACTTTAGTGGAAGCATTTTGCTTTTTTGAGTGTTAATTCTAAGAAGCCAAGCTGTGTGCTAAAACGGTTGACTTTTTAGTGCAAAGGCTTTGTTTTGAAGGTCTGTAATTTGTAAGGCTCTGAGTTTCAAAGAACTTTAACATGAACCATGCCATATAGAACACACATTGCAGACCTACATGAAACGAAGTGCAACCCTTTATGTTTTCAGACCTACAAATTTAGACAAGCATCTCTTTGAGTCTCGTGTTTCGTTTTTATGATGAGTATAATTTACATTTCCTGCTGAATTAGCAGAGGTTATACGACTTTACCTTCTGCTTATACATGCATTGCTGTTAGAAAAAGCAATGCATGAAACTGTGTTTCACTTAATCTATTCCTGTACTTCGCCCTCATTCTAACAAGTGCTGAATATCCAGTCTTGCAATAGATGCCAATGTCTTAATAGCATGATTTTCCAATTCAGTTGAGAATTCAAAGCAATCCAGTGGGTGATTCCTCAGATTTGTATGTACGATAGGTGGCACAACATGATGGGAGAAAAGGAATGACAAAACCACTTAGTGTTGTAGTCTGTTCAAGAAGTAGCAGCAGAAATTGTGAAGCTGACTTGTGAAGTTTTGCTTATGTCACTTTCAACACGTTCCCTGAGAATAAGTTTGTTTGTTCACACAAAATCGTGACATAACAAGAACACTTGAGTGCTTGGCTTGTCGAACATGGAATTTCCTTTTCTTGGCCAAGTTGTCAGAACTTCCCTTGACTGCTCTATTATGCATCAAGTTCATGAGGGTCAGTGGTGATATTGGATGAAATGGATCACCTCATCGTCTCATTGCATTCTATACAAACAGGAAAGGTCATTTGAGTTTTTTTTCCCCGGTAATTCTAAAAAACATTAAGTAAAACCCTTAACTGAGACCGCACTCAGCAGTCAGACCACTTTACATTTCCAGCTATCATTATACGAGCCACATTCACCGTCGTTTTCATACAGCTGTGTGGAGTTTAATTATATAGTGCACACATACAGACACCTACTAATGTTTATTTTTAACACTTACATCTGTGGTAAAATGCATATAAATAAGAAAAAAGTCTTTGGTATAGTTAGAAAGCTGTATTTTTTTTAAGCTTGTTACTACTTCAAGTCTGTTCGCTAAATACAGACATGGAGGTGATAAAGTTAAATCGATGATTTTACAACATTCAAAAATAAAATTCAACTCAAAGGCGTCATTACATGTTTTGTAAATATCTGTGTGCTTTGGACTTATGGATTCTTTTGTATTTTGGTGAGGATATAAAACATTTTGTACAGCCAGGTCAGCCCAGGACATTATTTGTTGATTTGACTACATTTACCAGCGCTTAGCTAGCTGTTTCTTCATTTTCATCAGCCAGTAACTGATAGTATTACTGTACATATGTTGTGGTCTAATTGTGTTTTCATCTTCATACAAGAGCCCAAGCAAATTTTCAATTTATTGATTGTACATTTCCAAAAAAAAAGTATTTTAAAAATTTCACAATCAATATTGTTTCATACACAAAAACATAAAATAACAACTCCGCCAGAATGAACCTTTATAGTACTTTAACGTTTTTCATCTGCTTATTTCTTTTTACTTTGTTTGGCACTGTTCTGTTGGCTTTCACATTGAAGTTTGTCTTCACAAAGGCTCCTCTTGTAGAGTCTTTCGTCTTTATCTTGTTCTTCTCCTGTTGAATTTGCCTCCTCGCTCCTTTCCATTGAGGAGTCTTCTTCGACTGGGTGGTTTTACGTTTCGGGCTCTTGGAGGTTTGTGGACCATTATTTTTTTTAACAGCCGCAGCAGTTCGACTGGTCTTTGGCTTAGTTTTGCCAATGACAGGCTTTACCACAGGTTTTTTTAACGGTTTCTTGGATGTCTGTTTTAAAGTATTCTTCTTCATTTGTACATTCATCAGCACTTTATTTTTCTTCCATGGTTTTAACTCGTTTTTTTTCTCCTCTGTTTTATCAAGTGATTTCCATTTTTTCTTCACGCCAGGCGTTCTGGTCGTCATGCTGGTTGCAGACGTTGGTGGTTTGGTGGTGAGTTTGAATTTTCTTGGTGGTGGTCTTGTAGGTTTTTCATTGGTGTCCAGCACAGTCACTGAAATGACACAGATGTCAGTAAGAACCCAGTGTCAAAATTTTACTCGGTCAGCTCCACAGCCACATATGTTCCATTTTATGAGGCTGGATTAAATATTTGGCTTAGAAAGAAGCCTATGTGTTTGAAAAGCTTTCCTGCTTTGTTTTTTTGCTTGATGTATATTGGGAGATCTTTTTAGAGTTTTTTTATAAGCCCTCAATGCAATTATGCAATTTGGCAGCATAAAGACATTAAGTGGGGAGGAAAAAGCAAGGTCTCCTTAGGACAGTTGTCTCGCTGGAACAGATGGCTTCTTATAATAACCCCAAACACCATTTTAATCAACTTGATAATATGTTGTGTGCGTTCTTTATGTTTAATGCAGCTTGATTGGACCGCAGCTATTTCTATACTAAAAAAAATGTCACGCATTTTTCAAAGAAAAGTTCCCTTTTAAATGGCGTCTGGAATAGACAGACCAAATAAATGAGACATAAAATTACAAGGAGTGATACAAATACAACATTTCTTGAAGCGACTTACATTCCTTGGGCACAAAAGGAATCTTCTTCCCCTTCACTTTGACAGGCAGCGGCTTCTGCTTACACTTTCCCGGAGGACCTCTCCTGAAAATGTTTTAATGAAAGCAATTTCTTAGAAGCAAGTTTACCTATGCCAAGGTTGTTATGTTTTTGTCCGTGTCTGTGCCTCTTTGGTTGTTGTTTTTTAAGTTATTTGTCAGTAAGACTGCACAAAAACAGTACGTCCATGACACTTGGTGGAAAGAAGGTACCAGAAAAGAAACCAGAAAAGAACTGATTCTCATTGTAATTCTAATACAGATCCAAAAAAAAAGGAGTTCTTACAATGATTTATTTTTTTACATTTCAAGATTTATGGCAGAGATTATGTCTACTGAGTCCCATTCTAAAATATATATAAAGTTTTATGTTACTGAATTTACTCATTAGATTTCAGGAATATTTGTTCAACATTTCTGGCGATCGCAGTTGTGTGATTTTAGCTGAATTTATTTTTTCGGATGATCTGATCCATTCCTTATCAAACAAATGACAGTTTCTCAGTCCAAATACACCTCATGAAGCAGAGGAGACATTTATTGGCACATCTTGACTCTCATCTGAAAGCCTCAGTAACACCAACTGCCTTGACGAACCTCCATCTGTCCCAGCTCAAGTGAACTGGATCTGGTGGGTGGTGGATCTGTATGTTACATCCACTTTGCTGCATTGATGCTTTTCACCACAACCTGTGTCACGAATAAGGTGCCAGGTTTTTGTTTTATCTTTGACAGTAAATGATCCATAATGTTAAAATTATCCATCGACACTAAGAGAAAATGTAAACACCTCAGTAGCGCTAAAGACTCATTTGATTCTCCAATCTTTGCACTAATGATGGAACATGATGGCATCATAAACAATTAACCAAATAGTGGAAAGAAATGGGGGAAAATGACATGAAATGTGTTTGTAGACACACGAATTAAAGAAATATCCAAAACTGTCTTATATCACAATGATCAGAAAATCTCAAAAGTAGTAATGTAGAAGTTATATCGCTCAGAAGACAGACTTATTGTGTTAATAACTACAAATGTGAATTATTTGTATGGTTATCTGTATGATGTGTCTCGTGCTGCACCTGGAAGGGTCCATGAACTTGAAAACAGTTCCCGTAGGGGACAGGGTGCTCGGATAGCCGGTGGCCAGGAAATATAATTCTCCTAAAGAACAGAAAGGGTTGATGAGCGCTGTTACTTTGGTGCAGACTGTAGGTAAACACTGCCAGAGACTAAGTAACTGTCACCTGCTTCATCTTCAGCGAATGAGATGATGAACTTGTGGTGATGGTTGATGAGACCAGGAAACGAGCATGTCTTTTTGTCACCCATACACACACTCTTCTCCTTCCAGTTTCCTGTTAGTTTGTCCTCCTCTAACGCCATGATCCGACTAGAAGATCGATTGGATTCAAATCATTACAGCCATCATCATCATTATTAAGTTTAATCAGATATTAAAAGTCCGTCTCTCATCCTAAACACAAGATTAAGCAATAAGTACCAACTCATTTTTCAGTCATATAGAAATATATTAATAAGACAAAAAATTGATGGCGTGGTGAAGTGACGTCACTCTGATTATTTCTGTGTTATCATATTATCATAAAGTTGGCCTGGTAACACATGAACTCATTAAAAATTGAGTTTTCAAGTTAATACAAAAAAGTAGAACAGCTGAACAAATGTGCTGAGAGTCTATTTGTTCTTCTCCTCTGAAAAAAGAAAACTCAACATTTTATTTTTACTCAAGTCTTAAAAAAAAAAAAAAATTGGCAGAGCTCAACAAATTCTTACCCACTCATGAAGTCTCCAAAAATATACAGGCCGTTCAGATTTGGTGATTCACATCCTCTGTACACATATCCCCCTGTCACAGACTTCCCAACATGATGGCTATATGCAAATATAGGGAGGATGTCATCTGGTGGCAGAGAAAGACGCAGGGAATTCAATTAAAATGTAAAGCATCAGAATGGCATTGAAAACTACACATAAAGCTGGAAAAAAATCTCTTTATTTCCAATGGTAATAATATTAATAACATTAGTAATACTCACTCAAGGAGGAGTTTTGACACAGTTTCAGGTCATAACACTCAAAACCCTCTTTGGCTCTCCATCCATAGTTTCCTCCGTTCACGATAATGTCGACTTCTTCATAGCGGTTTTGACCCACGTCCCCACAGAATATTCTGCCCCTCCCGTAGCGAGTCACAACGTCACCACGATCCACGGAGCATCTCCACATGTTTCTGACTCCATAAGCAAACACCTCTGGACGGGCATCCGGGTCACTGACGAATGGGTTATCAGGAGGAATCCTGTACTGCTTCCCGCTGGAGTCACTTCCGTCTACGTCGATCCGTAGTACTTTTCCCAACAGGGCACTCCTGGATTGTGAAATGTGAGAAAATGTTAGAATTTTGCTAGCACAGTAATGCCTCTTTAGGGGTACTTTAGAAATTGTAGGTTTGTGGAAATATTGTAAATCATCTTGCAGAAAAACTAAAATAACAATTTGATACGAAACATCTTAAATGTAACCGAATCCTGATACCAAACAAGCAGAGGAGTCTAAACATTGAAGGAAGGAAGTAGCCCAAATGCTGTCAGAACTGTTTATAAATGCCTAACTTACTTGTTTTGAGCGTTGCCGTATTTCCCAAATGGATCTCCGGCTTTCCCTCCATCTCCAGTGAAGATGTACAAATATCCATCAACGCCAAACAGAAGCTGGCCTCCGTTGTGGTTTGCAGCTGGCTCCTCGATTTCTAAAATGAACCTGAAAAAGAACACGGTTCAGTTCAATCACATTCTTGTGAATCACATACTTGTGCGGCCTGTGTGAATGATATGATTAAGTGTGCCTTTAGGTCTTGATGCGTTACTTCCTTGGCATAGATGCTTTGTTATATGTCACTCATTCACCATGCAGCAATTACCAAACAGATGTGATAACAGATCAGCCCTCGGGTGTTGGCTTACCTGAAATACTGAAAATCCTCATTCACCTTTTGCTGGTCATGCTAATAGTTTTTTGGTTGTAGATTTTAAAATAACCATGTGAGTGATATTGAATACAATAGATTTGAATGTTGGTGTAAATATTAGCCTGGGGAAGAGGAAATCTGATTGATTCATACTCCATGTCTGCTTTCATGAGACTTCATCTGGTTCATCATATGTAGCTTAGCTTAACTTAGTTTAGTGGAAAGACTGGAAACAAAAGAAAATAACTAGTTTGGCTCAGTTCAAACATTGTCGGCTGACTGTAGAGAATAGCTGGTCATATCTGTCCAATAGCAGTGATTCATTTTTGTTTTTAGCCTATCAACATGGTACTGAATGCTTAACAATAAAGCTGATATTCATTAATGATGCCTTGATGCTTGTCCTCCACCTTCCCACCACCAGGTTCACCTGCTTCATAATTTCATGTGCCTCAGCAGACTCATAAGCCGTCACCACCACCATGTCTTCAAAGAAAAAAAAAAGAAGGGGGGATATGTTGCTGCTGCTTAGAGCAATTTTTTTTTTGTGGAATTTTATTTGATGTACTCCAATGTAACTCCTACTCTTTGGTCCAACCTGATCTGATTTACTGTATGAAGCTCAGAGCGTGTTTATGCAGGCTACAATACAATCATAGCCTAGGGGTTTTATGGCAATATGCTGTATGTCTTTCAGGTGATAATTGCAGTATAGTTGTAGATTTATACATTGTCAAACTTCAATGGTATTAAAAAAAAGAGCCATTCTTCTGCGTACCTCTCTGAATAGGGATCAGCCACGTTCATATCATGAGCTGACACCTTCATCTCACTGATTCTGATTTTCTCCAGCTTACTGTCAACCTGGACTGAGTAGTAAATGAAGAAACGTCCATTGTCCCTGTACTTGGGGTGGAAAGCCATACCCAGGAAGCCCCTCTCATCCCCCCACCATGGCGTAGTCATCACCTCCCCACTCATGTCCAGGAAGGGCTGGTCCAGCCGGCTGCCATCATTTAGGTAAACCCACACAAAGCCCACCTGCTCCGCAATGAACTTGCGATGTGTGCCGTCGCCACTGTGTATCATCAAAACCGGGTTCCTGAGGTTGTTGGCCACCTCTGTCAGGCACAGCTTGAGACACCCTCTGGGGTCCTCTGCCACATTTCCCAGGTTGGTATTGAGGTCAGAACTCTTCAGAATATTAGGGTAGCAGTAGTCCTGGTCAGACAAGTCGACCATGCTGCAAAACGTGGTCATGTCTCTCTCTGAGGTGTCCTGCAGCAGCTTGTTCTCAGTTAAATATTTCACCACATGGCTGCATTTGGCATGAAACTTAGAGCAGAAGTCAAAGCAAAGGCCAGGTAGCTCTCTGACGGGCGTGTATGGATCCTCAGCATCATAGAGGTGGGCAGCGTATGGAGAGCATTCCTGGTAAAAACACGAGAAACCATAATGTAGTGATTATCACAGACGTTTTTAGGGTGCAGCACCTTCATCTCCAACATACAGGATAAGGAAAATGTTCACTCAAAATCACCATGTAAACACTGAATGTGACCCCTTATTAGGATCGACTTCAGTATGGGACACAAAAAAAACTAAGAAAAAAAAAAATCACATCTCTTTCAGTTTATCACTGCCAAATCAGCATCTCCTGTAAATTTTGTTGGTACATGCCCCAATATTGATCACCTGTGTCCCAGTAACATCTCAGCTTTGAGTTTGAACAACTATTTTTTTTAGTGGAAAAAAGTCTTAACATTTTCATCATAATGTAGCTATGAAGTGTTTGGGTCCAAAAATCCATCCAGCACCCAGATTATATGAATTTGTGGAAATGCCATGCAAAAAAATGTTGAAATGAACACAAAGCCTGTGGATAGATAGATTTAAATCAGAAAGAGGATCATATAGCATTTAATTTAAAACTTTAATGTTCGCTTTGTTGATCAAATCTAAACTTTAACCTTGTGACAGTTAATTTAAGCAAGCAACTAACTGAAATTTTAGTATCACATATATAATATATGACAAATGTATGTAATGTGGCGACCCCTGAAGGGAAAAGCTGAAAAGAAAAGAAGATATATAATATATGACAAATATGTGTACTGCTAGATTTTTGAGAATGTTCATAATATATTTTTCAAAAAGATCAATTTTTCTACATTCGACCCTTATAGGTAGTTGCAGGTTCAGTGGTGCTGCTGGTAGCGCATGGTAATAATAGAAGACTCAGTAAAACTAGTTGGTATTGCTCACTGTTTAACACATGACACACATGCTGCAGGCATTCAATAAAACAATTATGCTTTGATTAATGGGTGGCTTATGCCCCACTAGAGATTTATATCTAGTAATGCCTCTAGATTTTAATGATAACTTGTTTGTTTGATTTCTGCAGAAGTAGAGATTGCATTACACTTTAAATTTGAATTCTTGCAAATTTTTCAGCTGTTCATAACAGGAGCATCATCAGAAACAAACAACTCAACCATTATGGAACAAAATGCCTTTACCTGGCATATGATTTCCTTTAACATGTCAGTACAGAGGTCATAACCCGCCATTTCCAACTGCTCAATAATGTCCCAGTATCTCTCCGCGATCACGTTGTCCGTTTTTTGGTCACAGCATCCAAACTGCTCATACTGTGTGCAAAACTCCAGGTGCCACGGAGGTTTGAAAGGTGGCTCGAAGTCCAGACACTGAGGGTGAGCTGATGCTGACTGAACGAGGACGAGCAACATCACTGACACGATCTGGATTAGCGCAGGAGGGCTTTTCTTGGATGAGCTCAGATGTGCCACCGCGCGTAAAAGCGCGCAACGGGCTCCGATCGGCTGGAGCGCAGCATCCCACATACTTGTCATTTTTCTCGTCTGTCCCAGAAAGTTGAGCTGTTTGCCCTCCTTTATGCATGAGCTTGGGCGAGTGAACGCGTGTGCATGTAAATACAAGCGCACGCACAGAAAAATGTGTAGATACATGTGCGTCACAGCCGATCAACCTCTTTTGTCCTTGTCTTACCATCACTTCGTTCCAGGTAAATGCGCAGCTTGTCACCAGCTCTGTAACCTAGTCAGGCTGATGATTACCAATTAAATCAAAATTGAAGCAAATGATTGAGGAAGGCTTTAATACGCGCTTCCCTCTCCCCCATGCACAGTGGTTTTCTATACCGCAGAAGTTGGCAAAGGAAAAGGCACAATTACCTCTGAGGGCGCACGCTCGTAAGCATGCACGCACACGCGAATCGGACAGTGTCGAGGCATGCAAACATCAACAGGCTTCCACAACACAAATAGTGGTTTACTGTCTGATTCATGTTAAAGCACCCCAGGCAGCTGCCTGTGTAACAACCTGGCAGCAGCTGTACTTGATTCTACATATGTCCCAGCATGTCATCTCTCATTTGTATATTGTCCCAGGTGTCTGTCATCACATTTAGCTCCATCCATGGAGGGGGGGGGGTGTTCAGTTTAAAAATGACCATAATTTTCTACGATATTCTGGGAAATGCGTGAATGGGGGTAGCTTATTTTGGATTTCTTGTTGGTTATCCGACGTGATCAAAAATTAACTTTACACTGCGATTAACACTTCCTGATGTTTTTACTTACTCATTTTCATCCCTGATGGGACATGAGGCTTCACCGACCTGCGTGCTGCGCCTATCCCCATTAAAAACTGTGGAATGCAAAAAATACATATGAAATAACTGTTGGCATGACAGTTCGCTCTCATTTGTTGTTGTTCCAGTTCCAATTGTAGCGGCACTTCTGTGTGGCACATCAAAGTTTGAAGTTTCATCCTATTCCTGAGGCAAATTAATAACGATTATAATAATGATAATAATGATGTTGATGTGATTCAAACATCAGTGAGTGAGTCATATTTTAGGGTTAAAAACTATAATGGAAAACTTTTGGTTGCAATCACAAAACAAATGCTGTTTTAGTGGAGCCTTCTGTTTTTATAATGATAATATTAATATTAATAATATTATTAATAATATTATTAATAATATTATATAATAATTGTTATTATTATTATTATTATATATTATTATTATTATATTATAATAATATTATTATTATTATTCAGGAAATAAACGTTTTTAAAAGTGCAGTTTTAACCCAAAAGGTGGCAGCAACCAGCCTACGCACGCGGGTCAAACTCGACAACGGAAGCGGAATTTCGTCACGTCTTTTGATTTCACATTAGTTTCAAGCGAAGAAGAACCCGTTAAAGTTAGCTACAATTAAACGACGGTACTTCCGGTTGTGAGTTTCACCTTTAAAATGTTTAGATTTATTCATTAAAACGACAGAAAAAATAAGAACAGACTCTAAATACGACTAAAAATAAGATTTTGGATTTGTATTGTGATTTATATTAAAACAGGCTTGTTTGTTTTTTTAGAAAATTACGTGCTTTTATTTAGAAGAACTGTACTTTACGTTCGCGTTTTAGCTAGCTGTGTTGAGTTTGACACGCTGCGATTAGGAGCTGCCAAATCCAACAACAAAATAAAATTTGCCCCACATAACATGCAGATACTGTTAACTGCCATGGCAGCTTGAGCCGTTGGAAGCAGATAAAGGTTTCATGCTCGGTGGATGAGTGGAGCCAGTCAGCTCTGCCCATTGGCGTCTGTCTGTGTGGAGGCTGGAGAAGCCACAATGAGCTCGGAGCACCAGAGCGACAGCGAGGACGCCGACGGGTCGCAGGACAGGCCCAACAACAACGGCGGGTCCGACAAAGACGAGGATCCAGACATAGACGAGTCGGACGTGGAAGATGACATCGTTCGAGTGGAGTCTCCTTCACCGCAGGGGATTAGCGGAGAGCAGCCGGAACGCGTGTCGAGGTCTCCGCCGCCTCGGGAGCCGGAGCCCGCTTGCTCATCTGTCGCCGCGCCTCAGACGAGGAGCGGCGGGGAATCCGAGACGGACAGCCGCAGGGGGAATAGTCTGTTCTCGTGGTTACAAAGGAGGACAATAAGACGAGGGGTGTTTGTGGACCCGGCGAGGGATAACTTTAGGACAATGACCAGTTTGTACTGCTCCATGAACCCGGCTGTGGATTCTGTTAACCTGAGCACTCAGACGCACGGAGCGGTGTTCAATCTGGAGTACTCCCCCGACGGGTGGGTCAACATCGGGCCTTTAATCCGCAGCTCACGCCATCGGGGTTTTTATTTGTTTACATATTTTGTAAAATGTTTAAAAAATATTGGACAAATGGTGTCATCAAGTACACCCTGAAATTTCACGTGCAGTGCATTCATGTAGACACAGCAACAGTTTGCTTGTGAATTTTAATTTAATGGTTGACTGTAAAAACATAACAATTTGAAGTCAAAGACTTCCTAAGTCTCTCAGAGTCCTTGACTACACACAGGATCTAAATCTCTGACTGTACAGCAGGCATAGGGAATAAATCCTGCACCAGTCCAGGTCAAGCTGTGTCCTCTGTGGGTCAAAGTGAGGATCAGGGAAACACGTCTTTACTGCACGAATCAAACCTGTGGAAAAGACTGAGACATAATTAAGTTGGTCAAGTTGAAGTGTATTTTGTAACCAGGGTGACATAATTGGTGCACAAATTTTTTGCAGCATGAAACTTCCATCTAATATATTTATGTGGAGTTCCAAGTAATTATCTTTTCAAGTCTGCTACACACATATCTTGGACATCAGAGATTTAGTTCTTGCAGCCGCTGTTTGTATGCTGCAAAACATTCTATATTCTTAAAGGAATTCTTCTTCAGCAGAGCCACAAATGATGAAGACTCACTTCCTCTTTTGCTTTTTTTCTGATGTGTATTCCTCTCTGCTCAGGTCGGTGTTGACTGTGGCCTGTGAGCAGACTGAGGTCCTGCTGTTTGATCCCATCTCATCCAGACACATCAAAACCCTGGCAGAGGCCCATGAGGACTGTGTCAACAACATAAGGTGTGTTTCTTTAATTCCAAATAATCCAAGAGAATTTGTTCATTAAGCATACAACATTTTACATCCACATGCAGGAAGAGACCTGGTGAATTAATGGTTAAAGCAGTTAAGGGAAAAGATTCATGCAACTAAACCCTTTTAAATAAACTTCAATAGATAAAGTGCTTCTGAATAACTTCTCGGTTTGTCTAGATTCATATCTGCAGACATTAATGGAAATGTTCTCCTGAATATCCGTTCCCCGCAGGTTTTTGGACAATCGGCTGTTTGCTACCTGCTCTGACGACACCACAATTGCATTATGGGATCTACGAAAGCTGAATTCAAAAGTGTGTTCGTTGCATGGCCACGCCAGCTGGGTGAAGAACATCGAGTACGACACCAACACTCGTCTCCTAGTCACATCTGGCTTCGACGGCAACGTCATCACGTGGGACACAAACAGGTTTGTGAGAAGATTCAGGATAAAACCCAAAATTTATTTCACTTATTTTAATTTAGTTTCTTCTGTCCCTCCACCAAATAAAAACTTAACAACCACGAGAATACCCTGTTAAACCAGAATAACGTAACTGCTCTCCCTCTGCAGGTTTACAGAGGATGGCTGCCCACACAAAAAGTTCTTCCACACCCGCTACTTGATGAGGATGCGTCTGACACCCGACTGTTCCAAGATGCTCATCTCCACCTCCTCGGGGTACCTGCTCATCCTCCACGACCTGGACCTCACCCAATCCCTGGAGGTGGGCAGCTACAGGATGCTGCGGGCGCGACGGACATCTCTCAGCTCAGGTCCGCTCACAGTTGTTCTCAACACTTACATCCACCCATACTTTGTTATTATTTCGCTAATTTTCATAAAGGGAATAATTTTTGACTCTTCTCTGATTTAGTTGATGGAGGCACATCGGCTTCCAGATCAGCTGGAATTCCTCGACAAGGAAATGATTCCAGCAAGATTCACCCTCACAGAGAAGGTCAGCGACAATCATGCATGTTGTTCTCTTCATCTAAAGTCATAAAGGTGGACTATAAAGTTCTTACAGACTGTTTTGGGTTTTTTATTTTGCAGGCCTTTCGCCCAGGAATAGCCTGGAGGTATTGACTCCAGAGATTCCCGGAGAGAGAGACAGAGGAAATTGCATCACGTCCCTACAGCTTCACCCTAAAGGCTGGGCCGCGCTCATCCGATGCTCCAGCAACATGGACGACCAGGAGGTGGGGGACGTTTAACTGCAGCTGCACCTGTCACCGAATGGAGTTTAGGAAGAAAATGTATCTAAAGAGAGGAATTTAGGTTTGCATGGCGATAACAACAACGATAAGAAACCACAATGCGAATGCTGTTAGCCTGCTGAAGGAGGTGCATTAGTCTTAACTTGTTGTTGGATAAAGCTGTCACTGATTGTGTGACTTCTAACCTCCATCCTCCTACCTGTCTCCCCCTAGTGGACATGTGTGTACGAGTTCCAGGAGGGAGCGCCCACCCGCCCTTTGGTCTCCCCCCGCTGCTCCCTCCGCCTCACCCACTTCATCGAGGAGGCCAACGTCGGCAGGGGCTACATCAAGGAGTTGTGCTTCAGCCCGGACGGACGACTCATCTGCTCCCCGTACGGTTACGGCGTCCGCCTGCTGGCCTTCGACGAGAGCTGCGGCGAGCTGGCCGACTGTTTGCCCGTCCAGACCAGCTGCCTCAGGGAGATCCGCTCTATCTACTCGCACAGCGACGTGGTACTCACCACCAAGTTCTCCCCAACACACTGCCAGCTGGCTTCAGGCTGCCTTAGCGGACGCGTTGCTCTTTACCAGCCTAAGTTTTAGCAGCGTATCCTGTCAAAGAACGATGCAACGGAGCTCTGGGACATGCTAGTCAGGGTTCCTGCGCTGATCCCGTCAAAGGCTTCGGATTGCCTCACGTTGTGCAACTACATATTTTCAATGATTTTAAACTCTTATTATCTAATATATGCAGATTTCAGCTGAAGGTTACAGGAAAAAAGGTTAGAAAGGAGACAACTTCAGCTGCGCCTCCTTCACTCTGGATGTGGTAGATGATGAAAGCTTTCGTACTCTGACTGAACTTCAAGGAAAAAAGAGACTAGGAGAAAAGAAATGATAAAAAAGCAACTTTTAGACTCCAATCCAGACTACAAACTACAAACCCTGAAGCCCCGTGTCATGGAATCAGGAGGTGAATCTGTCAGAAACCAACTCTGCAGCTCGTTTTCATGCTAAGTCAGTTTGGTCTTTAGCAGTAAACAACCTATTTTGAGGTTCAGTCGTCTTTGAGCAAAAACACAAGGATACAAACAGTCATTTGAATGAGACACAATAAACATGTGCTTGTGTCTTCTCCACTCTGCTCATGCCTTTTTCCACAGGTGCTGCTTCTCTGCTCATACAATCTAAACTTTGAACCCCCCCCCCCTGCCAATTTAAGGACCTCGACATCCACACCTTCCCCTTTTCCATCAATCAATCAACTTTATTTAAAAAGCACTTTTCTTGCTTTATAACTTCCCCTTTTGCCTCCATTTTTGTTTCCTGTCTCCACCATCATGGCCTTTAGGTAGTGGTTTAGGTTATTAGCAGTTTTATTTGTGTGTTTCTGTCGGCACTGATGTTTTCACAGTGTCCTCACTGTTTCCCATCATAGAGGTCACTTTGCTAGTTCTGTTGGTTCACAATTTTTGTTCACAGCGAAGTGTTTTCATCTTAAACCTGTGCACTGATGCTTCACTTCTTGAAACAGCCAGCCAAGAAGTCTTTGGCAAATTCAAACTCATTTTAGTAAATTCTGAAGTTGTCAGAGATTGCTTTGGTTTGTGGAGTATTGCGTAATGTTTCCGGGCATTCCAATCACAGCACAGTCTATTGATTGGAATGAATTATCTGAAGTGCACATGCTTGTTTTGTACATGAAGGAACGATTGAGCTGTAAGGAACAGAGCTATAGCAGATTTGGCCCCACAGATGATGAGAATCAGTCATTTAATCACTATTATTCAGTTTTTGGTTAACAATTTTGGGCAAAAGTTGCCTCCTCATTGTTTAACCATCATTGGATTAAAATGTTGCCAAGAAACACCTTGTACCTCATTCTTGGCTTTTTGATCCCTGCGTCAAATTCTCATTTTTACATATACTTTTTTTTTCTCTCTCTCTCAAGCGTCTTTGTTTCTTTGACTGTTTAGTATCTGCAATGTTTTTGTGTTTTCAACCATTGTAGCATAGCTTGGCATGTGGGTCATACACCTCACGGTTAACTATACACAGAACATACTGACTGAATGCAAAATAAATACTAGCATATCCGACTATGCATACCAGCCTTTATGGAGATTCCTCTTTTATTTATATAAGGTGATGCTGTATGTGGAGCTGTCTGATGCCAAAATATGTTTTGCTTGGAAAACGCAGTGAGAATCCTTTGTAGTGACTTGTGAACTGAAACCTAACGGTGCTATTATGCATTCAAAAAAAATTTCCTGATATGTGGCACAATCTTAGACCTTTTTGATGAAAGAATAAATTGGGAATTAGCTTTGTGGATGTTAGATGAGCAGTTTGATCAATATGCTTGTCCTGGAATGTTTGTTACAGCTGTATGACCAGTTAGCTGAGCTATCTTGTTGCAGAAACTGGTTGAGCTTCTTTTGCACTGCTAACTGTTTGGTGTTTTAGTTAAGTATTTCTCTTTTGTGTTTTGCTTTTATTCACACACCTCTTCGGCTGTCGATCTTCTCCAACCCACAGAACATTTTAAATGAGCTTTTAACCCAAATGTTTAAACTTATATAGTTAAGATTACAAGGTGTGATGTCATAACTCAGTGCTCAATGTGGTTGTGTGGCTTTCAGCAGGTTGTACATTGTTTAACTCATGAAAATGCACATTTTTCAAAATGAGGCCCATTCTTTTGCTTTCATTTCAGTAAATTTATAAACATGTTTTTCTGGAAATGTTCTTCCTGCTCTGGAATAACTCATTTCATGGGTGAGACATTAAGAAAATACTGTTAAATGTTACATTTATTTATTAATCAACTGGGGTAAAGGTTATTGGGCCATCCTGTATAATCAGTGATGCTTTTATTTCCTTTATATTTACTGAAGAGAAGCGTGTTCTTGTCTCTTCAGGTGTAGCAGCTGAAGAATATAGTTGTTTTTATGAATTTGTTCCTTTCTGTCAATTTGTTTTTTTGTTGTTGTTGTGTTGTTGTTTTTTTTTTGTGGATCAATGTTTTGATTGTTCTGGATTAACCTGTGTACCTTCCCAACTGGAGGAGGGAATGGAAAACATGCTGAATTCCTCCTGCTGTTATTTCCTAAATGGCTGCACATCAAGGAATCTTAGCAGTAACATGAAAAAAGGTACTTATCACTGAAATAAAAAAAAGATTGAGCTTCTTTTGCACTGCTGTTCTGAGTCAAATATTTCTCTTTTAATGTTTTTTAATTAATTAAATTCCACATGTGGACAGGCGACCACGAGATGGCAACCACCTCTTAATAATGAATACTGCAGTTACCCAAACCACTGACGCTCAGGCAGGGGGCCAGGACTTCTAAATGGAGCTCAGAAATCTAATTTGTTCCTTTAATAAGCTACAATGGCGATGAATATAACACAAAACACAGCAGGAATATAAATGTGGTCGTTTCACGTTGTGGCGATGAAACGTCAAAAGTTTCATTAACAACACTTATGACAGTAAGTGCGGATGTGATAAAGGTACCGAGTAAATACGAAGCAGCAAAACCGGAAGTAACAACTTTTAATTTTCCGTCAGTTTTCTTCTTCGTTTTTTTTTGTCTGTCGTGCTCCAGTTAAATTTAATCTTTACTGCCCCCTATCGCTCCAAGTGGTATTGCTCTCGCTCAGCAGAGCCCCAATGCCGCACATTGTGCTGATCACCTGTTTCTAAATAAATATTAATACTAAATATTGATAAGTGTTAAGTGTATCACTGAACTGAATTGCATTTAAATGACTATTCCTTTGTCCCCCAGACTTCGAAGTAGTTTGAAGTAGATCAAATGAAGGTTTCTTTCCATGGGAATATGATGAAGCCTTTCTTCTAGTGCTTGACATACAAACTTTCTTTCGCAGAAAAATCCAGCATAATGCTTTCACTGTCAGATTTCTCCCCGTGTATTTTCTAGATTAATGAAAAATTTTCCGAATCTGATCTGAATGAGTAATCATCTCATAAATAAATAAATTAAAAAAAAAAAATCTGCAGAAATATGTGCAAAAGAAATTATATTATTTGTGCTTTCATGATATTGAATGTAGTAAACACATCTACCTAGCATTAGCATGAGCCCAAGCAGAGCATTTGGGCTCCACTTTGCCGCTGTTTTATGATTTTTAATTATTTTTTTGAGGCCGCACGAGGGACCTCAATCCCCAGGGTTAAAACCCCAGATCAAGAGGTTTCCTTGAGTTTCAGTAACAGAAATAATAATAATAGTAATAGTAATAATAATATCACAAATCATAATATTTGAAATTTTATGGTCATTTTGGACATAAGTCAAACAAAATAGACAGTTTTATAATAAAACAAAACATGTCACATATCAGACCAGCTGACACTTAAATCCTCAACTCAGTCTTCTTACATATTAATCATAGTCAGAATCATTATCTTTTTTAAGACAGACTAAAGCTGCCATAACAAAAAAACTTCAAAATGAATGTCTACAAATGTAGATGTCCGTTAATCTCTGTTCAGTTCGTGTCCTTTTCTTAAGCATCCTTCTGTAAGTATTTGTCTGGTTGTTATGACCTTAAAGGACCAGTCCACCCAAATTGCTCCTGGGTTTTTCATTACAGTATTTAACTCAACCAAACGAGGTCATCTGTGTACTTGACATATGTCCACCAGGAATGGAACATGAGTCAGTAAGAACAAATTAAACTTTTATATTGCTGTGGGTCAGTTGTTCTAATTACAAAAATAAACTACTCAAACTTTTTCCATGAAAACTTGTTGAGTCGGCGGAATGCAACCGAAACAGACGTGTATTTCTAGTGAGCGTCTGATTTAAAAAAAGGCCGTGTTGAAATTTAAAAAAAAATTAAAAAATCGGGTGTACTGGTGCTTTAAGTGTTTCAGTAATTACTCATAGGAACATGTCGCGATCCCTAGAGGTCAGTTTTCTGTTAGACCTGAACTTATTCAACCTCTCATCCAACTGGTTTCTTGGGGCCCTTCAGCCCTTCGTCCCGTCTGCTATCATGCTCTCCGGGCGCGGGAAGATCGGGTCCTTCTCGCCAGCCACAATTGTTCATGCCGCTGCCGCTGACTCTCCCGGCGGCGGTTGATGACCTTGGTGGTGGCGCGAAACATGCGGAGCCTTAAAGCACGAAGACGCAGCTGAAGGTCCTGAGGAATCTTCCCTCCATTTGCCCGAATCTCCTTCAGCCTCTCGATAGGTGTTTTGATCAGGGAGAAATCACAGATGGTGGCGTGTGGCTCCATTCCAACACGGCAGAGACGTACAGAGGGGAAATATCCCTCCGCCCAAACCGCCACCCTGTACTCACCGGGGTTCAGCAGACGCCAGTAGTCCCCGTCCGCAGCTGAGGAAATAAAATGAAATGATTTTCTTTCTGTCTTCTTTTGAGTGGGTAATGTATGATCAAAATTTAAAATCCAGTTAGTGACATCTTACTTTTCCACAAAATGATGTTGAGCTGTTCGGGTTATGATCAGAGTAGCATTTCTCTGAAGCAGTATTAGCCTCTAGCATTAATCTAAAACTCATACATACGTCCACCTTGTTTTGGATTTTAATTTAGTGAGCTCATGTTTTCATTTCAAAATTCCCTCCTCATGTTTTCCTGTTTCATTTCAGGCTTTTTAGTGATCCAGTCTTTCCTAGACTTTTTGGATTTGTTGCTATGCTGGATGGCTTTCTTTGGACCCCTGCCTCCCACTCCATCCTTACGTTTTTCTCACCTTTTTTTAATTAGTCAATTACAAAACGTCTCTCTGGATCGAGCTCTGAACCAGAGACTCTAAAACTTGTTTTCACTCAGAGACCTGAAGTTGTCAGAATATTCCTGAGTCTGTGTTTGTAAATGAGATCTTGAAGAAACAATGAAGCTGCTAATAGTTGAACCTTTCATCCTGTTCAGGTCAGGAAGTCCACAAACCAGTTTGAACAACACAAAATGTAAAAGCCATTTAAGCTATATGTTTGGAACCGTAGAAACGACAGCTGACAGATAAATAAAATTGAATAGTTGACCTGATCGGATGTCGTGGTCGTGATCTTCCACCTTGATTATCGCGTCTGGTATGCCTTGTTTGGTCAACTTGTCTCTGATCACGCCTTTGATGCCTCTGTGAATCTGAGGAGGTCAAGGCAGAAACAAAGAGGAATCATCACATCTTGGGCTGCTGATGATTTGTAAGACAAGGTGGAACCTTCTGACCAACCTGCTCCATGTAGATCAGCAGAGATTCCTTGTTGTTCTCCCATTCGATGGGAAGTTCACTGGCATGAGGAAACTTGTCACAGGATAGTTCCACAGTCACCTCAAAGCAGTTGGTGTGCAGGTAACTGAAGTCATTCATGCCTGAGGAGAATGCACATGTGTTTCAGACAGTCAGGCAAAAATAAATTTCGTTTGCAGAGAAGAAAAAAGACAAAATAAAGAACAGGATATGTTGAACTCAACAAAAGTAATCCAGCAAATTAAAAAGTAAGACAATTTATCTCTTGAATAAACCAAGGGATTTTTCAGTCTCATTGTCCAGTATCTATAGGAATGATTGCAAAACATTTGAATCTATATGCATGTGTTCTGATATTTTGCTGTATTGTCAAGTGAACTAGAACTCCCTCCCTCCGAGATGTCACTGATCCGACTCACTGCCGGGGACGGTGTGCCAGGCCCCGCCGTTGATGATGTTACGGTATTGCTGGAAGTCATCATAGTGGCACATGCGTCGGTTGGGGTTGACCATTGCCAGGTTGGTCGAGGCGTAGACGGTGGCCAGCCAGCGAAAGAACGCATTGTCTGCTGTGGGGGTGTCTTCTTGAGGGGCCCAATCCCGTGTGCAGTCAAAGGGATATGAAACCACCAGCTCCCCCCCGTGGAGGTTGGCACTGAGCACAAAGGGGATCTCGAACATCCAGTTGATGACGGCACGAGTCTCTGGCGCAACCTGGCAGGGAAAGGGAAAATGGTAATAAAGGTAGTTTTGGCAATAATGGTGGTAGTCTTTCCTTGGGTTCTCACCATTGCATCCTCTTTGGTGTAGTATTCAGGCATGGGGATGTAGTGGTTGGAGGCTTTGGAATTTTCAGCTGCTGCCGTCTCTTGAGCATCCCACATGAGGTTGTTCAGGTCGGGAAAGTTATGATTCAGGTCGATCCCTTCGAAGCTGTATCGTCCCTCGGCCCAGCCGGCCAGTTCTGAACCCTAAATAACCAGAGATACAATTAGTGAATAAACGGATTAATGCACGACGGACAGCATAGATCAAGGAGCTGTTTTCTTTTCTTGTGTTCTATTAGTTTAATGAATAACATGAGTGGACCACATGGGTCATTTTTTAACAATATATGAATAAATCAGTATGTAGAAAAATAATTGCAAATGTGGTGCAACTCCATTCTGGCATAATACTGGGAATTTAAATTACAGTACTGACAATAAAATACACTGTCCTCACTGGAAGGAGTAGGAATTCCAATTTTAAAGGGCATTCATGCAGAATAACATGAAAGAAGTCAAGAAAATTCCCAATCTAAAGTTTTGGCGCAATAATGGACACAAAGAAAATGGTGGATGAAAATGAATTGAGGTTTTGACCAAGTTCATTTATCCAAGAGATCCAGATTAGTTAGAGAAATCTTTGGAACTCATTGGAGTCTTCTGTTTTCTGAACAAATCAACAGTGACTAAATTATACGATAGGATTTTTCATTTCCAACAAATATCGTGTGAGTGAATGTCATATATTGAACCTTTAAAAAAGAAAAAAAAAAAAGGACATTAATTTCTCACCGACCTTCTCATAAGCTTCTTCATATCCATCAGGGTTCATGGAGGGCAGGAGGTGGATTCGTGTCTCGGTTACCAGTCGAACGATGCGCTGGTTACCCTTCTTGTATTCTTTACATAAGTACTGCATAAGGTTGAGGACCAGCTCTCGGCCGAGAACCTCATTCCCATGCATCCCTGCCACGTAGCGAAACTCCGGCTCACCTGCCGAGAGGAATAATCTGAGTGTCACTTTACTGAAGCTAAAAAAAACCCCCAAGACTAAATGTTTACTGGATGCTTAAAACTGAAAAATAAGGAAATATACAACGCCTACCTCACTTGGCACCAGAATTAACTTCACTTAACAAAAATTGAAATCAACTGTCGATGTTACGTGACACTGGTTTTGAAATGTGCTCATGCCAGCTGTAAGCTAGCGAAGAAAGAAAATCTGCTTTTAATTTATAGAGACTCTTTGGCTACAAAACACATGTGAGGGAAAGTTCTCAAAGGAATCTGTCTCTTATTTGGGTCTGTCTCCAATTTCCACCCGTTATCAGTCTGTTGACAGAGTGAGGCCTTCTCTACATGACGCCAGTCACTCAGTGTGGTGCTGCTGTGGGGAACGGCCTGTATAAACACTACAGGATGTTCAACTGGGCCTCTGGGGGAACATGAGAAACCGGATGACCTCTGGTCTAGTAATCCCAGCTCACAGAAGGAGAGCTGAATCGCTCTTACCAAGTTCGTGTTTGCTGGGGTTGTCCGAAATCACCATGACATACATCTTGAGACCCATGTAACTCCTCCCGATGGTGTAGACGTGGGTGATGTCCGGACACTCGTCGGTCACGGTCTTCATGAGCTTCAGGGTGAAGAAAACAAGTTGTGCTAAAAGTCTTTAAAGGGTTAAATTTGTGCTTTGAGTAAATCTGCAAACTGTTAAGAGTTTGGGTGAAAACTCGTCACGCCTGTCCTGACTCACTAACCTTTCTCATCTCTTTGTAGTTGTGGTGTCTGAAGTCCAAGGGGTCCTTAGACGGTGGGTCTTGGATGCCAGCTGGATTTACGGGAAAAAGGAACATAAATTCTAAAGCCACCATTTTACTGTTACCAGTCACTCGGAACATCTTGTTCTGCTGCATATTCACCAACCGTTAACACGACAGCCCAAGATCTCAGCCCTGAGGCAGATGGTGCCGTTGGGGTACCAGGTCTGAGGGTTGATTCGAATGTAACGGGCGACCATGGGAACAGGAAGGAGTCCAAGCACCGGAGTCTCTGGATTCTGGTTCCCTTCAAAGATCTGATCGGGTTCAGTGCTAATTAGCAAATGTTAGCATGGTAAATCCTCAGACTTAAATGTACTTGAAAGAATTCAAACACCCTAACAGAATTTGTTAGTGTTCGAATCCTACACTGTAGCAACTCCTCACGTAGAGTCTTGCTGAGTTGCTATAGTATCAATGAAAACTCAACCTTTATCTGCATCTGGATGTGGATTTACACCAAATTAGAAGCATGTACCAAAGGTTTTTGATGTCTGAGATTCACAGACCAACAAACTGAAACATGATGTCCTTGGCAGGAGATTGAAAACATTAAGAAACGGGGCAAAGAAATTTCTGTTTCGCCTCCAGCTGTTTGGACTTGGATCAGATTTAAAATACTGTATGTTCAACTCACAGATGTGTGATGTCCAACAGAAAAAAAAGCTTTGGTTTGAATCAAATGAACATTTCTTTGTATTTCCAGAACACATACATATTTTATTATGGACCAAACACAAAAAGCATTCTTACTGCCTCTTCGGTTCCGTTCATGCTGGTCACCCACTTCACAGTGTCGTTACTCAGCTGGACTTTGTAGGTGTGAACCCAGTCCCAACTGCATTAAAGACCAAGAGGACAAGAAATAAAATATTTAATACAATCCGACGCTTTGAAGGATCATTGTTTAATGTCTGTGCCTGAAATAACAGCTCACGACGTATTACATCCAAGAAATAATAGATTTGCATCATTCTAAGCAGCTGGTTTCTATTTCAGGCTGAAGCAAAAACTCTTCAGATTTTACTCCTGATACTACCTGACCTCCAGATGGAGTTCCGGCCCTGCAGGATGACTCCGGTGAACAGCGTGAGGTGAAGGGCGTCCACTTCAAGCCACTGGTGCTTGTTTTTATATGCAGCACACCAGGCTCCGTCGTACATGTCGCCATCCTCTATGCCGGACTGAAAACACACATAAAAGAGATTTTTACATAATAATATAAGCCCCCCCAAACCCCTGAACACTCTCAGCTCCTCCTTTGAAGCATTGCATAACATTTTGATGTTGACACTGATTGTAAAATAATTGCTTTCAGACTCCAGACCTTTGACTGCAGATCGGGGTGTTGAATAACACTGTTTGCTCCATGCTTTAAATGTCACCAAGTTCATTTATCCTAGGGAACTCTCTCCATGGCAAATCTTATTGCATTGGCACTTTTATATTCAAATAAAAATAATCCTGTTTATGAAGAAACAAACTGTATAGAAATTAACTATAGAAAGAGACTCTACGTATTTTGTTCTTGAATGAAACATGTCAATGACTGTTATGAAATTTGCTCAATACATTCAAATACCTCTGAGGATGAATTGTTATGACTGTGGTAAAACATCAACATTTAATACTACACTTTAGTTTATGACTAAATACCCCAAAAATCTAATTTATTTACAATCCCTTAGCGATACCTTGTGTTTTGCACTAATTTATGATAATCTCAGCGTTCAGCTGACCCAGATGGACCAACCTGAATGTTCAGCCTCCCCCTGTGGGGACCCAGACCCATCCGCTGAAAGGAGGAAGCTTGGATCTGGCTGTCGTCGACCCGCAGGGACTCCAGACCGAGGGGGGGACATTCTGGAACGAAAAGTTAAAAACAACCAACGGATAAAATCTTTGAGTTCGTGTCTGTGCTTGTCTGGAGATATTAAAACTCTAGTTTCACTGAGCAAGCAAAGTCATGGCTGATGTTATAAAAGTTCCCAGCAGTAATGCGGAATATCTAATCTTTCCTGGGTCAGTCCAGGGGAAGTTTGGAGGCCCTGTTTAAAGGAAACTGCAGGCGAGTGAATCCAACGAGGGTTTGAAGGTAATTTGAGACCAAGTTGAAGGCGCAGGGCAGTCAGAGGAGAGTTACAGCTGCAGCTTCTTTTATGGCTTGGAGAACAGGCAATAACAGTCCTGTTAATCACAAACACTACTAGTGCTGACAAGGCAGAAAAACTCTATTTAATTTACTTTTAATTGGCTTCGAAATGTAAGAAAATCAAGCAAAATAAACATGTCTGCTTTTTGTTGGAAGTCCACTAGCACTTCTAATAAAGGACTGTGTTTATAGCTGTTGTTAACTGATTGTTTATTTGTCTGACAAATTACAGCTTCTTATAATCCTGATATTTGCTGAGACCAGTAGTCTTTTAGTTTATTAACATATAATAGATGCATAACAACTCTAAATTCTATCATGAATATTCATCAAATAGGAATATTTGTTAAATTCACTTTTAAGGGTCTGTAAGTGTAAATTAAATATAATTTAATTTTGGATTGTTTTAGCAATAGTTATAACTATTAATTACAGATGTGCACCATAATGCTCATAATTCAATATTTAAAACATCAATGCAGCTGATTACTGTTTTACTTCGAGTACTTTAAGTGTACTTTTGTTTTTTACTGCTTTAGAAGGTCAGTGAGTGCATCATGCATGAACATCTCTTCACTGCTTTGTAATGAACAGTAGTTTACTAGTTTTACCAGGTAAGAAGTAACACTGCTCTACTCGTCTTACCCAGTCTTGTTGTCTCATCTGTCTCTTCTTTTTGTTTATTCTCTTCTTCTCTCTCCTTGCTGATATTCTTGGTGTCCTGTTTGACAGTGCTGGAGGAGAACTCAGCTCTAGAAGTCGTTGGAGTTGTTGGAGTCGTTTGGTGTGGGTTGGTGACAGCCTCGGCTGTAGTCGTCGTGATGTTGTGTGAAGTTTCTGCATCGTCCGCCGATGCTGCCTCCACAAATCCAGTCAGGAAAACCACTGCAACCAAAAAGCATAACGACTTTTCCATCTTTGCCTTCCGCTGCAGAGTGGGGGAAAAAACTTGACAGGGCCAGAACTCCATCTACATCCCTCCTCCCTTTTAATCCCACTGCCCCCTCCTCTTCTTCAATCCCACCTCCTCCTCCTCCCCTTCCTGCTTAAATCCCAAAATTCAGGGGAAAAACCATGATTCATGAAAACATTATTACAGTTTATTAAATCATGATCCACGTCATAGCCTCCACACCAGATGGTACACCTCAGTGGGAGTTCCAAAAGTACAAAAACGTTATCGGAAGTTCTGATTCAGGTTCTGCTAAATCAGAACCTCTGATTCAGCAGAACCTCTGCTGAATCAGAGGTTCTTCTGAATCAGCAAAGAACCTCTTATTCAGCAGAGGTTCTTCAGAGGTGAAACTGAATTAAATGCTGTTGCAATGAAAGAGCATAAATCTTGACCTGAGACCAATGTGTAATCTTCCAAAGATGGTACAAGATGTACCATCTAAGAGGTGTGGGCATGTGTGGCATCTTCCATCCTATTGGCATATAATAAAAAAAAAGAGCCAGAAAACATCTCACGCTCACAATCAGGATGTTTACAATATGTCTTTATATTAGTCATCTTTTATTGTGAGAGTGAAGCATTTATTAGACGGGAACAATAATCTTTGGAATGAAAGCTGAGCAGCACTTCAGGGAAATGAGGAAAAGCAGTCTTAAAAACATGGACGGTGGAGAAACTTGTTGGAGTCACATAGATAAAGCAAACATCCAGATGTGTCAAGTCAAATAACATATCTTAATCTAATAAAGTCAAAAATCCCACTGGATGATAGATGCATGATTGTATTTCATGTGAAACAAAATGTGTTACATCGTCACACGATTTCCAGTTGAATGAACTGACATTCAAGGAATCTTCATGTTAACTGTGCTTTATTGTTCCCTCTTTTGTCAATTGTAATTGTTTTTTTGTTTGTTTTGTTTATTTAAAAAAGCTTATATTAATAAAATACTTGTCCAATACAGTATGTCTCATTGTAAAACTGTTCCAGGGACATAATACTGGTTTGGTTTTAGCAGTCCTTTTATACTTTTCAGCCTTAATGTTTGTGAGCTGTGAGCAATTTCTTAAAAATATGTAATGTTGTGTAGAACTGCTTTATTGCCTACTTCAATAGCTGTGGTGTTGTACTGCTTATAACAGCTTTTAGGCATTCCAAGTTTTACTTTGTATCTGTTTTAGTCACATGATACACATGTATCATGTGTCATGTGACTAAAACTGCTTTAAATTTCCCTTCGGGGATCAAAACAGTATACAAAATAAAAGAATTCAAAAAACAATGTGTTGTTCATTTCTTATAGAGGCAATACTATGAAGAACAACACAATATATCACAGACCCTCTCAGGAATCATGACGTATGCAATGGAAACGGGATTTCAGCAGGACTATGGTCATCTCCAGCCAGCCTCTCGTCCTGCAGTGAGCATAGTTAAAGTTCTGTGGGGAGGCCTGGTTCAGTGTAAGGGGTCAGAAGCCTCGGTTGCCATGGGTAATCCCTGTCCTCCAGATAAAAGCCATAAAATTCTCCTGTGATGTATAGTGGATATATTAGAGTGGATAAAAAGATGAAGACAACTGTATTATTGCAAACCTTTAATCTACCTACCATGTTACAATCTGTTGCTTAGGTAAGACCATACATCTGTGAGTCAGGCACCGACCCGGAACACCTTGCCTCCACATCAGAAATGTAGTTTGCAGCATCACATGTGATCTGGACAGATGTCAGTTTATCTGTGATGTAGTCTTTAACACGTTGAAACTGTAGTTAATCTACATGTACCTGCATATTCATGATGTGAATGGAAACCCTGGTTTTCCCTCATTTAAGGGTTGACGTACCCAGGGTTTCCACTAAAACTGCTTCGAGAAACGGGCCCCTTATGTTCCTCTTTATTTTTGTTTACTAGTTAAATTAAGACCACCTTCAAAATTTAATTAATATCAAACGACAGGCTATTATTTTCATACAAAAACCAAGAAAATTTATCAAAAAACACAATGATTCATCTGTACATGTAGTGGTAAAGTATAATAATAATAATAATAATAATAATTATTATTATTATTATTATTAGTAGTAGTAGTAGTAGTAGTAGTAGTAGTAGTAGTAGTAGTAGTAGTAGTAGTAGTAGTCGTAGTAGTAGTAGTAGCAGTAGTTGTAGTAATAGTAGTAGTAGTAGTAGTAGTAGTAGTAGTAGCAGTAGTAGTAGTAGTAGTAGTAGTAGTAGTAGTAGTAGTAGTCGTAGTAGTAGTAGTAGTAGTAGTAGTAGTAGTAGTAGTAGTCGTAGTAGTAGTAGTAATAGTAGCAATAGTAGTAGTAGTAGTAGTAGTAGTAGTAGTAGTAGCAGTAGTAGTAGTAGTAGTAGTAGTAGTAGTAGTAGTAGTTGTTGTTGTACAGTAGTAGTAAAAGTCATCACTTTTATTTTGAAATCAAGAACGCTCGATTTTGATTGGTGCATTTTGGGAATGACGTCAAATAGGAAATGGCCACGCAAGCGAGCAGAATCATAACATTGCATGATAAGTCCTATTATTCATTTCAGTCGATGCATTTGGAGTCTTTCGGATCCACTTTTCACTGACGCTATTTCTAACTATCCTTAACGAGCGGATTTTTTACTAGGAAACAGAATTATTTGGCGTGAAGTGTGATGAAAACATGTCGCTGGTCGCTGGGAAAGCTAACAAGCGGCACCAACTAGCTAGCAAGTCGCTGTTCGGCTCTTATGTCTGTCGCTGTGCAAAGTAGGTGAACCATTATCACTTTAAAAATGCTGGATGATTAAAATAGTTATTGTTCTCATATCTGTAATAATAATAGAACTTATAAACTTCTCAAGCGCTAATTAATGCATAAAATATGATGTCAAAGCAGGAATTCAAAGCTAACCAAGGGCCTAGTTACGTTTCGAATCCCTTTGAGGGGCCTAACTTGACTTTTCTGTGTGTTTTTGCTCAGATGACAAGAGGACGAGTAAAACAAAGAAATATTTAGCTAACAGAATGTGACCCGCAAAACCTCTGCTCACCAAAAAGGTTTCAAAGATGCCTCGTCTGGAAGAGTTGGCCAACGTTGCCCTTAGGGTTCCCAGCATACTGGTGCTGGACCTGCTGTATAAATGTGACATTGAAGGATTAACGGATCACCTGAAGGCCAAAAATGAAGACATGCTCTTCAAATACAAATATGTGATCTGGAATATGTACTATCTTGGTAAGTATGTATATGATTATTTTCTTATGTAATCTTTCGTCAGGCTTCAGCTCTTTCTTCTGGTTTTATTGTTATTACTCCTCATTAACATCATCCAAGTGAGCTGAAGTGGGTCTAAATTTCAGGAACACACAAAGTATCAGTAAACAAGTTTTAAAAAATAGATTTAAAAAAAAAATTATATCCTCTTTGGAAAAAAGTCCCATTTTATCATCTATGATTAACCTTAAAGTAAGTTACCACTTAGAACATGTAGTTAAAATTTTCTCTATAAAACCAGGTATGAAATGATATGTGCCTTCTGTCTCGTGGAAGTAGATGCATCCATCCCACCCAACCCTGCTGAGAAAGTTAACACCAAAATATCACTATGGTCTGTTGCCACAACAATACATCACTACATACAGCCAAATTTTACATTTTGCTGCTTGTAGGTAACAGTCTCCAGATCTATCTGGAGAGCATTACAGAGCCAGAGACTTAACTGGAACAAAGTCAGTTGTTTCATGATCTGTTTGTATGACAGGTTTTAGTGTTACAATGTTCAGATCATATGCAGTTTGTGATTAATGCATCCAGTCATTACTTTGTCAAATCTGTCTCTGAAAATTTAATATAGCATCTGTAATATCAGACAGGTTTAGTTGCATTTGTGGTCTTTAGAATGAACAGTGAATATACAGTAAACTTTTCCATTTACTTAAATCAGTTGAACAAAGTAGATTTTTGTCACTTAAGAAGTTTTTCAACGTCATCAATCATTCACAGCTGCAGCATACTGCAGATTCAGAGGTGGGGTTTGCATGTGTTTCCATTTTGTGTGCCTTTTTTAGCATCTTTTATTCCCAATGAGGTTTCATGAGTTTTCGTCAAATACAACAAGCTCTCCCCTTTGCCTTCTAGGACACCTGGTCAATGTGGTGGTGCTGGTTTTGCCGCTGAGGCACATCGTGACGCTTTACCTCCATATCCTCGCAGCCCTTCTGGTATACATGGGACATCAGATATCCAAGTGAGGAGCACTCTGATTTCTAATCCTTTTACTCCTCTCCCGTACCAGATCTGTTTTCCCTCTGACAAAGCTTGCATGCAATGAGAGCCCGTCTTTTGTGTATCAGACAATCCTCCATCCTCGTATTTTTGTGTGTTGATGTCACGGTTGTTTGCTGCTCACTTGCTGGTAAAATCAATACCGTGGTTTTGCTCAAAGCCCAATTACTTTGAAAAGAGTTATTTAGATGGAAATAAATTGATAAAACTAGGAAATAAACAGGCATGTATGAAGTGTTGTTTTCATAAAATCATTTAAATGATCATGGTTTATATGGCAGAATGTAATTCTGGTGATTGCTGTGATGACACGTCTGCACTTCACACAGGGCTGCTTTGTATCCAACGTCATGGTCACAAATGACAGGACAAGCGGTGTCATTTGTTTGATGTTGGGTTTGATGTTACACTGTCCTCTACTGGCCGGGTGTGTGCACTACAGTATTTTCAATTATTTTAGTGAATCCCTTTTTTGTTTCAAATGCAAAGAATAAACATTTCAAAATTTAGCCAAACTCTACTCACACAAATGTGACTGACCTGTGACTTGAATTATTATTTTAATTTAGTAGGATAAAGTTCATGCTTTGCTCTTTAACGTCATTTGTTCTTCATTTATTTTTTTTATTCCATTTCACAGAGCTTATTTATTTTATTTTGATTTCATTTGTTTATTTAATTTTCTTTATGAAGTTCATAGATAATCCTATAAATTAAATGAATGCCAGATAAAAAACAATCAAACCTTTATTCTTCAAGGAACTTTCTTAAAAGTCCAGTGAATTGATTAAACAACTTTGGATAACCATGACCTGGATAAATGGGAACCAACACAGCCAATCAAACCTTTACAAAAATGCAACACGAGAGTTTGTGTTGATTTGAGGTGTTTGCTCAAAGTCATGTATGTGCTAGTTTTTTAAATAATGCATACATAAAATTCTAAATGTGTTTTTCTTTTCATTTTGCAGGGACTATGTTCGGGAGGAGCTGCAGTATGGCTACAGCGGAGCAGTGTACCTTGATTTTTTGGCCTTCAATAGATTTGTCTCTGCGATGACGAGTGAGTCAGTCAAATATAAACTGTCTTTGTCTTTGTTTCTAAAGGTTCTCCTAGGAGTTCACAGTAAATAAGTAGCAAAACATCCTCTTCACATATAGTTCTAGACTTTAGGCTAGGAAAATTCTCATCACTGACATCTTATATAAAACTTGTACCCCAAAATGTTACGTTTTGGGGTATAACGTTTTTGTGCTTTTGGAAACTTTGTTGTCTCAAGAATTTTGAAATAACTGTCAAGTAAGACTCGACTTCTTCAGTATATGTATTTGTGATTGTATAAGATTAAATTTTAAATCACCGGGTTTCATAAATACAGTCATCATTCTGCTAACTGAACATCTGAAGCTGTACATCTGTATTTTTTATACAGGGTAAGTTTTTTCATTTCTTATTTTCTGTACAGGTCAGATTATTCTCAGCACGCTGTGCGCCTTTCTGATGAAGACGCGGAAGGTGTGGTTGTTCTCCGCTCACATGCTCCCCCTGCTGGCCAGACTCTGTGCTGCTTCTCATTCCACCCTGTTGACTGTCAACACTTTCTCCATGGGGCTGACGGGAGCAGGAATCGCCATGTTCCTGCTCTCACACCTCTTCGTGCCATATCGCCTTGCAAGGGCTTGTTATTCAGAGCTGCTGCAGCAGGAGGTAATATATTCTCGGTAGAAATTTGGCTTGTTTTTTTATGAGCTTTATGAAAATTAATCAAAATTGCATTTGAAGGCAGAGTTGTAGTTTGTTTTTATATATATGTTTTCTCTGTTCATACATGAATTTAATTATTTCTGTGTCGCACATGATAAAAATATGATATCTGCTCTTCTCACACTTGTCTACTTTTTGTTATCTGTGAAGGTTTTTGTTTACTGCCTCATGTTTTTACACTTCTCATCCAGTCTCTGTCATCTTGTCCTGTAGGTGATTGAGCTCTACAGACTTCTGGCTGTGGGAATCTCTCTCTGGAACCAGTTTGCTGTCCCAGTGCTCTTCACTGTCTTCTGGTTTGTTCTGTTTGTTGTCCAGCTGTATTCTGACACTGTGTCTGGCAACGCCTCAGCAGGCCATCAGGGAATCATATTCTTCCTTCTCACTAGGTGCGATGACATTATATAGGTTATAAACCTGATACCTTTGTGTGTGCCTGTGTCTAATGCTGTACTTGTGGTAATTCATTGAACAGTGTCTCTGAATGTTGTGCCACGCCGTACTCTCTGCTGGGTCTGACCTTTGTGGTGTCCTATCTCGCTCTTGGATTACTCAACCTATGCAAGTTCTACCTGGGAGGATATGCAGCCGTTCAGAATGAAAACGTCATGCACAGGTGAGCCTTTGCACTGGTTTTAACCCTATTGGCTCCACTTAAAAAAAAACATCTCCAGTTTTCATGATCAGAAAAAGATAACTATGCTTAATAATTACTGAAATAATGAATTGATCTCAAAGACAGTTGCTAAATAATGATTTAACTGTTAATTTATTGAGTGATAATTTCTTTCTATCCAGATCATCACTTGATATTTGTTTATGGAGGGATTCAAGCGTGCATTACGCGATTCAAGACAAATAGTTGAGCGCTTACCTCCATCAAATCTTAACTGTCCCTTTTAATTGAGTAAAATCCAAATCAAATCAAATGAACTCTAAAGGAAAAAAATAAGTTGTCATGTGGATTCACTGTGAAGCTAACAAATGTATGAAAATCCATGATTCTTCACCCTGTCATTGTCCTCAGAGGCGTAACCGAAGGCGTCACTCTGCTTCTGCTTGCTCTTCAAACGGGCCTGTTGGACATGCAGGCACTGCAACGAACCTTCCTCCTCAGCATCATCCTCTTCATCGTGGTGACCTCAACCCTGCAATCAATGATTGAAATAACAGATCCCATTATTCTGGCCCTCGGTGCGTCCCGCAACAGGTAACGACAAGAAGTGTGAATTTTATTTATTTTGGTGAGACATAAACTATATGTATTTTTAAGAACTTCTAAATATTCTAATTGTTCCTTTTACTTCGGTTTCCTTTCTGTCTTCTAGGAGTGTGTGGAAACACTTTCGCGGCCTCAGCATGTGTCTGCTGCTGTTGGTTTTCCCAATTTTTATGGCTTATAAAATCTCCCAATTCTTCCACATGGACTTCTGGCTGCTTATTCTGGTGTCGAGCTGCATGTTGACGTCCCTGCAGGTAGTAATATATATTTATGTCCTTCTTGGGACGTGTTAAAAGAAGCTGGGTCACTCTTTGTTCCAGATTGTTGTACAACTGGAATAAAACATTCATCTGCTCAGGTTACAGGCACTCTACTGATCTACTCGCTCTTCATGGTGGAGCTGTTTCGCAGCGACCCAATCGAGAGCCTGGATGAAGTGATCTACTGGGTGAACGCAGTCAGCAGGGTCCTGGAGTTTCTGGTGGCTCTCTGCGTGGTGGCGTACGGCACCTGGGAGTCGCTGTTCGGGGAGTGGAGCTGGATGGGCGCCTCCGTCATCATCATCCACTCTTACTTTAACGTTTGGCTGCGAGCTCAGTCCGGCTGGAGGAGCTTCCTGCTCAGACAGGAGGCAGCGAAGAAGATCAACTCCCTCCCCAGAGCCACGGCTCAACAGCTGCAGCAGCACAACGACGTCTGTGCCATCTGCTTCCAGGTGAGTCTCTGTGTGGCGAGCACGTCAATGGAATACTTTCGATTGATAGAACATGTCAGGCCTGTATTTCCAGTCTTTTGGCCCATCCTCCGATCATCACGAGGTTGTTATCGAGGAAGTAGCTGCCAATGTGATGTGAAATGTTAGCTCTGTCGTTTCCTTGTTCCTTAGTGTTTGAAGTTGTAAAGATCAATGTAGTGGTTAAAATTTATTTATGTGCCACATGTCAAATTGTTTGCATGTCATTTGGATTGTAACGTCATTTCTTTTACTACTCCGATACCAATGCGGAAGCGGAAGAGGATGGGGACTTATTTCAAAATATAAATTTGAGAAATTGTATTTTTGAAAAGGTAGACAGAGATCACAAGTTTCTCTCAATAAGTTGCTGGCAGCAATTCTTTAAGTTGGTACAAAATGTGTTTTTTTTTACCAGCTCACAGTTTGTTGGGTTTTTTTTGCTCACAGGAAATGAGCTCTGCTGTGATCACATACTGCGGACATTTTTTCCATGGCAACTGCCTCCGCAAGTGGCTGTACGTGCAGGAGACCTGCCCTATGTGTCACCAAACAGTCCGACCCACTCCGTCAGGTCAGAGCCAGGCTTCAGGTGATGCTCCGGCGGCTCCAAATCGGACGGATGGGGGTCCAGACCCGCCTGTTCAAGAAGATCAGAATCAGGACAATGCCGCTTCATCAGAGCAGGAAGCTCCTGATCCCTCTGAACAGCAGCAGGAGGAGGAATCAGGAGGTGGAGACTGCGAGACAGAAGATAAAAATCAACCAGGCGAACCTCACAAGGAAGTCGAAGGTCTTCTTTTCAGTTCTAGTGGAGATTTTGTTGGATTTGCCAGTCCAGGGTCGACCTTTTCTTCAGGGTGCATTTCTGGTTCCCAGTCACTGTCAGGTCAAACGTCTTCTGAGATACTAAATGACAAGAGTGACAAGGACTCACTGCTGTCATCAACATCTTATGCTGTGATCGAGAACACGATTGATGGCCAGCATGATGCTAACGGAGCCAAAGTTGAACTTTCCGTCTTTCCTAAGGTGCCGCAAAATAGTCACGATGAACACGACCGTTATGACGGGGCACCTAAACCAAGTAACGGCCTTCGTACAAACATTACTAATAAAACTCTTGAATTGTGTGATCTAACACGCACCAACGGCCAAATGTCAGTCAAATCATGCAGCGAAAACTCAGAACTGTCAGACTGCTTTGATGAGCCACAGACTCAGAATGGTCACGGAACATTATCAGACTCAGATGGGCCCCATGAAGGTGAAACTGTCCCATAGATCCCCCAGCCGTCCGCCTCAGATGCCTCCTTCTCTTGCACATAGAGTGAGCGGCGGCCTGCATCAGTGCCTTGAAGGGGTGTGAACGGGTGAACCTCCATACTGGGAAATTAAGTGCATTTCCCTTCTCTTTGAGAACAGATTGCTTCATAAATGTGCTTCAGTTCAGCAAAATAAGATGCATCTGTTTTGAATATAGACCCCAAACTGTTCCGGGGTAAAAGGACACTTCCTGTATGGACAAAAAGCATCGATAAAAATAGATGTAATTCTCACGTGTTACAACTAAAGAGTTAAAGTGTGGAAATGTTCTAGCAGGTTACAAGTAAAGATGTTTACTTGTAGAACAAAATTATATTTAATTTCCCCCCTACATGCTTTTTTTAAAAGTAATTTTGTGACGGCAATGTGACAAAAATGAAAAAGCTTAAAAAATGGTCTTTTCATTCATGAGGAATCAGCCTTTTGTACTGCAAACGTTCTGTCTCCAGTATTAAAATACTGCTGTGAACATGCACCGTGTACTTTTTTTTTTTAAACTGTCATTTCTATGCTAATGAACAAACCATCGTGATGGACGGTGAGATCTGGCAACGTGTGTGTGTCTAACATGAGTTGTGTGATCTCATCCTAAGAGACGAGATAAATGTCATCTAGACGTCTGTGTTGCTGTTTGATTTCACACTCGTCAGCACTAAAATATAAAAGGATATAAGAAGCCCAGCAGCCAAATGTTTTTGGCGATGTCCTTCCTGACACCCATCTACTGACGTGCAATGTAGAGCTGTGTACTTGTTAAAATCTAACAACACCCCCAGTAACAGGGATTTTCTTTTCAATATTTTCCTGATGTTAATTTTTGTTAAGTTATACCTTGGAAACATGTTAAAATGCCTCAAATCAGGTAAATGATAATTTATCCCCAGAGTTGCAGTGTTTTTTTTAATTTTATTTTTTTTAGCAGGATTGGTTTGGGATCTAACAGGGTTGAAGGTTTTCTTTGTGGGTTTGTAATTAAATTGATTCAGGAGGGCAATCTCAGTAAAAGCAAAGAAAAAAAAATAGAAAGGCCCCAGTCGGTGTGATGGCTCTTTTCATGCCAGCTGATATTTGGCTTCAGTAAAATGCATCAATGCTTTCAGCACTTGGACCAGGGCTGCAGCTTATACTTATTATCATAATTTATCACAACTGCTGGAGTCACAAATTCAGATTTGTTTCTCATACCGGTAGTTAAAGATGTTCAACCTGCAACAGCACAAAAGGAACAAACCCAGGAACTTGTATTATTTGACAAGCAAAGGAAACCTGGTGTCTTGAGCAATTTTCATTTGAACATGTAACCAAATGAATGAAGTCATTATTGAGTCCAGTTTTATTTCAGATCCTTTATTGTTAAATGAGTGACAGAATTACTAACAATCAGAAATCAAAATGATATTCCAAAGCTATATTATGCAATTATCTTTTTTTAAAATTCCATAAGGATAAGGTTTGAAATTGAGAATTTTGTTTTTTGTATTGAACCAAAATAGTCGGTGGTGTCTTTCTCAATCTCGGGTGTGTTCCAGCTATGAAACACTGTGGTCAACCAGGGTTCTGGAGACAGAGTGTGTTTACTAGCCTCTGATCCATCCGTGTTACAATTCATACTGTGGCCAAGGAGGTTATGTTGTCGCCTAAACTGATCTGCTGGTTTACCTGTCGCTCCTACTCAAAGAATACCTGATGGAAAAGGGCAACCCTTCTGTTTTTTGTTTTTTTTTAAATGTAATAATCCTGATGATGGGATCCAAGATTCTTTATTCAAATTGAACTCGGGCATACCTCAGAGTATAATACATGAATCCTGATTTTTTTTTTTTTTTAAGGGCATATTTTGGGTTTTCAAGTTGTTGTTTTTTTGTTTTTTTTTTAATTATTATTTCTGTGAATCCACCAGACTGTGACAGGGATTAGTTTGCCTTTTAAATAATGCTTGGCAACCTTTGAGCCAGATTTTGGATATAATTGACTGAAATTTAAAGGGAGTGTCTCTCTGATTGTCAGGACGGGTTATGCAACAACTACTAAACACATTTCTATGAAACTCAGTTCTATGAAAGGTTCCATTAAATTTTAGATTGAGTTTAAAAAAAAAAAAAAAAAACATTCTGAGATATAACTTTGTAGATGGAATAAATCATTTTAGAATCTAAATTGAAATTACGAAAACAAAGTTATCAAAAGTCATATAGTAGAACATATTTTTCAATTGGAGAATATGTTGTGATTGATCCATAATCAAAAGGGCATATTGTTTCAGTTTAACTCCTTTAACGACTCGACTGACATGTTTTTGTTTTTTTTATTTTTACTTTTTTTTTAGCAGGCTTGTAAGCCAATCTGCCACCACATCCGCGCCGTCACTCAGCAGCTAACCGGACCGCCTTCTCCATATAGCTTCAAATACAGCGGGCAGCATGTAGGTGGCTAACGGTGTCGACACAAACCAAAAGAAGACGAGCCCCTCCGTCCGGGTTATCTCACTCGGAACACGCACTCGACCTGGTCTCGATTGAGGACGCGATTATTTCAATTCAAGTATTTTTAAGTATAAGGAAAACGCGGGTAGTCGAAGGGGAAAGCGTAGCGTTTGTCGTTCGGTGAAAATAAGCTGGATAAGATCGCTAGCTAGCTTTGTTACCAACTCCGCGCATACGTAGTTTGATCTCGCTAGTCAGCTAATTCCGCTAGCTGGAGGAAAAGCCGTCGAGTTGAAACCGGCGTCCGTCTGGAATTTAACGTAGAGCAAATCATCCTGGAACATCACGGTTGCCCCTCACTGCTCGGATCGGATCCATTTGAAATTAAGGAGAAAAAAGTCGAGAGAGGATGGCTCTGAAACGGATCAACAAGGTAAGATACTCAATTAGCATTAGCATCTAGTACTGGTTCGCCGCACTAGCCTCCCACAATGTAAAGGGTAGCGCTGCTCTTTGATACGGTTTAACCTGTGAAACATGGCGGATGAACACGTTTCGGGACGTGTTAAATTTGTTCTTTTGATGTATAACCACGTCGTGGGTTACTAATAGAACTTATCATTAATTATTCCTGTCCGTTTCGATATTGTTGAACGGACCGAGACCAGCTAGGTGGCTAGCTGGCTAGCTAATACTGGTTTCTGTTGTGGATTCGGTGCCGTTTGTCGAAGTGGATTGACGACAAAACGAGGCCCCAGCACCTCACACATGTATACAGGCGCGCATATGTAATAACGGCGTCTGGCTTCCACCGCTGACTGTTCGACTCTTTATTTGAACGTTTTGTCAGATAAACCAAGTTACGGTAATTCGTGACTCATATCGATCACTGATTCAGTGTTCGCCGTAACAGACGTGTTTATGATACACTTCCTTGGTATGTGAAAGTATTTGTTCTGTGCCTGCGCACATCACAGGGTGTGTTCTGGTGCTTAAATGGAGGAAGTTGGCAGCAGAATTGTGACGTCTAATGAAAGGTTCACGTCGTATCCTCATTTCTCCACTCTGCTGTTAACTGAAATCTTCTTCCTAGAATATCTATTAACTTTATTGTGAAATGGTTTGTCTCTGTTGGTCGGGGTGGGGCCTTGGCTTCCGCTTCACCCCGAAGTAGCACCTATAAATAACAGGAGAGGCAGTAGTATATATACTTCAGGCTCATCTTGCGGTTAAATGTGCGGCCCCTTGCCTGCGAGCTGCTGCGTTCACGGACTTGGAGAGTGTCAGGAGATGACAGCACCTGCGTGTGTGTTGTGAAATAAATAAGGGATGCAACCTCTGGTGGAGAATCCCCCTCTCCCCCAGTCTCCATGTTGACATTTAAACTTGAGATGTAAAGTAACACTCAGGGGACAGTCACGTGTGTTTTTATTCATTCACTTGACAGCAGTGGTTTTTGGGGTCTGGAAACAGTGTTTGAGAACTCCTGGGAGGAAAAGGCATCATTCACTTTGTTGTTTAAAGTGCGGAGGGAAGATTCAGAATGGATTAGTCCAACTGTATCAATGATAGTCAGGGAAAACATGCAAATAAACGTGAAGCTTCCTTTCACCGGTCCAGTGGCAGAAATTACTTTTGTACAAGTGTGTTGATTTGTAAGGGTCACTTTAGAAAACTTACATCGCCAACTACTGCCCTGGATGTGTAATGCCGTGTTTCAAATCATTCTAGTGGCGCTGTGTGCATTGGGCTCAAATGAAGGCAGAACTTATATCAAGCACATATTTTGGGATAATAATATTTTGATATTCCCCCTCATAGTTCTGTCTGTGATGATCAGCTTGGTCCAGTTGGTTGTTGTTGTAAACTTGGTGTTGTTACAGGAGCTCCAAGACCTGTCTCGTGACCCTCCAGCGCAGTGCTCAGCCGGACCCGTGGGTGATGACCGTAAGTGTCCTGAGCTGGATATTATGCTTCTTTTCTGTTAATTTGCATTTGTTTTATCTACTACTTCAAAGAACAAAAATGGAAAAAAAAAACACCAGTTCTAGATTCTCTCAAACCAAGATGACATCTTCGAATTCTGTCCCTAAAGAACAATTAAAACTCTCCTAGTATCAGTTTTTGGTAGGGAACATAAAACCTCAATTTATGTTTTGCTTTAAAAATATTAAAACAGAATACCTCATTACGCACTGACCATATTGATTATTTGGGGGTGGGCTGCCTCATCAGTTAAATGTAACTCAATGATTCCTGGGAAGCTATAGTCACTCATAGGTGCTTTTAATTCGTCTACTGCTGGGAACTGGTTTTGCGAGTTATGAAGCTTACATCCTAAAATGGAGTAAACAGGTGGAGAGTGACATTAGCAGATGCTTTTGGGAGATTACACATAAAGGAAATGTTTCCTGGAAGTAGCAGAAATGGCACAGGAGCATATTTTAAGCAGGGGTCATATCTGTTACCTTGCGTCACTTTTTAATTAACCTTTTCTGTTACAGTGTTTCACTGGCAAGCAACAATCATGGGCCCTGTAAGTAGATATTTGTGATGTCTTTAAGCCTACTGAATAATACTAGAAATTGTCATCCCTTTCTGGTTTTGTAATTTAGTTTTTATCATTTATTTAAAGATTAAACTTTTACATCAAGCTGTTGTTTGCAGATTTCCCCCATTCCTCGCTGAAATATGAAAATTTCACCATTTTTTCAGGTTGACAGTCCATATCAGGGAGGAGTTTTCTTCTTGAATATTCATTTTCCTACAGACTATCCCTTCAAACCACCCAAGGTATGCTTAATTACTCCCAAAATTAACTTTTCCCTTTTTGTTGTTTTCACTGATGATGATAAAACACACATTAATCATCATTTGGACATTCCACTGGCAGAATTAATCATGCAACTTGATATTTGCAAAATAAGACTCTTTTTGTAATATTATAGGTATGCTGTTGTATTCAGAAACTGGGGTCAGACGTGGTGTCTTGGAAATGTTTTTAGAGGAAGCAACGTTTCTTGTAAACGAGTCTAGCAGTTGGGCATCGTGAGCATGCTTGATTGTTTGACGGCCCGCATGAAGTAATACCAGTCATTCCAGTGGCCGACTGTCATGAGCGTTAGACATTATGTGTGCAATCACAGGCTAAGTAGTTAAAATTGCATAACATCTCCTTGTGTTCCACAATCTTATATTCTGATGTCCCCCCCCCCCCCCTTCTTTTCTCTAGGTTGCATTCACAACAAGAATTTACCACCCCAATATAAACAGTAACGGCAGTATCTGTCTGGATATTCTCAGATCACAGTGGTCTCCAGCACTTACTATTTCTAAAGGTATGGATAATCACCTGAATCCAGGTTCATTGCCACATAGATTTTCGCTTGTGTGGAATTGGCTGTTATGTTACGGTTCACAAAAGGTGACATGGCACAAAGAATACAGATCGAAAGCCAGTTCTTCAAGTCAAAAGCCCTTTTCTCTGCAATTGTGCAACAGCGCCGGAACAAAGTCCCCCAACCAAAGAGTATGACGTTTAACACGGGGGGGGGGGGGGGGTTAAAATAGAAACAAAACTATTGAATGAATGAGGAGGAGTTCTCAAATCTCTCCAGTTGATAAAGGTTAATTTCCTTCTGGGTAGCTGCTGCTGTCTTCTGGGTTAGGCTACAGGCCTTGCTTTTACACGGCACGTTTACACATGTGCAATTTGGCTTTTGTTTCTACCTCCAGGGGTGGAGCGAAACCCAGATTCCCAACTTGGTTTTATTAGTTATGTTAAAATTGATCCAGATTCCACAACTATAACAATATTTCAACCTGAGCACAGAGGTAGCGTTTACTTTGTGTAATGGTTTTGCAGGTACATTATTTTCTTTCTTTTTTAAAAGAACTTTATCTCTCCAAGTCAAGCATTAATCTGTTACAAGAACTGTTTAAAAATTAACTTGTGGAGATTATAATATAAAAACCATTTTCTTAAATCAGTAAAATGATTTTTATAATTCTTGTTTGTTGCAGTACTTCTTTCCATTTGCTCACTCTTATGTGACCCCAACCCAGACGACCCACTTGTGCCAGAGATCGCAAGAATCTACAAAACAGATCATGACAAGTAAGTGTGGAATCATGTGTGCAATATATAGTGCTTTGGGTGAAAAAATATGAAGGAACGTGTACATTTATTTTTGACACAGTACAGACTTCTCAGAGATTTTTTTATTTCTGTGTACAAGAGTGCCATTTTAGTGATGTCATTGGTAACATGCTTTGTGGAAATCACCGCAATGAGAGCTTTTGTTAACATCTAGGCTCTCTACACCGCCTCCTGTTTGTTTGGTAGTAACTTTTGCTTGAATAAACTCTCTATAGCTCAGGTGTCTTTTTAAAAAATCAGCTCCTTCCCATTGGCAATCATGTTGATTTTTTTAATTTATTTATTTATTTAATGGCTTTTGCTGTCTCACATTCTAACGTTAGACATGTGTCCAAGTCAGAGCTGTCAGTTCCTCCAAGAAGCAGCGATGAAAAATTAAATCACTTCACAAGAATTTACTGATTCTAGTATGTAACATAACTCTCTCAGGTACAATAAGCTAGCTCAGGAGTGGACTACGAAGTATGCCATGCTTTAGGGTAAGGCCAGGAGGCCACACTGCATCTTGACTTGTGCTGTATGATTGGTTGACTAGCGGCGTGGATTTCTGTTACCAAGTTTGACTGTGGTTATACTAATCTGTTGGCTGTTTGCACCTTGATAGCTTGTAGATGTTTCTGCTTTGCTCAGCGACGCATTTCCAGCTGTGGTTTAAGTGAAGTCGTATCAGTAGTAATCACAAGTCAACTGCTGTTGTTTTCTGTTGCCCGAAAAATAAAGTTAACCTTCACAAACACAGGAGTAAAATGCTAATGGAATTACCTTTGGGATAAATAAAATATTGCAAATTCTGGCATGTGAGCCGCTACTTTTTTCACACACACAACCCTGCAGCTCAACCAACAATACGGCTGATCTATAGATTTTTAAGAGCCAACAGCTTTCAGAGGGGTCGCTCTAGCAGGAAGTGCAAGAGTGAGACGGACAGGTGGAAGAGAGAATGCACCAAGGAAGATGCTACCTTTGATTGTCTTTTAAACAAACATTTTGCACACCACGCACACCCCTTATGGTGGAAAGCACACAAAGAAAACCATATGATGCAGCTTTTTAAGTCGAAGCCAATCGATCTGGCTTGGCTTGTAAAGTAGGAATAGAGCTGCTGAACATAAGCTTGGCATCAGTAAATTGATCGCGACACGTGGCAAATGCGGCGTTGTTTTACCGCTGTGTGACAGGCACTGTTTGGGGGGAAAAGGCAGTAATTAAACATTTTAATTTGCAATGTCCCGACAATGCGTCCAGAGCGTCTTGGTCCGTTGTGCTGCGGCGGTACGGCTTTGTTTGGTGACGATAATCTACGGCTCAGGGCAGCACTGTTTTAGTATCAACAAAGCCGCTAACTCCAGCATGGCAAGTTTTGATCTAATTAAAAGAAAATGCAGTCGTGTTCGTTGCGTTGTTGGGTGACAATGAGGTTCCGGACTGAGTTCGTGCGAAGCATTTCCTCCGTTATGCATCCACTGACGGGTTTCATGGGTCTTGCGTTATAAAATGAAAGTGCTTGTTGGCATGTTTGTTTGAGTTTGTAATTTGTTTTCTTCAGAATTACTGAATATTTCCCTTTTTTTCTCTTTTGCAGATACAACAAAACAGCAAAAGAATGGACATCAAAATACGCAATGTGAGGGCATAGTCTGGAAAGCTGGAAGAAAACATAATTGCTGGTTCTGACAAAAAAAATTCCAGAATATTGGTTCTTTCATTATTTTCATCACCACAGACCTTTTTTTTTTTTTTTCCCTTTTCCGCTAGAGCGTTTTACACCCCCCCCCCTCCATTTTTTTCCACCTGTGTGCTCATAAGAAGATAGTGTTTCCTCTATAGGCCAGTTTCTGAAGTTTCTGCACCCGTTTAGTAAGAAAGAGTTTAAAATTGTTCTGAACACTGAATTCGAGCATGCACCAGTAAGTTTTTCTCGACCCACAACTGCTGGTTAGTCATTTCACCTGCACACACTTAGTAGAATCTGATGCGACTGTTCCCCTGACCCTGAACATGACATCAACCCCCGAGACGACCCAGTTGGTTGGGTCCTTTGTGGTTGATTTTTACTGTACTGCTGGATTTCAGAGCACTTGTGGTGAAGCGTGTCTTTTGTCACACGTTTCTGATTCTAAAAGTTTCCAAACTGGCAAAATTCCGCTGCACGTTATTTGAACTTTCTCACAAGATTTGGAAACTGGTTTTGTTGCTGCTGCGTCCGACCTGTGGACCGGTGCGATGTTGGTATATTCTTCTGATCATTAGTATAGAAATCTATTACCTGAGGAAAGAAGTGTATCTTATTCCACTATCTGTGTACAGAGAGGCACAGCATTATATATCAATGTTAAGGAAGCAAAATATAAGAACTTCAGTGTTGTATTTTATGCATGTCAATAAAGTTAGGATATTATATCTGATGTTTCTGCAAATCAAGTGGTTTGTAAGGCTGGAAGTTGGAAAACAAAATTTAATTCCCCTCAGAGGCTTTCTATTTTCTTTTTGTTATTTAGAAGCCAGTAGTTGAGCTGTTAGTTTTATGCCCACTTGAACACTGTCTTCTTGTAGCCCTAAAATAATGATGCAAAGCTAATGGTTGATAATCAACTCGTGGCTCTGTTTTTACTTTTCCCCTCAATAAAGTCACTTAAACCATAATTGTGCTTCTTTCTTTTTCTCTGAATTAAGTTTATGTGAATTATTGACTGTAAAAGTTTAGTGTCATGTCTATTTAGGTGAATCTTATCAGGACATTATTTAAACTTGTAGAAAATCTTTTTATTTTGTTTTGTATTTACCTTGAGTAATTTATAGATAAAAACAGTTAATAATGAACATTGGATGACCAATTTGATAATGATTATAAAGCTTTGGGATGCCACAGGTCCATAATCCATTATTTGCCGTCTCAGTAATAGTGAAAATTACCAGTTGTGGCCAACCTTCTAAAATTTCACAAATGGACAGTAAACGGGAGGAAATAAAATATCAAAAGACAGCATTCAGGGAACTTTAAACTAAATTGTATAAAAAGAATTCTTGGTTTCAACATTCTGAAGGGACAAAACCCAGTGTCTCAAATATACAAGCTCCTCCAAATTTTGCCATAAGATGCTTTGATGACTAAATGTACTGTAGGTGAGTTGAAAGTTAAAACTGTCTACCTTCAATCAAACCATGATGGATGGAGGCGTTTCATTATAACATCAAGAAAGGGAGATGGTCCTAAAAAAGCCGTGTTTTTTTCCAAAGAGTTTGAGTCGGGTTCCTGTCAAACATGTCTAAGCTGTTATTCGATAATGTTAATTTCATGTAAGTTAAAAAAAAGTAAAATCGGAGGTGATAAAAATACACAATTTTACTAAGTAAAGAAATACTGCTGAAGTAGAAGTATTCTTTTTAATAGGGTGAAACTACATCTCAATAAGATAAATCAACTTAAAATTTTAAATCAACTGAGATTAAAAAAAACAACTGACTGCTGGATTTTTAAAAAATATATTTTACACCTCTAAGTGAAAAGGACAAGGGTCGAAACTTCCGGTAAACCTGACGTTTCCCGTCAGCTGATCGCCGCGTGAGAATCACGTGACAAACAAGGAAACATTGTTATAAAGTGCATCACCATCGAGGAACATTCCGTCTATTTACAATGCCTTCAGCGAGTGAAAAACTATGACTCCAGGTAGAAGTGTCTGTGTTTGTATTATTTTTGTTCCTTTGTGTTTGTTTACCGCAGTTTTATGCGAGTTTTCTTCACTAAAACAACAACAATCTCAGACACTGAGCGGTAAATGGACTCTGTCTAACGCAAACGGATCGCTCTCACTGCCGGCAGAGGTTCCGGGATGTGTTCATTCAGCTCTGCAGCGGCAGGGACACATCCAGGTATGTACGTTAATGACGTCATGGGAGGATAACACACATGTGTGTGCATGCACATGCATGTACTGTCTTTAATTTGGTGGGCCCTCAGGGACGGGTCTAACCCCACATAAACCATTCTGACGTCTGACGAATACTTACTATAGGATGTGATGCGTTTAAGGACATGTTGCTCTTTATGTCATCTGCAATTGAAATTATGAACATACCATGTTTCACGTGTTGGTGTTAAAGTAATTTTACATTTCAGGTGTAGAATTTTATTATTTGTTCACTTTCCTATGACGAAATTCTTTTGATTATCTTATAAGCTTTTCTTCCTCCTGTCTTTTTCCTCTGTTAAATAAGGTGGTATAAATAGATAAAAATTATAGAGAAAAGTAATGTCATTGCTTGATTCTTGAATCCGTCAAGACATTTTTGTGACAAAATAGGGAATGATGCTGCTCACCATGTACCTGTATGGTGAAGAATTTGAGTCATTACAAATTTTCAATTTTTGAAGGATGTTCTTTTTAAGGGGGTAATATTTAAATAACTGAATTTGTACACTTTGAAGCTTTTTATTTTTTGGTAGTGGGAGGTGATGGACTACTTGCATTTAAATGTAATATGTATTTAATTTAAAAAAAAATTCTACAACTAAAAAATAAGAAAGGCAAAAACAGATCATGTGAATTAAAAACAAACAAAACACCCATGACCAAAAGTGCTTATTACCTATGTACACATACATACAAAGTACATTACATACACATACACAGGATCTTCAAATGCACGTTTCTTTCAGTTATTTTCCACGGTTTTCCCTTTTATTCTAAATAAAAGGGAAACTGTACGGAGGAAGCTGTATGTTCTCATCTCTTCCACAAGGACTGTTTTGAGTAACTAAACTGTCAGCTAAATATTTCTGTTTCTGTTTCAGGACCCTTATTACAGGTTCAATGACTTGTCTTATCGGTGGATTGCCCTTGACAACTGGATGTACACGACCACATTTACTGTGTCTACACAGCTGCTGTCAGTGTCATGACATTTATGGTCTGTTTATTTTGAAATCAACGTCTTTGGTATATTTCTCCTGACTCAGATGTGGGTTTTCTGCATTAAAGGTCCAAACAGAAGGTGCTTCTCGTCTTTGATGGTGTTGACACTGTAGCATCAATTCACCTTAATGGAATCATTGTCGGGAAAACGGACAACATGTTCCGCAGATACGTATGTTCCATGGATAACAAGAGTTCACTGTACACATTTGCTTCTACATCAGTACATTATTGATTAGCTGTATTCGAAATGTTATCTGGGTTTGTTTGGTTGTTTCTTCAGGACTTCCCAGTCAGAGATCTGCTGAGAGACGGGGAAAACTTGCTGAACGTTAGCCTGTTGTCTCCAGTTCTTTATGCGTCTGAGCGGAGGGAAGCTCATTCAGCCTACAGAGTTCCTCCTGAATGTCCTCCAGATGTCCAGAAGGGAGAATGTCACGTCAATTTCATCAGAAAAGTAAGCGTGTCCACCCACCGCTCTCCTAGAAAAATGAAACTAGAACACCAGTCAAAACAGGAATATTTTTATTCCTTGTATGATATGATAAATATGAATAAAATAAATATGATAAATATAATAAATATGATAAAGCAGATAAAGAGGAATGCCCAGGATTTGTTGCTGCAGCTTTGTAATCACTAAAGCAACTCCGGAATATTACTTTTCTTGGCTTGTTATCAGAGCTGATGCTAATCAATATCTTTTTATAACAGAATGTATCATCGCCATACCACTAAAATCCATTTGTTCTGTTTTGATGAAGGGACAAAGTTCTTTCAGTTGGGATTGGGGTCCAGCGTTCCCCACGATGGGTCTGTGGAAGACGGCTCGGCTGGAGGCGTTTGACGTCCTGCGGCTTATCCACATTTCATCTGTTCCTCTGTACAGTACGTCCCAATCCAATCTTCATTTCCTTCCTTTTGTTGGCTATAACTGCAGAAAATAAAGAATGTAGTTAAACGGCTGTAAATTTTTATTTCATTTTTATTGAGATGTTTGTTATTTAACCTGCCCTCTTTGTTTTCATGGGATATTACCGTGCAGAACGGCACCACAGAATCACTTAAATCAAGTGAGCACCTACGATGAAACCAAAACTGAAAGTTATTGCTCTCATTAAAGTAAGATTAATGGCGGGTCTATTTATTGGGCTGCATTAGCTTCAGATAGGTGCACCTTATAAAATTGCACTAAAGTAAACCTGTGTACAGATTTATCTTTTATTGCATTTATTTGTTCCTGCTTTTTTTAAAAACCTGTGTTGCTGCATAGATTCCAGCATCTCTCAGTGGAGAGTCCAGGTGGAGCTTCTTGTCGATGCAGTTCGGGAAACTAAAGGGCAACTCACGCTCTCGGTACCTGACCTGGACTCGGATCAGACCTTCCAGACTCAGTTTCTTCCGGGACTGAACAAAAACAGCTTCACGTTACACATCAACACGGTATCGTGACTGCCTGGGAGAATGAAAGTGGACTTTTCACCAGTATTAATAGGGCGTCTTGTATGAGTATTAAAGATCTTATCCTTCTTCCAGAGCCGCGATGTGAAGCTGTGGTGGCCCAGTGGACACGGTGACCAACCGTCTTACCGTCTTGCTGCCAGGGTGTTTCAGGACAGCCTTTTAATCCTGACTGCAGAATCTAAGGTCAGATGGTCTCTGCCGCTTATAGGATCAGCTTAAAGTCAGATTTTACTGACAAAAAAAGGGACAAATTTAAAGGTGGAATACGACACATTTCAAATTTTATCTTGCGTGAACGTAAAGTGGTGGATACTAAATACTGTGCATTCAAAATTTAAATTAGGAGTGTGCAGCATTCTGACTCTGGCCTCAGACATAACATTTTCTTGCTTTTTATTGAATTTAACCACCATCGTTTAGATTCTCACGGTGACATAGAGATTTAACTGAAATTATCAAAGTAATTGTTGTTTTTTCATAATAATTTTTTATTGTTTTAATGTCTCCTGCAGGTGTCTTTTCGCACAGTAGAACTTGTCCAGGAGCCAATTGTTGGATCGCCAGGATTGAGCTTTTATTTCCGCGTCAATGGGAAACCAATTTTTCTCAAAGGTTCCAACTGGATCCCAGCCCACTCCTTCCAGGACCGAGTCAGTCCTGCTGTGTGAGTTCAGTTTGGAAGGCTGAATCATGACGTGATGCATTTCAGAGCTGCCTGATAAGGAGAATACTGATCACTAATTAAAAAAATCTATTTCCACTGTTTTTCTCCTTTCTGTATTAAGTGTTATTGTTGTATTTCTCTTACATGGATTCACAGAGTTAGCACTGGATTCCAGACTGTCTTGTAGTTGTGAATTCATGGTTACAGAGGCTACCTACGCTTTGCTTGTCCTGCAGCTTAAGGAACTTGTTGCAGTCCGCTGTGGATGCTAACATGAACGCCCTCAGGGTCTGGGGAGGAGGCGTGTATGAACAGGATCTATTCTACAGCATCTGTGACGAGATGGGAATCATGGTAACCACTTTTGGCCTCCAGCGGTAGCAATATGAATACCGCAAATAAAAAATATAATCTAACGTTGGATCTTTTTTCTTGTGATTACTTGCACTATCAGCTATATTTTAACTAAAAGAACACCTGAATCACTCATTTACTGCATTTATTGTTTGACTCAAGAAAATAAAACCATTATCGACTAAGAGAAATCATAATGACCTTTAGAATCAGTTAAGTTTATTATGTCCTAATTTTACTGTCTTTGATCATGTTATATTAAAATTTCTTCCCCAGGCTTCCTTTTTATGAACCTCTAATGAGACCGTTCAGGGAGTGATAATGACTACATGTCTCTGCATGATACGTTTGTGTTATCACTACATGAGAGATATGTATGTTCAAACTTGTGTGTGTGTGTGTGTTCAGGTTTGGCAGGACTTCATGTTTGCTTGTGCCATGTATCCCACCGAAGAAGACTTCATCCAGACAGTCAGAGAGGAGGTCATCCAACAGGTGAGCTGATAATAAATGATCATTAAAACGCAGATCTGATTGTTCTGCCTTTTTCTGTCTTCCAGTTTAATTCTATTTAACCGGTTCACATTATATTCAGTGTCAGCATACAAACAGAAATAAAGTGGGTGTAAGTTCCTGTAATAGTTTTGTCGTATAAACGCGAACTGTTTTGTGTTTATTTATCAGGTTCAGCGCCTCAAGTCTCATCCTTCCATCATCCTTTGGAGCGGGAACAATGAAAATGAAGCCGCTCTGGCCACAGACTGGTTCAACATCCCAGCCTCCCAGAGGCCAGTGTACCTGAAAGACTACGTCACACTCTATGTGAACAACATCAGAGCGATAGTCCAAGAGGTGAGAGTCAAATAATGGCTCGTGCTTTTTCAGCTCAGCTTCTGAAACATAGTTGTCCTCTCAGAATTGTTGGAACAGCCTGTCAAAATGTGAAACGTCTCCTCCAGGAGGACCGGAGTCGGCCGTTCCTCGTCTCCAGTCCGACTAACGGGGCTGAGTCAGAGCAGGAAGGATGGGTGGCGGCAAATCCCTACGACCCGCTCTATGGGGACACACACTTCTACAGCTACATCCTGGACTGCTGGGATTGGAGGACCTTCCCGCGGACGCGCTTTGCATCCGAGTATGGCTTCCAGTCCTGGCCTTCCTTCTCCACTCTGCAGCCGGTGACTAATTAGACTTGATGATTCCAGTAGAGGAACAAATTTATCATCAAGAATGTTCACTAGAGACAGTTTGAGACTTTAGGATTCCTTTGAGATGATAACAGCTACAGATCCCAGATCAGATCACAGCACTGACATGCAGCAGCTAACACGCAAACTAGTACAGCGGAAAAGCAAAGGAATGTGAAAACAGGAAGAGAAGCAATCAAATAAAACTAGGTGAGATTAAACAATGAAAAGGTAAGAAAATGAAAATGAAAATCTTTTGATGTTTCAGGTTTCGACAGCAGCAGACTGGAGCTACAACAGTTCATTCGCTTCCCACCGTCAACACCACGAGAATGGGAACCAGCAGATGTTACTGCAGGCTGCTCTACACTTCGACCTGCCAAACTCCACCAATCCCGTGAAGAGGTTCACAGATACTCTCTACATCACTCAGGTGAAACGGTCTCGCAGTATTTTTGTGATGCTAAAATACCGACACAGACGTTTTTCTGCCGTCACAAAGCTGATAAAAACTTGACTAAAAGCGAGATCCAGACGATGGAAAGATCAGTAAAGCAAGAACTGAAAGACCAAAAGAACAAAAAAACCAACAGATTTTGTGTTAGGAATTTACAACCATCACTTTTCATGTCCAGGTCATGCAGGCTCAGTGTGTGAAGAGCCAGACGGAGTTCTACCGGCGAAGTCGGAGCGAGATCGTTGAGGGCAAAGGTCACACCATGGGCGCTCTTTATTGGCAGCTCAACGATATTTGGCAGGCGCCGTCCTGGTCATCGATTGGTGAGTATCTCTCAACCAAACACGTTACTTGTAATATGACCTCATGAGTTCGAGGCTTTGTAGCAATTTCCGTATTTTGTAATGTAAGGAATTTTCTTGTGATTAGACGTCATTGTTGAGAAATTATCCGCTATCATTTCTGTGTATGCAGAGTTTGGAGGGAAGTGGAAAATGCTGCACTATTTTGCACAGAACTTCTTTGCAGATGTCCTGCCTGTCGGGTTTGAGGACGACGGCGCTTTTTTCATCTACGCCATCTCAGACCTGAGTGACGACCTGAAGCTCAGGGCTGTGGTAGGTGGCAGGATTATTTCCCCCACGTCCTCACCGTCTCAGGCTAATTGATGCGTCGTCTTGTTTTCATTAGGTGAACGTGTTCTCGTGGGCTCACCTGGATCCGGCGTGCACACTGACGTCAGACCCGCTCCAGGTCCCAAGAGGCAGCGCCACACCCATTTTTAAACAGTCTGTCAGCGCCATGCTGGCAGGATGCGGTCAGTGCACCCGCCTCACCTGCCTGCTCACCTTTTATCTGGAGGATGGGAGCAGCCAGCGGGGTCCCACCAACCATCACTTCCTGTCCTCACCTAAAGACGCTCAGGGGCTCCAGAGACCCGACATTACGGTATGACGCTTTCCAAAACGGCTTTTGCGGTTCTTTTACTCACAGATCTGGAGATGAAACAGTTTTTCAACGCTTTTTTCTCTGCAGGCTAAGGTGCAGGAGGACGGGGCCGGATACACCATCACCCTCCACGCCGCCGCTGTGGCTGCCTTTGTCTGGCTGGACGTGGGAGACGTCCCCGGACGCTTCAGCTCCAATGGCTTCCTGATGGTTTCCAGAAATATGACGGTCATTTTTGACGCCTGGCAACCCACCAGCGTCACAGAACTCTCCAGATCCCTCACTGTCACGTCTTTAAGAGACATTTATTGACCTCCAGGAGGACCAGAGGCGACATGTTTTATCATGATGCTGATTAAAAGTTATTTTCATACCAAAGAAACATGGTAGTCCATTTTTAAACCCCTTTTGTGTACAACACAGACATAGACACACTTAGATGTCTAGTAACTGCTGACAGTGTTCCAAACCCAAAGTGGGGCCCCTGCTGGCGGCATCTGTACAGCTTAACTATCGTACAGACTGTTGGTACAGAGAAGTGAACAAACCCGTTTGGTCACATGTTAGATATTTGCATGGTGTGCCTCCTTTGTTTTATATTTGTGTGTGTGCGTGTGTCTGTTTGACTGAATGCATCTTTACTGAGAAGAAGAGGGCAGGTCTTCTTCGTCTTCTTTACTTAGGGGGGCTCCCAGAGTGCAGCAGCCCCACAGTCCATATATGATTTCAGTTATTCCCTTCAAACGTGGTATGGTGGAGTCCCGAGAACCTTTCTGTGCAGAGTTCAAATGTTCTGGGTGTAGTCGGTTCTAATTTTGAGGGTTTTTCATTATCTGTGGTATTCACGTCTGATTTCTCAGTGCACCTCCTCTCCTCTCAGCTGAGGCCAGGTTTTTCTCTGCTGTACCTGAACGCGTTTTGTGACCTCGTCCCTGAATCCTGCGTTAACCGCGTGTGACCACTAGGCGGCGACAAATATGCTAAAACCACGTGTTCTTATTTCTGTGGGTTTTTTTTTTTTTTTAAATTATTATTTCTAGATGTTTTATAGTAAAAGAATCAGCATCATCTCCAAAGTAACTCAACTGCATTCGTAATATTTATTGTTTCCTTTAACAATTTTCGTAAATGGAGAGACGATGGCTGGATAGAAAAAGAGATAAAGAATGAGAGAGAGATAAAGAGAGGGAGAGAGAGAGAGAGAGAGACCATATAAGTGAGAAAGTCGGTCGTGGGGGTAAAAGCGTGGAATCGTCGCGTGCACGTGGACGATCGGTTCTTTTTTTCCTTCATACTGATCTTTGGACCCGTCCTACCTGAGATAGTCCGGCGCGCTCATCAAAAGGGAATTCTGTGCCCTGAGGAAACACTCACAGGACGAACCTCTCCGGATCTGGACCCCGGTTAGAATGACTTTAAAGTGAAATGCTTCCAAAGGTGCAGGAGTAGCAGATCGATCCACAAGAAAACCCGCTACAAAACAGAGATGTTTCACTTAAGATGTTTGATTACGTGCGTTTTGATTTTTAGCTCCACTTCCCAGAGTTTGCGCATGATTGACCGGGAAGGACACAGATTTCTGGAGAATATTTTACTGTTTTATGGTGAAAATAATTCCCTCTCGTTAGAGAATCTGGATGATTTTCTCCTGATAATTTCAGCCAGACGATCTGAAGAAGTGGTCAATGAGGAAAATCCACTGATTGACCAAAATGTGAGCATGCATTAATATTTATTATTGGTTCTTTTTTAAAGATTTTAACCAGTATTTTACAAGTTAAAATTTACAACTATTTGCATTTATTGACATAAAGGTAAATACTTTCGAAGTCCAAATTATAAAAATGATTTTACTCCTAAAAGAATAAGTGAGGTCTATGATTTTGAATTCACTTTATTATAACGTGTAGTAATAAATACAGTCTAGTAATATGAGTCTAATCCATACTTCCTGTTATTATGACCCTTCATTTTTGAATTCCGGTCTCATTTTTTAGACAAATTCAGTTCATTAATGTATATTTTATTTTATTTTTCTCCTTTAGATTCATTTATTGTTCATGGTTTGAGCTTTTTGCTGTTATTTTGTTTTAAAATTGAAAATAGCACAATGTGTTATCAAGCATTTCAATAATAATAGACCTACTGTAATTATAATACAACCTCAGTTCTATTCCAGTGATGAATCAGAGGTTTAAAAGCAGTGAAAACATGTTGAAGATGATGGTTTTGTCCCTCAGTGTCCGTCTGCTGCAGAGATTTTGTCCGACTTTGGGTTCAGTAATGTCAGTCAGCTGACTGTGGGACATCTGGAGAAAATCTGTCCTGCAGTGTTGACCCAGGTGCTGCTGCCCTCCTGCCCCTACACCGTCCCTACGCCGGTGCCCCCTGTTCACTACACTGGTGAGTTGCTTCATCACAATGCCGGTTTATTTGCACAGACCCCTGCAACTCAGATAATTCTCATTTCGTGTTGACTTGAGTTTGTACAAATATTAGAGATTATTACGGGGGGGGGGGGGTAGATGGATGACTCTCCCTGAACTTTCTGATTTCTTTTTTTACTTAATTGTAAAAAACAAGAGGACCTGAGGCTTCGAGCTCAGCTGTGATCAAGGGTTCAACGTGACCTCAGCAGGCAGAGATCATTTTTTCTGTGTGTCTGCAGCAGAATCCCACATAATAAACAAACCCTGTGGAAAACAGCAACTTAAAATGTTTCGAAGCAACTGATAGGAAGCATCGATTGGAATTGTGATTTCAGATTATTGCATTTTATTTATGTTAAACAATATTAAGAATTAAATTTAGAGGTCCTTAAATTTTAAAAGCAATCTCAAGCTAAAATCGTTCTTGCATCCTCTCTGTCAATGATTTCAAGGGTGAGATTCAATTTTTTGAACACTTTGTCTTTTCAGTGTGTACTGATTACCGGGCTGATGATAATTGGGTGATTAGATCAAAAGCTCCTGAGGTTACTAAACTGAACTTATAGAAGTTGTTTTGCAGTTTCTAACGTCAAGAATAAAATATGAAATGACTAAAGCTTTTACCAGCTGAGCATGAAACTGGTCACACTTGCATGGATAAAATTGTAGATTTAAAGGAACAGCTCACCAAAGAAGGAAAGTGGGATGATGTTTCTCACAACAGGAAGATCAGAGCTTTATGATTATATTATTATTGATAAGAAACACTAAATATGTATAATAACTTGTACACAATGCTCAGATGCTTTCAGCCAGGAATCTAGAAAGAGAAGTTAATCAAATTCTGTAAATATCAGAGTGTAATTTATTATGATATTTAAATTTTGTACCTAAAGTCATCATTTAAACTCATATTTATTTATACCATGCATTTTAAACATGAGGGCGGCCAGAGTTTCTCTACTGGACTGTAACTACAGAAATTTTTTCACCTTCACCTGGAGCACTTTTTAGTCATTTTTTTAAACACCTCATAAACTTAATAGATCACGTAGACAATGTGATATCTTTTATATCCTTGCTTAAGCTGCTAAAATGTGACACAATCAAAGCAGGAGTTTTTCCACAATCGGAATTTTATGAATGCTTAGCAAGCTGCTGAACGTGCAATTCTCCCAATGATGAGTTGTAAAGGAAATATTACAAAATAAAAGTGTGCTACACAGTCTCTTAAGTCCACCGTTGTGATAAAATCTGGATGTCGTTTTTACATCACAGCTCTATCTTTGAAAATCTGATCCTACTCACCACCGTCATATAAAGTCATCTGATGATCTGACATATGCAATAACCAACAGTTACAGTTAGTTATTACTATGCAATAACCAACTTATAGTTATTGTATAAAGTAACGATGCAATAACCAAGTGATGGTTGGTTTTTGCGTAGTTGGTTTATGACCAACATAAAATGAGAGCATTAGCAAAGAGATGGCCGTTGTTTTCCAAACAGCTTTGATGGGATCGTCACATTCAGCATGTCTGATCAAATATGAATCACACTCAAATGTTTCTATGACTGTTTTTTTATTCCACTGTGTAGCCCCAACACAAGGAGAAACAAACAAACAGATATTGGTTTGTTGTGTGTCGGTCACCATTTTGGGTTTTGCTTTCAAGAAGTTTTCACGAAGCTCAACAAGTAAAATTAATGAGTCAAGTCCCAAATTAATGTTTTGTTATGTGCAGCTTATTTCAAATGTTTTCATAACTGTATTCAATGAAACGTTTCGCTCTAAAAAAAGAAAGTTAGCAAAGTTTTGCCTCCATTTTTTTTAAAGGGACCGTAAAATGAAGAAACACTGAACAAACGAAAATCAAGAATATATGATTATACTTGTCATTTCTTGTTTAAAATGTTTTCATGACTATATTTAGTGTAAATTTTCTCTAAAATGTGAATATGCTAAACTGTAAGTGAATAAATAACCATAGCGTAAAAGAACAGAAGCTTAGCATTATCTTGCTGATGTAAGTGACTGTTTTTGGATCTCTGCCCTGACAGTGTGGGGTTATGGGTTCTTGGCCGTCACGTTGATCAACCTGGCGTCTCTGCTCGGTCTCTTCCTGATCCCTTTCACCAAGAAGTCTTATTTCCCCAAAGTGCTGACATATTTTATCGGCCTTGCTATCGGGACACTCTTCTCCAACGCTGTGCTTCAGCTCATTCCAGAGGTTGGTAGGGGGTGAAGTGGGCCGACCGGGTCCAATCACTCAAAAACATCATGTTTGGAAGGTGTTGCACCAGGGAGGGTTTCTAAAACACTCCTAACGTTCTCCTTTTAACCCACAGGCTTTGGGTTTTGATCCCAAGTCCCATAACTATGTGGAGAAGGCCGTTGGAATATGTGGAGGATTTTACATCCTGTTCTTCATGGAGAAGATTCTGAAAATGTCCCTCAAGCTGGACCAAGTGGTAAGAACGATCATGCAGCACAATGTGAGGGTTCACGTGGTTCAAAACTCTTTATGACAGATAGATAATTTTATTGTGTTTACGTAATAGCGGGTGAACGACTGTGATTTATACTTTGGATGTAATTTTCAATTATCACAAGAACATAAACTTTATGGGAGTCATGTATGGCCCTCGTTTATATTTGATTGCGGCCTAGAGTGACCTGCATTTTATATTTTACGATCGCATAATGCAGTTTTTTTATTATATTTTTTTATTTCTACAGTATTTTTTTACTATAACAGCAGAAATAATCATGAAAGGCAAATATACACACGATAGAATTCTGAAAAATATGGAGTGAAGATAATAAAAAAATTTACAGAATTAAAGTACAACATTACACTTTCTTCTGTTTTCATGCTGTGGATTAGAAGCTTTCATTTTCTCTGCGGCGTCCCCGGTTGAAGGAAACGTCTTTTGCCTCGATTAGCAGCTGCTCACAGATTTACATGACTTTTAAAACTTAAACAAAGACTAACGTTGAGTAAATGTGAATGCATCTGAGAACATTCAACACCATACTTAGATTAACACAAAAAATAACCGCATGAAACCAAATCTATTCAATGTGATAAGCAAATAATGGCATATACCAACATTGTAAGGCAAGATGATAACAATCTTACCTTAGTATGTGCGCATTACATCAGCACAATTAGCTTAAGTACAGCCGAACTGAGGAGTTAATTATTTTTTCATTCATTTATTTATTAATTTATTTATTTTCTGACATGTTATTACAGTATTTTCTGCACTTTAATATTTTCTCAAAAACCGACAGTGCACTTTATAATCCAGTGTGCCTTTTATATGAAAAAGCTTTAAAATTGGCCATTCATTGAAGGTGCACCTTATAGTGCAGAAAATACTGTGCATTAGACTTTACACTTTCATCACAATTTGCGTGTTAGTTAGCATGATCTCATTATGTTTGATTCCACGTGTTCAGTATCATAAAGTAAAACCCAGTAAAACCTGTCTATGCTAATTCAACTCATTCAGTCATACTCTCGGAAACAAGGAGTACTAAAACAAATATCATAACATTACCTTATCTTAACTAATTTTATCTTAACTAAACTTTAGGAATTGTTATGAATGCGGTGTTTACATAAAGTGCTGCAAACGTCAAAATTAGAAAAATACAATCCTTGTGGGCTCTAGCATCTCCTTGGACATGTCCTCCCTTCTCCTCTGACTCCTATGTCCCCCCCCCTCTCCTCTGGTTGACAGCACGGCCACAGCCACTTCTCTCCTGCGGAGCCGCCTCAAGACAACGCCCTCCACAACGGAGACATAGCGGAGAAGATGGACTCCATCATTTTGACCAGCATCAGCACCATCGTCACAGAGAGGAGCAGCCCGAACCCGGAACCTTCTCAGGGGACGACTGAGGTATCGGCGCTCACCTTGTCATCCATAGCAGAAAACGTGAAAGCTTGATTTGAGTGGTTGAGCTCTGCGTTGGCATCTGAACAACCAATGCAACCATCAACCTTGTCCTCACCCACCTTTACCCCAAACAGTATCCCAGATTATCTTCTGCAGACCTAATCTCATTAAGTAGTCATGTGTTTGATAGGTAATTGCTGACAATTACTGTGAAATCATACGTGGCAGATGCTAATTCATCAGGGACTATAAATTAATGACTACCTTATTGATATCTTATCAGTCTGATTTACAATATGTGTCAATGCAAAGAGAAACTACATTTGTGTCAACATTATCAGTTTTTCCGATGGACAGTATGTTGACCTGTGAGTTTACCTGTTTTTATTTTTGCTGGGGAGTGACTTATCGAGCTTTTGACGTTGACGCAGGATGTTTGGAGCAGATGTTAATCTTTAACAGTGGCGTCGCCGGCGTCCTTACAGTAGTCTGCTTTTGAAGGGGTCAAAAATACCATCCAAACATGTACAGTACGTGGCTGGCACAGAGGGATCATCAGCGGCTCTGTCCTGTCCTCAGAGGCTTCCCCTTCTGGTTAAAGTCGGAATTATGTGACTGGAGTACAAAGACTCCTTGTTTGTCACAGCCACTAGAAGAGGCGTTTTGTCACCGCGGTGTATCTTCAAACAAGGCCTGAATTCTTTGTCAATGTCTGCCTGCTCTCAGGTTTCCTATTTAAAAACAACAGAGCCTTCCTTTATATGTTGGAACTGTGGAATTCCTTTGCACATTCTGTAAGCTTCACCCAGGAACAAGAAAAAAAAACCTCTCCTGTAAGGAACTGTTACGTTTTGGGATTCCCAGATCAATTCTCTGTGGATAAAATCAGGGTCTTTACAGTTACAATGACTTGGATCTATGAATGGTGATGTCACCACACTTCAGCGACTCCTTGAATAAATCTAGCACCATCTTCCTGTAAATTTGACAGATGTATTTGTCAACATGTTGATTTATAACTACGCAGTGAAAAAAAAAAAGTGAAAAGACTCTCATACTTCTGTCAAGGCCAAATAAACTGTCAAAAAAATGTGAAAAGCACTAAAGCTTAACTTTTGTTTTTAGATAATGCACATCTAGATTATTATTGGGAAGCAAGGAGGTTTGTTTAATGATTGTTTAATAGTTACATATCAACCAATATTTGTATGTTTTAATCCACAAACTGTCAATATTAGTTCATTCATTCATTCATTCATTCATTTGCTGCTTCATCCAATGTCGTGGGTCATGGGGTGCTGGAACCCTTCCCAGCTGACTGGGGGTATGAGGCAGGGGACACTCCAGGCATGATGCCGTTAACCTCAATTGTTCAGTATTGATCGGGATAAAATCCTCTCCCTTCCTTGTGAATGAATTAGTGATAATTAGCTTTTCCTAGTATGCTGACATGCTATATTAAGGTTGATGACACAGACAGGTATTGACAGTATGTGAGATTTGTTGTTGTAAAATGTGATCATGAAGATACATTATCTTTGTGTTAGAGTTAGAAAAAAGAGACCTCAACTTTGAGGTTGATTTTCTGAATGAATGAACTTTTAGTTTCAAGCATAGAATTATAGTCGCATGTTATCTCTGTGAGGTCATACAATCCACATGGTTGTTCACATGTACCTCATGTAAATCTAAACCTTTATCTTGTGCCGTCTCTTCTCCAGGACATCCAGGAGTCCAAGCTGATCTGTCACTGGCTGCGTGGGAAACGCATCTCCAGCATTAGGACGGTGGCGTGGATGATAACGCTGAGCGACGCGCTCCACAACTTCATTGATGGTCTAGCTATCGGCGCCTCTTTCACTGTGTCCATAATGACGGGGTTCAGTACGTCCATTGCCATTGTCTGCGAGGAGTTTCCCCATGAACTGGGTGAGTTTCAGCCCATGTGAACTGTGTTTGGTTGCACCGGTCCATTAGGAGGAGGATTAGTTCTAATCAACTCCGACACAATTATTACTGATTGTATAAATTGTGTCAGTTTTGAAACTTGCGAGTCAAATGTTTAAAGGATATTACCAATTACTGCTTTTAGACTTACCAGTTATAGCCAACAATGTGTTCTGTCTTCAGGTGACTTTGTTATCTTGCTGAATGCTGGTATGACCGTCCCACAAGCCGTTTTCTTCAACCTGCTGTCTGCCATGTCGTGCTATGTCGGCCTGGTGTTTGGTGTTCTGGTCGGGAGCAACTTCGCCCCGAATGCAATCTTTGCCATCGCAGGAGGAATGTTCCTGTACATTGCACTCGCAGACATGGTGAGTTACACTAAACTGTTCTTCATTATTGAATTTTTATTTGTACAGGTCCTGTGTTTTAGCATTATTCACTGTTATTACCTCTGCAGGATGTTGTGTTTTGTGTGTTTGATTGTTTGTTGGTCTGTTGTCAAGATTAATCAAAAACTACTGGAGGGATTTTTATGAGAGTTGGTGGAGGGTTTGCCCATCTAATTTAATTAGATAATTTGAATAAAGTCACAACCATCAGTCTGTGGGAACAAAATGATCAATTATGTCTACTACTTCTATTGTTGAACAAAATGGTTGGTCTCTTGAGCAATTTTCTACAAGACAGACACCTGATTGTTGTTCTTCATCTCAGTTTCCAGAAATGGACATGATAGCACGGGAACAGAAGGGGACCGCTAACAAGATGATTTTCTTCCTGTTGGAGAACGCAGGACTGATCACCGGGTTCATTGTCATACTGATGATCACCATGTTTGCAGGACGTATCAACCTGGGCTAGAGGAGAGGGAGTCGGAGAAACACACTGGAAAGAAAGTCACTAAATGAACTGCTTCGTTTTTTTGCTCTCAGTTCACTTGCCTGTGCAGGAAAATTAATGACATGAATGTTTTGTACAAACATTACTGGATGTTTTATGGGAAACACTAATTCTTTTATATGTTTTGACTTGAAATTTTGTGAAATGTTTACTTCATTTTAAAAAGGAAAAATCTTTCCGTCATTTGATTTTTATGAACTGTAGTCCAATTTGTAATAACGAGACAGTAAATTTATTTTTTCAGTCTTCATCTCGTGTGAATTGTTTTCAGTTATGTTGTCTGTCTTTGATGCTGCAATGCAAAACAAATCTAAACTCTCATATTCTTAAAAATTTAATTTAATGTAGGGTGCATCATCGTCATCAGTATGTAACTGCCGCCCAGGTTTTCTGGTCTTTCCTAAATACAATATAATTATTATTATTATGCTATTTATTTATTTGTCATTGAAGCGATCCCAACCTGGAACTACAGAACTCTACGAAAACCATTGTCACTAACATTTGAACAATGGCAATTTTCTTTTCCTGTTTCAAAACCAAAGTCTCTGAAAATTGTTTTTAACAGGTAAAAATGCGGCGATGACGTGGAAATCTACCACCGAAAAACACAATGATACGATGCGGGACCCGCACCCTAAACCAACCAACCAGCGTTAAGCAGGAAGTGCTGCAAGAAGCGTTCTGAACCTCGTAAATTCTTGATCCCAGTTTACACTCATTCATGTATGCGCAAACCGATAGTAAAAACACTTAATCCAAGCAATATCTTATATTCATACTTTGCTAAATATATAAAATATGTTTATCAGTGACAGTTATAACGATTCTAGGGCAAAATAGGATGGCTTATTTCTGGGCAGATTTTGAAGAAATCCTTTTTCCCCACAATTTATCCGATACATTGAATGCAACATTCACGAGGCTGCATCAAGGTAGGTTGGATGTATGAAAAGAGGCGAATTTGACTCGGCACAAACAGAATACCCCCGTTACCACCAAAAAATAATAAGTAAGACGTGTTCAACTGCTTCATTTGTTCTTTTAGAGAACCGCAAAGCAAATCTTTGTAATCTTCTCTTGTTTTTTTTAGGCGTGCGCTGATGCTAGCTGCAGGTAGCTAATCAGTTGAAAGGAGAGGACACAGCGCTGGTAGTAGCTCATCCCTCATGATTTATAATTTTGTTTTGGTTAACGGTTTAGCGAATATAGAAAGACTAAAATTGACCAACTCATTTTTTAAGACGGATTATCGGGTGACGGTTTGTAGCTTTGCTTCGAGTAACAATTCATGGTGTGTTTACTGATGCTAACTTTGGCCGCACGACCTTCCCAGAGTCTCTTAGTGCAGCAGAGGTTAGGAAGAAATGCTGTCTGTGATTAGCGCTACCATATTAACATCAGAGTGTATTAACTAGAAAATAAAACATCAGATTCTAGTACTATGTTATCTATGTGGATGTTGAATTAATCGTTAAGTCAATGTCTTTGTCGTAACAGGTAAAATTAAACACGTGGGGGGATGTTTTCCATGTAAACACGTGACTTAATCATTTTTTTCATGAGGATCCCTCATGCTAAATGATTGCCTCCACCTTGTTGCACATTTTCCTGTTGTAAAACACAACTTGTTGACATGTTTCTGTACTAATATCTTTTATAACTGAAATTACCTTAAATTACCCTTGAACATTGCCTGGCACAGTAATCAGTCGGGCTCTAATAACAATGGCTCAAAACATATAAACTCACTGTTAGTTTTATTAGCTATAATGTCTGTCCGGTATTCCAGTAGCTTAGTATTTTTTCTGGATTAATACTTGTGCAACTCTCCTGATGTGTGCAAATTTTCAAGAGCCCCAAATTATGTGTTCAAATGTCATAGACAGAAACCTATAAACAAATGGCTGAATTTATTTGGACTGAATTGGAAGATTTGGAAGTAAACCATTAATATTAAGGCTGAAGACTCACTACAGTTTTGAGACAAAACACAAAGCTCAAAGAGTTAATCATTGATGGAAAATTGATTTATTTTTTTAATCATTTGTCACATTTTGACACGCAGGGCTGAACCATGGCCAGTTTACAGATCCGGAAGTATGAGGATGACGATGCTGAGACGGTGAAGGAGATCTTCACCCTGGGGATGAGTGAGCAGGTGCCTTCGTTTTTCACGTACCTTCTGAAACAGCCTGTGACCCAGATGGTGCTGATGTGCATGTTCTGCAGTCTCATGGCGAGCTCCAAGTCCTTCCTGCTACCTATCCTGGCCGTTACCCTCCTTCTGGCCGGAACCCGACAGCTTGTCGTCCACATGTTGAGCAGATACATCGAGACCTGCCTCAGGACGGACTTCAGCAACATCGGTGAGGCTTTCCTGAAGCAGAAGGATTCATGTTTTTGGGTTGCTGAAGTCGATGGTCGGGTGATTGGCTTTGTTGCTTGCCAACCTGCTGAGAAAGCACCCGAGTGTTTAGAGATGAAGCACATAAATGTACGCCGCAGCCACCGCTCGACGGGTGTCGCTAAAGCTCTGTGTCGGACAGTAGCAGATTTTACCTCTGAAAGGGGTCATGCAGGAGTGACCTTGTACACCTCTATGGTGCAGACCAATGCTCAGAAGCTTTATGAGCAAATGGGCTATGAGAAGATAAAAGAATTTGCTGCTCCGGGATTCATCTTCAAAATCACAAACTTTGTTATGTTTGAATACAGACTCAACTTACAGAGAGATGGGGAAAAAGACAAGTAAAAGGGATTTTAAAGGAAGAGTTTTGATTCCCCAAAAATGATAATTGAGTGATCTACTCACCTACAAGTAGATGGAAAGGTTGAAGTTTCTTACATCTCATGAGCTTTATATAGAATTGATGTTACAGCTCTCCCTGAGGTCAACGGAAGAAAGACACCTACTTTTAAAATACAGTATACTGAAATGACCAAAAACAAAAAAACATTACTCCATACAGCTTGAATGGAAATGGATTTAGAAATATATAATTTACACACATATTTGAGCTGAGTGTCATCTTACAGTTTCTGTATGATGATAAAATGACGCAATGAGTTTTTGTTGATTTTGTGTAGCGGTTCACCCGTTACAACTCATACACCTTCCACAGATGCGGGGTGCACTAACTCTTTTTAGCTTACAGTCTAAAGTAAATATTCAGCTTTGAAAAAGGGTGTAAATCACATATTTTCAAATAATTTAGGGTTTCTGGACACATGGATGCAAGTGAGTTGTATGAAGTAATTTTCTGAGTGTTTTTGGTTGTATGTTTAAGTCCCCGGTTTCTTCAGTTGTTTCAGAGAATCCTGCAATGCTGCTTTGATGTGATGTTAAGAAACTGCATCTGAATTTCTCCCGTCACTTGAGTGTGTAATGTCTTGGTATTCATTTCTGAAGGAACTACTGTACATTTCTTGTAACCCAGGATGCATTACAGTTAAGGTGACCAAAGATGAGGTGACAGTATCTGCATGAGGACCTATTGACTCAACACACTTGCAATAAAAAAGTTGGCGTGTCACTTTATTGGTTTCACAACAGACCTATGTTTTTTAAATAGCTAATAAAATGATCAGATATGTTCACAAGGGTTTGTGTTGATTTATAGTTCTTATAGTTCTGAATATTTTTATAAAGAGGCAAAAATTCAAGTGACAGATGTGATATGTATGATGTGTCGGGCGTTATCCATTTTTCTTGAGCCTGTTTGCAAATGCTTTATTAAATGCTTCCGGAAAGACAAATCTTAGATTTCCACAACACTTTGTCGTAGAGATTCTGCTTGAAATAAACAAATGCAAGGTCTAAGGATTTTAATGGTCTGGTTTAACAAACACGGTCTCACCTTCGATACCTTCACCAGAAATAGGTCTGTGTGTGTGTCAAGATTCGTGATTCAGTTCATAGCAGAATCTTCGCCCTGTGGCTTTACTTATTAAGAACTGTTTCTACAGACTTAACGTTCATGTCTTGCTAAGCAGGTTGACGACCCTTTTTCCAACCTGCAGTAACAAAAATACGTTTTACAAAAAAGAAAAAAAAATTTGATTATGGTGAGCAGGTTCACAATTAAAATATTTAGAGGAAATTAAAGAAAGTTTGCTGTCCTCTATAAAGTTTATTTTGCACCCAATGAAAAAACTGCAACAGAACAAACTTTTCCTCTCGGCCAAACGTGGAGAGCTGAGTTTTATTCCTTATTTATTATTCAGTACAGTGTTTTATGACTGTTTGACTTCAAATTAAACATTTTTATTGAACCCCCTCTTTCTATATCCCTCATTTTACACATCTACCATCACATTGAATAAAAAATCAATTTTCTTGCCTATATGAAATTAAAAAACAATAACAAAACAACTTTGACACTAAATGGGAATTTCCCCTGTTATTCTCAGTCCTCTTATAACGGTAATAACAATTTAAACACCAGATCTTATACATCTGTTTCCACCCGAGTGAAACCTGAACGCAGCTGAAGACTGAACACCTTAGCTTCACACGGAGCGTCAATCAGTGACTCGCCGGGTCCTCTCTCTCGGTCAGGCGGGGTGAGTCAGGCGGCAGCTCGGACACCTCAGGGTGCGATCGTCCGCTCAGACCCGGAGATGGATGTAGCCTGTCAGGGACGCAGCTGAGCGGTTAGCCGGACTTTAAGACAGAAGCAGGTATTATTTTACTAGTGTGTGTCATTTTAACAGGTGTATTTGTATTTTAAAAGCATAAAAACAGCTTTATTAAAGGATAAATTTGTGTGTTTTTTGATAAAATGAGCTTGGTGAGAATTTTTTTTATCCGGAAAGCCAACCGAGGCTAGCGGCGATTTTAAGCTAGCAGCTGGGCAGGGAGTGTCCGTCTGACATCTGACGGCTCCAGGGAGGAGCAGTAAAATCGCGCTTTTAGCCAGTTTTAGACCCCAAAACGCAATGTTTGCACATTAAATTGACTAACAATGGAATCGTATCCGTCAGAAATGTTTAATAAGCATTGACTGGCGATGAAGGGGGCGATGTGGCTGCACATGCACAGCCCCAATGGATAAATTAGCCTTCCTCTTTTTAAAAAAAAAAAATCTCTCATCCAGGTCGTTTTCCTAATTTCTCATCCAATCTGTTTAATCTGTCCGGTTACATCAAACCGCAGCCACACCTGTGCTGTGATTTATCACCATTCCCACTACAAACCATGGGGTAAGCATCAGTGTAATTTATCTTTTTCTGCACATCTTTAAAATAAATCAATCAGTAAAATAAGATTCAGGTCAGTGAGGCAGTAAGGTGTCCCATGGGGAGCAGTCACCAAATGGTTTTTTAATGATGGATTTTAATTATATTCTAAAGGAATTTTTTTTAATCATTAAATTTAATGAGATACTTTCATTTTAACTCGAGACACATTGCAGTGAATCACTGGAATAAACCTACTCTGCTCCTTTTGTCTGCAAGTGACCTATATTTTCTGGAGGAACAACATACTGTTGTGCTCAGGCTACTTTTCTTTGGTATTCTGCATTGGAGATGAAGCCAGTATTTATTTAGCTGTGCTTTATCTACTTATCAGAGCTGCTGTCATCATCAGTTTAATGATGATTAAATTATTTAATTTACAGCACTTTTTTAAAGTCAGAGCATCTACATTCTCACATTTCACTCATTTATTTCAATCGCATTTTCAGAGAATACAAAAGTTCAAACACCATTTCTTGATTTTCATAATTTCCTTTCGTATTTCTTTTGAATATTCACATTGAATTTTGGATGCAGCACCACTGATCGTCCCGTAGTTCAAACACAGCCTCCTTTTCAAATTCATATTTCGTTTTAAGTCAAGTTAAATAAATATTTCAGGCATGAGAGAAACTGTAACCATTTGATAGTTGTCTGTCAAAATAACAGCAAAATAATACATAACTGACAAAGAAAACTGATGATAAAAACAACAACTTACCCTAAGAAATTTTGTTATTTACATCTTAAAATTGTTATATTTACATTAAAACACATTTAAAGTCACACTGACTGTAAAAAAAACTGGGAGAACCGGTTCAGTGAACTTTGTCTTTGAAAAGTAAATTTCAGTTTCAGAATGAATTTTCAGATTACAGTGATGTCTCCTGACTTAGCAGTTTGCATCTCAACAATTTGTTTTCTTTCAAGCCAAACATAATCCGTTTTCTGCATGTAGACATCTTTACCTCTATCCTCCTCCTGGACCTGCAGAGCGGTGGAGGTTCGGTGTGGCTCTAATCTTCCTGTTTTGTTCTGGTAGTGTTCTGGCTGAGCTGCTGCTTTCTCCTCTTCGTTCTCTATTATCCTCCTTTGGGGGGAGGCAGTGGTTGGATTTTGGCTGTCTGCTGGTCCCAAGCACAGTATTCGTTTGATGTGAGATAAATATTCCGTCTCTCCCACCTGATCCCTCACCCATTCTCTCTGTCCTGCCTTAATTATTTGAATCAAAGGCCATACAGAGGCTGCAGAGGTTTATTTTATGCATCAGACATTCCTAACCGTGCCGGAGATCTATGGCAAACCTGGACTGCATATGCAATTCAGAGTTTTGTCTTTCCTCTAAAGCCTTGTTGTCCCTCATGCAGCATACAGTATTCAGATTTGCAGTCAGTTCTTGAGGCATTATTTGACAGATAAATGATGACTCTTGTTACTGAAGACTGGCTTTCTTTCGTTGCGAAGCTGACATGCATCATCTACCAGCTTCTCTCATCGCTGCAGTGTGTGGAAAGATAACAACTCAGAAACAGAGAGGACTGAAGTTCCAAAGGCAGTTTGCTGATAAAAGCTGATAAAGGAGGGTTAATCCTCGCTCTGTGATGGGCCACAGCGCCAGGATGGGCCCGAATGCAATCATCTGGCTTAGAAAGCGCTGCGTGACAAAGCATCACCTGGGCCTTTTGTGTTCACACACAATGAGGCAGCATCAGATTCAGCGACGCTGGTTCCAAAATGCTTACTCCATGGCACTTTTGGTTTTTTTTTTAATGTCCTGCCAGCTTCCTGTTGCTAATTTAGGGAGTGAGGAGGGTTTTAGGATGCATCAGGGTAATATTTACCTCTGCTGATGACAGGTGGAGATTAGATTTGTTTGTTTGTCTGCAAGATGTTTCCAAAAAGCTGTTGGTGGATTTTGAGGAAATGTTGTGCAAAAGGAGGAGATGGAAGTGTTGATTCAGTTTTTGAGGCGTATCCGGGTAACAACGGGGATTTTGGACCACTTCCTCTCTTCAGCTCTCTATAAATCTGTTCTGTATTGATGGCTTTAATGAGCTTTTGGTGCTGTTTGTTCAGAATTATAGTGATTAAATCAGGATTATAAACTTGGATTATTGGCCTTAACAGGACTTTAAATGCTAGTACAGTCCAGGGGAAGTGCGAAACACTTGCAGCAAATAAATCACATTCAGGGAGACACATTTGGTACCACGGTTGTCGAGTTTCAAAGCATTTGATGGGTGTATTTGCAGGCTTTAGGACCCAGCGCTTCAGTCTGGGCCCAAACCACCCTCCCATCACAGAAAAGCCATCACAGACACTAGCGCAGTTCTGCCACTCAGCTGATGCTCTCTCAGCAAACCAAACCTGGCAGTTATTTCCTCTTCTTCACCTTGCCGTCTTCCTCTGGTCCGTTCGTCCCAGAAGAATCGCCGTTGTCCGCCGTCGGGAAGTTTCCAATAGAGCTGAAAAGCTCCTGCTGCCACCTTTGATCGCAGAGGAGAGGAGGGAAGGGGGTAGTTTTGAGACTCAGCTCACAGAATCAGGAGAGATGGTGTAATTCTTTGAAGAGAAAGAGAGAGAGGGAGACTCTGGCAGCATCACCGAAACCCCTCCTTCCTTCCTGCTAGACCCCCTCCTGTCTAGCCGACGCTGCTCCAGGAAAAAGACGGTTTGAGGGCGACCAGGAAACATGTCACAGATTAGGAGGAGCACGTACTCCAGGGTGAGTTTGTAAAAGGTGTCCATCTTTCCCGGCTAGGTGGACCAAGAGACCCCACCGGGGTGCTTAAGTTAGTCCTGATTGGTGCACCATTGTTCCTGTCATGTCTGCTCCATTTGTTCCACTGTATCCTACGCTCTGTGTCCATGTCTGCCTTGAATGGAAGGGTTTCTAATCAATTTCAGCACCTCTTTGTTAGTCTATGCTGCCGTGTTGGTTCAGACACACAGGAGACGACACATGACCTGCAGGCTGCGTCTTCATAAGTCTTTTATTATCCACTCACGAGTTCCCGTAGACCTCTTATTCATCATCCGTCACCAAGTCAAGCGGCTTCCCAGTCAGCGGAGGGATGACATCAGCGCTCATGACTTATCTACGATACATGACGGCGATATGAACCACGTGCACCACCTCAGCTTCTGACAGAGCAGCAGTAGCATCTTCGGGCTCGTTTTAGCGTCTTCTCCAGGGTATTGCTATCAAATGAGGTTTCGTCCGTTGTTTTATTCCAAGTGTGTGCTTGTTTCAGGGGTAGAGTGGCACTAAATAATTCAGCATGCCCTCCTCGGGTCGGCTACTGGCACATGGCAAACGGGTGGCAGTGAGAACGCCCAATGCTTCATCACAGGATGGACGAGGAGTTTATGGACTGTCAAGTTCAATGATGTTTGTAGTTCTACATGTTGTCGTGTGGTTGTAAATCTAAGTTATGTCTCAGCAAAGAATTACCGCCCCAGCATACACACCTGATTTCAGCTGAGAATATTTTTCTTTATATTTAGCTGGTGACCCCGTTGTTCGGTTGCGTCTTAAGAAGCGACAACATCTCTGAGCTTATGTTTCTTACCGCATTCCGACCTTTGCTTTGCTCAGATTTAATACCCTGACCGTTCAGACCTGAAGGTGTGAGGTTTAACCTGATAGTGCTTTTTTTTTAAAATTTCTTCACATTTTGTGCATTGCCATCCTTCTATGGATTCCTGCTGCTAGATCTGATGCTTGTTGCCTTGGTTTTGGTGTATTTGTTAGCGGGATTACACATATTTTCCGCAAGAGAAGCTGTTAAATATTTGTGTGGATTTGGATAAAGGGGGTGGAACCAGGAGGATTTGGACTGGACCTGTTGTGGCCTTTGTGTCAGATGGATGCAAACTTCTGCCACTGAGAAAATATAAAAGTGACAATCAGATGTGTTAAAATAATTTGGTACGTAAAGTTAATGAATATCAGAGCTGTTTGTTGACTTCCTGTCTTGATAATTCCTGTGTTTCCCAGAAGTCATAGGAACTAGAGGGGTCAAAGGGGATATGATGTACCTGATAGGTGACCAATCAAAACTCAGCTTCTGTAGAATTGTGGAAACTTTTGGGATAATAAGCTCATTTCATCAGACAGCAGTGTGGATGTAGAAGCTCAGAAACGGAGGATGTTCTCTCACGGTCTGATGCTATCCGCTCCTAAATGCTGCTTTGCTGAGTCACCCCCACATTAACGGACAAATGAGGTGACGTAGCATTATTATTAAATGTTCTGCAGAACTTTGCTTTTCTTCACACGTCACAACTGTTTCATAAAATATCAGATTGTTGCCATGGAATTCAAGAAAAAAGAGCTGTGCTGTGTGAGCACGCTGAAGCATTCAGAGAGAGCAGGACCGGGTCTTTGCTTTAGCTTTTTGTTTGGCCCTGAACAGCTCAGTTAGTCAGGATGACGCCAAATTAGCTTTTTTGTTCAGGCGTTTTCTCCACGGCAGCTACTGGTTTGTGATGATAAGGTCTAGTCCAGAAAGAGTGCTTTATTCAAAGGCTCCAAGGCTAAAGAAGACATTTTCCAACCGCCGTCAGGGGGATAACTCCTGCCTCTGAGGGGGAAACCTACTTTTCATCATTTGTCTGCTTTACCCCATCCAGACCACCAGCAGCGGCAGCAGCAGGATGAGCTCGGACGGGGGCGGACGTCCCGTCAAGGTGGGCTCCCTGGTGGAGGTGATCGGGAAGGGGCAGCGCGGCACCGTGGCCTACATCGGCAACACCCTATTCGCCTCTGGAAAATGGGTGGGAGTCATCCTGGATGAGGCCAAGGGCAAGAATGACGGCACCGTACAGGGGAAGCGCTACTTCACCTGCGAGGAGAATCATGGGATATTTGTCAGACAGTCGCAGGTAGCTACAGAAGTATTTACAGCTTGATGTGCAGCAATAGAGCTATCCTGTGTGATGGTAACCAGGTTTTGTGTGTCTGCCTCAGATCCAGCTGGTCGATGATGGAGCAGACACAACTTCTCCGGAGACGCCCGAGCCCGGTACTGGAAAGGTCCCCAAGCGAGGTAAAGGACACGTTCAGCATGAATAAATATTCATCTTTGCTCAAAGCGCTAGTGTGTCGATTCTGACCTTTCTGAAACATAGAGGCTTCCCGGTGTACGAAGGTGCTCTGATTGAGGTATACAACCTCTGCTGTAGACCTGAAATATAAAGGTGCATTTGGATCATGAGGCACCGTCCCGAGCGTGACAGCAGCACGGCCAAGGTTGAGGGTTTTAGTCCTTCCCTGGACTTGTAGTGCTCTTCAGACTGGAGCATCAGCTGACATTCCTCCAGTTTCGCCTGAATAGAGAAACTGGACGCGGTGTTTATGGTCTGATCTCTATGGCATCTTGTAAAAAGCTGTAAACCAACGACGATAATATAAAACTTGGTTTCTCACTTTGTCTTCTTCTATCTCCTCAGAGATCCTGGAGACATCCAAGTCCTCTAAACTGGTGAGTCAGATCATGATAAGTTCTAAGCAGCAAAGTGCCGGCATAACTCAATGACAATCCCACAATCAGATGCACACAAACTCAAAAAAACTGCACAAAGACACGTACTAACCTTTCTTATCTGAAGTCGACTGTGTGGAAGTAATGCCACACCTGCGCTGCTGGGTCAGTAGGCCTGAACACTCGGGGGTTGTCCATTTCTGGTTGCCTTTGCAAAAAAAGAAAAATCTTTTCTCAAAACTGTGGTTTGTTCTGTTATGTCATAAAACACGTAGATAAATTTAAAATGAGGTCATTTACACATTTTTGATTTTTCCATAAAATCTATGGAATAATTTTATAAAGACAAATACTTGTTTTTTTTTAAATAAGTTATAAAAATCTTTTTATTTCTTTTAATCCTTTGAATTAAAAATGTGATTTTAAATTGTGTAAATCTGGGGTCTGTGTTGAAGGTTGTGTTTTAATGTTTGACCAGCAGAGGGCGCTGATTACCTGTAAATGCGACAGCTTTACTCTTTAAATGAATTAACCCAGGAAGTTGTGTTACTGTTCCTTCTTGTTTTCTTATTATTTTATGGATGTGGATGAAAAGCCACAACTAGTTTCTCGTTTGAATGAGATCATTGACGAGTTCCGCCTCACGTCGGCCCCATCACCTCCGGTATGCCTCTGACAAACTCTTGACCTTTGACCACCATACTCCCTCCTCTCCTTCCTCACCTTCCTTCGACACACGCAGCGAGGAGTGAAGCCCAAAAAGGTGCTGCATGTTTCTGTAACCTCGGTACCGTGGTACCGTTGTGATGATGACTGTAGTTACCGTGGTAACCGTTGCTCTGTATGGCCTCGCTGCTGCATGGCGATAGAGCCTCTTCATATGCCTTCATGTGACCATAATTCCTCTCCGCTCACACCGCCATCCTTGGTCTTGTCATCAAGCAGCTCTGCTTATGTGTGAGTGAATGGAAGAGAAGCCCACTTCCTGTCATGTGACCTCTGTCGCCTCACCTTGTCCTGTGCTCTGGCCTTTGTCTGTCTGCTTTCTCTTTATGAATAATAATCATTTCTGAATCTTCACATAAAACATCTGAAGAGCTTTAGATGTTGGGGACTTGTTTTAATACTTAAATAACAGAAACTTTTCAAAAGAAGCATTCAGTTACTCCAGCATGATTTAAGATGTAAATTTTTTATTATGTCCTGAGTTTACTTTGGTAACTTGCACTCAATGGAATCAGCCACGTATACATAGTCTGGACAGTAGCTGCTAACAGCCAGGCTCAAGCACACACACCAAATGACCAGCAGTTATGGAGGAATGTTACCGGAATTTGACTTAACTAACACGTATTGACCATCTCAGCTCTAAGCTAAAGGCGTTATCTCACTCCCCGCCTGCAGAGGGCGCAGGAGTGCTTCTGTCGGTTCTAACCTCAGGTTTTCTGGTTTAGCTTTTGCTATTGTGTTCATGCATATCTTATGTCAGGTCAGTAACTCATTTAAACGTATCTGTGCTGATGTATAGAAATTTAGTTCTCAGTTTTGACTGAATTATTTTTTGCCTCTAAAATATGAGCACTGTTTACTCTCTACTGTACGTGCAGCCACTTTGGACACTCATGTCTGAGACCTCGACTTGCATTTCGACATTCACAGAGGAAGTCATTACCAGACCCGTGCTGGGAGCCTGGCGCTTTTTCCCTGCCATCCTTTGCTGAGTCATACATGCAGGCGTTGTCAGTTTGTGATGGAGCTGAACTCCATCCTGCCTGCAGACCTGCAGGGGATGGATTTCTCTTCAGCTCAGTTCTATTTCACGTCTCCTGTTCTGTTTCTCCTCCTCGGAAGGATGACTCAATTTAAACTCCACTAGGAGGCTCAATGTTCTTGCATCTGTGAACATCTACATTAAATATTTTTACATTTTTTTGTCCGATTAGTGGAAAAGTTATCTTTCTATACTGATATCATAACAGTCATTGTTGTGAGGCCTGCAGTCTGAGTGTGTTGTGTTGCGTTAATGCATCAGGGCAGTAATTCTATCCTGTGTGTCACTGGAGGCTTCAGATCTGTGACCTCAGAAACGAGTCAAAGCAGGAAGTCGATACGTCTCCGCCCGCCCCATCGGACGGGCGGAGAGGATGCTCTCAAAGCAGCACTTAGTCCGTGTGGTGGACAGGAAGGGAAGGATGAATATTTCATCAGGACAGATCTCCCTCTGCTCCTCTGTAACGGATACACAAAACACTTCATTCTTTCTGCTCCAGCAGCTCTGACGCCGAAATCCTGCTATACTTCTCATTATAATCTATTTGTCTTTTCTGAAACACAATCCTCGTTTAGTTTCGTCTCATCGTCTCTAATTATTAATGTGATGTCAGAGTGTTTTAGATTTGATTCTTGCAGCTAATCCGAGTATTCCCACTGAATTAGATCGCTGAGCTGCTGGTGTCGAGGAGATTAGAAGAGCTGAGGAAGACATGATGATCTACTCAGACTCACAGGAATGAACCGACTCGATAAAGACGTTATGACTGAAGCTCAGACAAACGAATGGAGTCTCAGATTTCAGTTTCTCAAAGTTTTGTGCCGCTTCTGTTTCCATTTATTACAACAAGTAACAAGAACTGGGGGTATTATGAGCATTTTTAAAGCTGATAGATGGTGATAGACAGTTTGACCCGAAACCTGTGGGCTGCTTATAATAAAATGCCAAAATGTTATGTTAAAACAAAAAACAGTGCTGGAATATTTTACTTTATGTAAAAACAAAAAATAAGAAAGCATCCTTAAAGATTCGCTAAAAGTAGTTCCAGGCTTTGTTTGTTTCCTGTCAGTATGTATTATGCAAAATAAAGTTTAAAAGGTGTCCCATAAATCCTTTTCTTTTGTTATTCAGATCAGGAGTTTCCTCCATATCCTCGTTGTTTTTTGTCTTCTCATTTTAATGAGCCTTTATGAGGTCTTAGAGACTGTTGCTAGGAGACAAGAGAGGTTTGCATCTTCTCCGTCTCTGGCCCCACCCTCCTCTTCTCTTGCATCCCCTCCTCTGTCTGCCCCCAGTCTCACACACACACACACACACACACACCCACCCCTCCCTCCCTGTCTGTCTGTCTGAGGTGATGATGAGTTGATGAACTGCAGCCAGCATGTTAAGGATGGTGCGCCATGATGTAATGTATGAACGGGCTGACGAATCACAAGAAGCCTTGGGGATGGGGGTTTGGGGGGGGGGTTAGGGGTGGGGAGTGGGGTAAGGCATTCGTCGTGAACAGCAGCAGACATCGGAGGCTGGCGGCAGCAAGATGGCAGAGTCGTAATCAAAGCAGAGAGGGAAGGGAGGCGCCGACTGAGGGCTCTACCTAATGCATTACGAGAGGAGGACATAAAGGAGGACGATAGCAGGAGGAAGGGACGCACCCGGGGAGGGTGGGGGTCCAAGGAAAATACATTACATCCATTGGCAGCTTTGCATCCTCCCAGCCGGAGCGGCTGCCTGTCTGTTCGGCTTCAGCTGTTTGTCTTAGAATCGGTCTCTGCAGATCGGCGTCTTTTCCTGTTTCATCACCTTTCTGTGTGTGTGTGTGTGTGTGTGTGTGTGTGTGTGTGTGTGTTTGATTGGTATTTGTCTGTGATTGTGTCGTGTGTGTGTGTGTGTCTCTTTCTCCTGCAAATATGATGAGACAGACTCCTGCACCACGGAAGGTACAGAACTCCAGATGATGGTCTTTATGTGCTGCTGTTGCTGTTGTTGTTCATTTGTGCTTAAAGTTTTAGTTCCAGCTCATTTCATTTTGGTGGATGTAATATTTTTTCTATTGAGTCAAAGTAGAACAACTTGGTTGCACTGTTAATTTTTCCACTAGGTACAGTATTGACTTTAGCTCATTTCTTCATGCTTGTCTGTGAAGCATCATCTTTGTTTCGGTCTCCATCCTTTATTTCTTTGGCTTTTTTAAGAGGTCAATGATTTTTTTTTTGTCTTTGGAGGGGAATAAAAATGATTTCCCTCTTTTTTTGCAGTTGTAGCAAAAAGGATGATGTGATTTTAGTACAGCCTGTTCTCGTATCCGCTGCAGCTCGACACAGCGGGTTAGGCAGGCTGTCAGCTCCTATTGAGTACAGCTGTTAGCTCGGGCTAATTTCTGCTGAACGGTTCGGTCCTAATCCAATTTAGAACGATAACTAGCCAGAGCAATGGCTGTGAACCAGAGACAGGAGGAGGTAGAAGAGAAAAGGGCTCTAGACCAGGATGGGATAATAATAAACTGGAAATAAATGATTTTAAGTCAGTGTTGAATTTAAACAATGCAGCTCAGGTTTGATAGGATGACAAGTCGTCGCCGTCCCCGGTATGAAACCCCCTTTTAGACACACTGCATCCATTCAGGCGCCGGCAGTCGTACCAGTCACGACGTTTGTGTCGTTACTGAAGGTTTAGGTCACGAGGGTGGATGACATGCGGCCCCCTCTCCAGAAGACCAGAAGGTCAGATCAGAAGTGTCACGTGATGCTGGATTCATCCCCAGATGTTTTTAAGTTCCAGATTTAGAAAAAATAACCTTCAGCCACCCATTTTGTCCTTTTTGTCTGTGATTTCCAGTTTCTTATGAACTGCGCCCGAAATCACTAACCCTGGATGTTTGTTTCCTTCCTTCCTCTCCTCCTCCTCTGCTCTTTGACCTTTCCCACTTCTCCTCCTCTTTTCTTCCCCCGTCTGCTCCTCAGACCACGGCCAGAAGGCCTAAGGTGAGCTCCGCCTTCTAACCCTTCATGGCCTCCCATTTCTGTCTCTATGAATAAAGTTGCGTGTTTGTTTTACTTCCTTCAGCGGCGCGAGTGATGACACCATTCTATTTTATTATCATTTGACGAACGATCAGTTTTTAAATTCACTAATATTTCGTTTTTACGTGACGGTTACATTCATTTTGACTTTTTTACTGCACAGATAATAAACGTGTTCATGTTTCTTATGTTTCCTCTACACTTTCTTCTTTTGTCTTTTTTATTTACCTTTTTATTTTGTATTTTATTTCAAGAAACAGTCTGTTGGATTGTGGTGCTGATCCAAATCAGAACCGAGCTGCCTTACTAGACATTTGCTCTCTTAATAGGTTTTAATCTAACATGAAAGATCTGGGAAGGTTGTGAAAGTAAATCATCTTTACTTGTTTTAGAAGTGTTCACCAGCTGTCTGTTGAAAGGAAACTAACAGAAAAAATGGGTTAGCCTGGAAGCTAACAAATTTAGTGCGCAACTAGTATCCTCTACCAATGCTAGTTTGTTACCTTTCATTCATAGCATTTATTTTCTAGCCATGATCAGTGTTTGGTTCTCATCTAGTGATCACTGGATTATTCTGTGGACTCTATCTCATTACTTTTCTCCCTCACGGTTTCTCCAGCAGCCCAGCCGACCTGCAGGCGGCGGTGGGAAGGGGGCGCCGTCCGGTTCGGCCTCAGCCTCTGCTGGGGAGATGAGCAGCAGTGATCCCAGCACGCCGGCCCAGACCCCTCTGGCCGCTCCTGTCATCCCCACCCTCCACTCCCCTGGAAACCCGCCTGTCCCCGTTCCCAGCAAGGTCAGCAGCATCATCAGCATCATCAGCATCATCAGCATCATCAGCATCACACTGTAGCTGACTCTACCGAATAATTTCCCTTTGGGATTATTAAAGTATTCTTCATCTTCATCCTCACAGCACCGACTGTGAACAGCATAAATTTAAACATTTTGCAAAAGTCAGCAGCCATGTGGACTTTAATCTTAAGGAGGTTCTAATGTCTATTACCTATTTTTAACCCTTCAGGAGGACGTCACCGTGGAAACACAGGTGCAGTTATGTGGCTTGAAGTGATGTTTTTGCACCTGAGGTGTTGTTTTCACTCTGAAGTGTGACTTCTATTTTTCAATTGGTGTGTGAGGCGTCTGCTAACAGGCAGTTTTTCTGCTACAGGAAGTCAGATGTCAAACATTGACTTTAAATATTTTCATACTTTGTAAAAATATTTAACAATTTTCATCAAAATTCACTTTAGAAGGGTGAAATCTAATAAAATTATTTTTATAATGTACAATTAAATAAATTTGATTAAAATAAAAAACTTAAATGTGTCGCTTACACATTTATTCAACTTTTATAGACAAAATGAACACAGTGAGTTCACCCAATTTTTTATTTTTCAAATATTATAGAAAAAAATAATTTTTTATGTTCATTTTTTCTCAACATGATTTAAACTAATGTTATCATAATGTGAAATTCTTAAAGTCAATGTTTTAGTTGTACATACACAATATAATCAGAGATTGTGAGTCTTCTACCTGCATGTGTGTGTCATGATGCTGACAGGTACAGTAGATCCCTGCAGAGAGGAGGTGAAAGCTTCCAAACACATTAAAAAGAGTGCAGAGCTGCCATCCAGAGATTTTCCGTTCATCTGTCGACTTTATTACTCACAGTGAAATCATGAAAGCAAAATGATTAAAGAACGATAGGCGTTTTTTAACCTTTGTCTATCCTCCTTCCTCTTGTCTCTTCCACACGTCCCTGCATCCAGGAAGAGGAGGCACTGCGTGGGCAGGTGAAGGACCTGGAGGAGAAGCTTGAGACGCTGAAGATGAAGCGGACTGAGGACAAAGCCAAGCTGAAGGAGCTGGAAAAGCACAAGATCCAGCTGGAGCAGCTGCAGGAGTGGAAGACCAAGATGCAGGAGCAGCAGGCCGAGCTGCAGAAACACCTCAAAGAGGCCAAGAGGGTAAGAAGCAGCAGAAGGACGAGTGGACGATGGAGAGGTCGAGATCATACCGATCTACATTTTATCTTCATTCTTCTCCGCGTAGGAGGCAAAAGAGGCTCTGGAGGCGAAGGAGCGTTACGTGGAGGAAATGTCCGACACAGCGGATGCGATCGAGATGGCCACTCTGGATAAGGAGATGGCCGAGGAGCGGGCGGAGTCCCTGCAGCTGGAGGTGGACTCGCTCAAGGAGAGAGTGGACGAGCTCACCATGGACCTGGAGATCCTCAAACATGAGATTGAGGAGAAAGGTGCCGCCATCATTTCTTTTAAAAAGCTGAGATCTGAATTCACATTTGAAGTTGGCCTTAGCCTCCCTTTACTGCTGGATCGTCAGAGCTCGTCTGTGTTTTCTGTGATTGTTCCAGGCTCAGACGGCGCCGCCTCCAGTTACCACGTCAAACAGCTGGAGGAGCAGAACGGCAGGCTAAAGGAGGCGCTGGTCAGGTACGGTCACCCTACTAGAAAACCAGGGAAGATGGTGTCAGAGGAATGAATGGCCTCAATCTCCATCCGATCTCAGGATGCGTGACCTGTCGGCGTCAGAGAAGCAGGAACACGTGAAGTTGCAGAAGCAGATGGAGAAGAAGAACGTGGAGCTGGACGCTCTGAGGAGCCAGAAAGAAAAACTCCAGGAGGAGATGACGGCAGCAGAGAAGATTGTTGACGAGCTGAAAGAACAGGTCAGCGTTTCAGTGTGTCGTCACACCGTCTGTTCTGGTGTGCTCTTCAGATTGGAAGCTGATTCTGATGATGTTAATTCAAAGAGACAACATTTCCTTGGCAGGTGGATGCAGCTTTGGGGGCGGAGGAGATGGTGGAGACCCTGACTGAGAGGAACCTGGACCTGGAGGAGAAAGTGAGGGAGCTGAGAGAGACAGTCACGGATTTGGTGAGTGAAATGAGCTCCTTCGCAGAACACCTTCCCCACGTGACGTCCAGATTAAAAACCACTATGTTTCCGCCCTACAGGAAGCTATAAACGAGATGAACGACGAGCTCCAGGAGAACGCCAGGGAGACGGAGCTGGAGCTGAGGGAGATGTTGGATCTGGGAGCTGCCAGAGTCCGTGAGGCCGAGAAGCGCGTGGAAGCGGCGCAGGAGACGGTTGCCGATTACCAGCAGACCATCAAGAAGTACCGAGAGCTCACGGCTCACCTGCAGGTACGGACCGACGGCGCTGAGCGGCGGCGAGTTCGATCGCGTGTCTCAGTCTAACGATTGCGCCCTCGTGTTCGCTGCAGGAGGTGAACCGGGAGCTGACCAGCCAGCAGGAAGCCTCAGCAGAGCTGCAGCAGCAGCCGCCGGCAGAGATGTTTGATTTCAAGATTAAGTTTGCAGAGACGAAGGCCTACGCCAAGGTCAGAGACGAGAAGAGCCGGTGTGATTCGATTTCAGTCTAAGATTATTTTTGTGGTGAGTAACTGGATTTGTGTCTGCTCTTGTTCGTGACCAGGCCATTGAGATGGAGCTGAGGAAGATGGAGGTGGGTCAGGCCAACCGACATGTTTCCCTCCTGACCTCCTTCATGCCCGAGTCTTTCCTCCGTCACGGCGGCGACCACGACTGCATCCTGGTGTTGCTGCTCATCCCCCGGCTCGTCTGCAAGGTCCACCCTCATTTTTATTAAACACGTTTCCTTCGACAGAGGAGGAAGGGCTTTCTGGACGATGCGTGTGTGTGTGTGTGTGTGTGTGTGTGTGTGTCTGCAGGCCGAGCTGATCAGCAAACAGGCGCAGGAGAAGTTCGACCTGAACGAGAACTGTGTGGAACGGGCCGGCCTGAAGGGGGCCGCCGGCGAGCAGCTGAGCTTCGCCGGGGGTTTGGTCTACTCCCTCAATCTGCTGCAGGCCACGCTGCACAAATACGAGCAGTACGTTTCACCGACGGATGACTAAGTCAAACTTCAAAAATCATTATTGTTGTGTTTGTTGTTCCTACATCGCAATTTAAATCACAGAATCCTGACTGCAGGAAATGGGAGAATCTTTTAAATGCACCACTACTTCCTGAATCCACACAGAACTTTTGAGGGATTTTTGTTTTTTTGGGACTTTACTGGAAGCATCTTAAAGCTGTAAGAGCTGATGATTTTTCATAACCCTTCTTCGTTTGCATGTCAGAGCTCTGGCCCAGTGCAGCGTGGATGTCTACAAGAAGATCGGTGCTCTGTACCTTGAGATGAGCGTCCACGAGCGCTCTCTGGACTTCCTCATCGACCTGCTGCACAAAGACCAGCTGGATGAAACGGTCAACGTGGAGCCGCTGACCAAGGCCATTAAATACTATCAGGTACACACACACACATACACACACACACACACACACACACATAGAGCCCAAAAAGAGAGGAATCAAATGAGATTAAACCTCCATCCTTCCTCTCCTCAGCAACTGTACAGCATCCACCTGGCGGATCAGAATGAGGACTGCACCCTGCAGCTGGCTGATCACATTAGGGTGAGTCCCAGCAGCACCCACTAGTGGTGACGGTCTAACTACAACTAGAATCGCTTCTTGTTCATCGCCTGTGTCCTCGTGCAGTTTACCCAGAGTGCCTTGGACTGTATGGCGGTGGAAGTGGGTCGCCTCCGGGCCTTCCTGCACGCGGGTCAGGAGAAGGCCGACCTCGCCGTTCTGCTGAAGGACCTGGAGACGTCGTGCAGCGACATCCGGCAGTTCTGTAAGAAGATTCGCCGCAGGATGCCCGGAACCGACGCGCCGGGCATCCCATCAGCTCTCAACTTTGGACAAAAGGTAACCATGGCAACTAGTCTACCTTGCCGATGAAGCGTACAAACCTTAAGGTTCACATGTCTCCATGTTTGTCCCTCCAGGTGTCGGACACCCTGTCTGACTGCAGGAAACACCTGACCTGGGTGGTGGCGGTTCTGCAGGAAGTGGCAGCGGCTGGAGCTCAGATGATGTCACCGCTTGGCGAACAGGAAGGGCTGTCAGCCGTCAAACTGGAGGATGTGGCATTCAAGGCGGGAGAGCAGGTATAATCAATAAGGACTAATAATTTAACTATACAAAAAAAAAAGTTTTCTCTCAGCAACAAAGACAAAAAGAAATCTGTAATGTGAAGATGTGATACATAGAAGTTCTGGTTGTTAACAAGCACACTGTCGTTTGCAGATTTACGGCTCCCAGGGCACCAACCCCTACGAGTGTTTGCGTCAGTCCTGCAGCATCGTCATCGCCACCATGAACAAGATGGCCACCGCCATGCAGGAAGGAGAGTATGACTCAGACAAGCCTCAGAACAGGGTAACTCTAAGACCCGAGCACCGAGGTCTCATCCAGACGTGGCTTCTTTCCTGCTACGGTTTTCTTGTCATACTGTTGTCGTCCATCAGGACCCCCCTCCTGTGGATGTGCGAGCGGCGGCACTCCGAGCCGAAATCACGGATGCTGAAGGTCTCGGCCTGAAGCTGGAGGACAGAGAGACGGTCATCAAAGAGCTGAAGAAGTCTCTCAAGATCAAGGTTAGGAAATATCCTGCAGCTGATGTATTCGTACAAACTGAAACCAGTGCTTCAGGAAACAATGGGGGATCATGGGTAATATATCTGTTATGTGTCTTCTTTTGTCATCAGGGGGAGGAGCTGAGCGAGGCGAACGTCCGCCTCAGCCTGCTGGAGAAGAAGCTGGACAGTTCGTCCAAAGACGCTGACGAACGCGTGGAGAAGATTCAGACCCGACTGGACGAGGTTCAGACTCTGCTGAAGAAGAAGGAGAAGTGAGAACGCTTTGCAGATTCAGACGTGAAGTCGTGTCCGGAACGGAATTCCGCAGCTTTTTTTGTCCGTCGTTCAGGGAATTTGAGGAGACGATGGACGCCCTGCAGGCCGACATCGACCAGCTGGAGTCAGAGAAGGCTGAAATGAAGCAACGGATCAACAGCCAATCCAAGATGACCATCGATGGACTGAGGGGAAACAGCCCGTCGGGAATCGCCTCCATCGTGACTGGAATGGCAGGAGGTGAGCAGGACAACAGCACCTCCAATGAAGACACCACACAGGGTTTTCTAATTTCAGTGCTGTTGAATCTTTCCAGACACGTTTTGATCCTAATCTCTTTCCTAAAGACATAAAAACCTCCTTTTTGTCTTTATCCTATCATTTTTTAAATCTCTTTACTGTCAACAGAGGAACCAAAAGGTATTCCACCTTCAGTTGTTGATCGTGCATGAAAAAAAACTTGGCTCGAAAATGTGATCATTTGTTTAAATGCATGCTTTAAATGCATGCTTTGAATGCAGTTTAATACCAGATGTATGTTTTATTCAGGGTCTCTGCAGGACTTAAAGTCTCAAGCTAAATATGTTTATTATATATTTATTATAACATAGTGAATCCTGCAGAAACCTGAAAGGTTATTCTGTCTTCTCTCATTGTGATGATGCTCAACACACAAGTGTGTGTGTCTTGCATGCAGCATCTGTTGTAAAGTCAGTATCTATTGCTCACGTTATCCCCTTAACGTTTTATCGCCTCTGAGCGTCAAGTTTTAAATGTTTCATCAAACTTTACACCTGAAGTGATGAGAGGTCAGGTGTTCAGAACTTCTACACCTCTCTCCCCCCCCCCCACGCCTCAGTGAACATGATGTCCGGCTCAGCTTCGGGTGTCCAGGTCATCGACTCTCCTCTGCTGACTCAGCAGATTGAAGCTCAGCGACTCTGTATCAAACACCTGAAGAATGACAACAACAGACTGAAGGTAGCTCTGGCTGATGTCAGCTGCGGAGCTGAGTTAGTGTCTGACTGCTTTAACTTTACATAAAGAAGTTTTGGCTCCTTTAAGTCTTACAATTGACATATAATTTAAATTCGTCTCCTATTCATGACGTTACAAATCAGTGGAGACTGCTGTAAGTCTTCCATCTTTCCCTCTCAGGCTGAGAAGATGCACGCACAGCTCGCCTCGCTTCCTCCCCTCCACGTGACCAGGCTTCCGTCCAGAGATAGCGGCCGTCCTGAAGTGCTCTCTAGCGCCCTCTACCGCAAGACCGAGCAGCTGCTGGAGACGCTGCTGCAAATGAGCGCCAACGTGAAGGTGGTGGACGTCACGGGGAGATCTCCAGGTCTGTGATTCACTTACCAGAGTCTGTCTAAACTCATAGGAAGGTTTCGGTTACACTTCTATCTTGTTGTATAAACGACGTCATGATCACAAATGTTTTAATATGTGTGGAAATACCCATTAAATTTATTTGTTTACAGTGACACCCAGTGCTCAGCTGCTGGAACAGACGGCCAGGTTACAGTCTCTGAGTGACACTCTGGGCAGACTGAAGGTAACAAGTGGAATGTTTTACAGCTAATTTTACTAAAAAAAGTTATTATAAATTAAAAAATAGTAGTTTGAGCCACTTTTATACACTTTTCCTCTCCCGGCAGGACGAAGTAGCGGAGCACGTCGTCCATCAGCAACCCGGAGCTCGAGTCTCCACAGATTTTGCGACGTTCCCGTCGACCTCATTTGTGAAGGTGAGAACGACGCTCCAGGCTTCAGCGTGACGGAGAGCAATTTCAGTTCTTCTAGGTAGACAGTGGAGGTCACGAAGCTTCGGATTCAGCTCCATCCCTTAAATTTCTCCAAGCCGCTCACTAAACGGTTCACTTCCAGTCCAGCTGAGAAGTGGCGGCCCCACCCTGCGACCCACCCTCTAATGCGCAACTCTTTTCCTTCAGGCGAAGGAGGAGAAACAGAACGACTCGGTGCTGGTGGGTCGGGTCATGGTGCCGTGTGCTCGCGGTCAGGAGCAGGTTCACCGCCTCGTCCTGTCCCAGGGTCAGCTGCAGAGAGTTCACCGCCTGCTGCAGACGTAAATGCCACCACATCAGCTGGCCGGGATGTTCAGATCACTGGTGGGGAAACTCAGAGCTGCAGGAAACGACACTGATAGGATGGTAGTTTGACGCCAGTCTGAGCTTTAAATGTCTGCAAATTTAGTCAGAAAATTTACTACTAAATTAAATGATAATATATTTAACTTATTTATTAAGATTGCTGCTTTTCCTTTCTGTCACACATGACAGTAAACATTTTTTTGTCGATCAAACAAACTAAAGAATCCTTTTAAGACATTTGGTTAACCGACTAGAGATTAATTTGCAGGCTGGACTAAAACTTCATTTTAATTTGGTCAAGCATCTCCTTTACCTTCCTCGATGAACCAAAGTCTTCTTCAAACTTGTTTTTAGGCGTACGAGACAAACGTGCTTTGAGCTACAGGCCTTCAACCTGGTCGTTATCGACCGGCTGACGCGGATCCTCGTTCATTTTTGTTGTCTTGCCAGTAAATGCAGCATGCTGCCCAGGTTCTGTCTGTATCGTCTGCTGCTGTCGTCATGCAGAGAAAAGAAGGATCATGTTGTAAATGTCGCTGTGTGCTCCATCTCTATAACCGTATGAAGGGAAAGAAACGTTTTTGGTGAGTTACGCTGTTAAATAATTATGTGTTCCTTTAAACTAGGAGGCTTCTATCAGAGAGACATTTTGCCGATAGAAAAATAGGTGAAAACAGAACAAAATCCTGCACAGATGCTTCACCTGGACATTAATTTATTCTTTTAAGACATTTTACAGATGAACTAAAGCTTTTTCATGTGTCGAGGATTTTGTTCTGTGGTTTGACTCCTGGCTGCACGAAACAAGAAAAGCTTATTAACCTCAAGGGATTTAGCGTGTGTGATTCTCTGGCATTTGCAGATTTCATTGTTAAATTATTTAGTATTTATTACGGCTGTAAATTATTGTGTGTAAGATCTTCTCTTACGTACCTCGTGTGAAGTTTACGTGGTGAAGTCACTAAATTAGAAAAGCAGCGCTGCTGTTCACACGCCTTAAAGCTGCAGCGATCGCCGCCTTATTTTCCATTTAGGTTTGCCAAAGAATCTTTCTTTCATCACATTTGCCATTGAACTGATTTTGAAAAGCCTTTTAGTTTATTACTCATTTTATTTGTTACAATATTCTCTCAACTTGAAGCTTTATTTAATGGTTAATTAAATCAAAAATGCATCTGCATGACTGGTTCAAGAGGAAGAATGCAGATGTTATTTAAACAGTTATTTACAGACTGGTGTTTCTGTCTTAACTCGTCTTCTTCATTGTGTGGCTTCCTGCTCTTTCCAACTGCTCAATAAAGACATTGATATGCCAGCGTATCTGTCAGCCTTCACTGCCTGTAGCTAAAAAAAACCTTAAGCCTGCAGAAATCTACTTTATTAGGACTCTTTTCCCCCACAGGGCTACAGTGATGAGCAGGAAACACTGTTTCAAATTTAAAAGGGGTTACAAATAAATACAAGCTGGTTTTCATTTGTTCTTTATAAAATGGTGTAAAAATTGACAGTAAAAAAAGCTTCTTTGGACCGTTTGATCAGTTCCATGCCGTTCTCCTGCCCAGGACACGATTGGTGATTCTCTGAAAGAGTAAAAACACTCGTTTACACCGGACCTTCTGATCAGCTGCTGCCGCCGCGATGGAGAGGATTGGCGTTCACCTTGTTGTAGAGCTGGGCGTTCAGCCGGTAAGAGCGATACTGTGCTTTTCTTCGTTCCTCCTGTTTCCTCTGCTGCACCTCGGGGAGGTTCTCATAAATTCTGGAAAGGAGATGAAGATCACACCAAGATCAAACTTTTTGTAAACCCTCAGGAGCTGAGAGTTTATTATTTGTTTCGTGCTGGTGATGACGCCTTCTACTGTTAGCTGAGTTGTAGCGTAAACCAGACATTTCTATAGAATCACAGTTTAAAAACATTTTTTCATGACCCATAAAAAACGTCTTCATTAAATGTTGTAATGAAACACACATACTGTTTGGACCGCTGGATCATCTCCTTCCTGGGAACAGCCCTCCTGAGCAGAGTGGTCCCTCCAGAAACAAAATTTTAAAATAAGTATGTAAATACAAAATGAGAAAAACTTCTGACGATGCATTATTCACAGAAAACCGCAATGCAAGTCTCCGTTCTTTAAGGCGGAGTACCTGCAGGCTTCGGCCCCCGCGGTCGGCTGAAGCGCTCCTTGTTCTCTCTGCTGAAGACTTCCTGCAGCTTCCTCTCCTCCGCCAGCAGAGCCAGACGCTCCAACCTCCGCCTGGACTGAGAGATGAACTCCGGACGACGCGTCTCCAGAGCCTCCTGTGGGATGGGAGAGGAACGTGAACAATGCTGCGTTTTATTTTGTTTTTCCTCAGAAGTCAACACCTTTTTTGGTGACATTCAAGAATCACTAATTCAGCCCACCTGCAGTGACACCCGTGTCCCACCAGAGAGCGCCGCTTTGGTTTCTGTTTCAGCCCGATGTGTGAATCTGAGTGGCTCGTTTCCATCTTCAGGGACTTGTCTCTGTCTGAGGGGTTTCCTCCACACTTTGGTTCTGCTGTAGGGTTCGAACCAGGCGGTGCTCGGGTTCCACTTCCACTCTTCCTCGGGCCGGTTTTCCTTCCTGGCGTCCGACCTCAGCTCGTCAGCGGAGATGAACCACGAAACCCCTGGAACAAGTTCTACTGTCATCCAATCATATTAACTCACATGCAGACATCCCAGCAGACGGACCTACCTTCGGGGTAGGCCTTCGTCGGGCTCTTCCTGCTCCTCCTCCTCTTCTGTGGGCCCTCGGTCTTAGAGGGGCTCCGCTGCCCTCCCCCTCCTCTCTCCGAGCAGCTGGAGGAAGACTGGTTCGGCCTGGGCGTTCCCGGCAAAGGGAATGTGGTTCCAACGTCTCTGGTGCGGGGTCGCGTCCCGCTGCAAACAAGGTCCAGGTCGCCTGAGGAAACGGAGGGACGACTTTTACCTTGTCATCTAAAAACCAGCGTTCGCTCCTCGGAACCAGAACCTCATACGGACCTGCCTGGATGCCTTTGTGGACCAGTTTAACGGGCTTCTTTCCTTCCAGAGCCCTGGAGGGGCCGCGGTGTGAGGTGGGGGTGCTGAGGCTGGTGGACGAAGCGGAGCCCCCACCGACCTGAATGATGATGTCAGAGATGAGAGCAGTGACCACGTCTGTGTGCAGTTCTACTAGAACAGGTTCTGATCCGTCACTGACAGCGGCTTCAAACACTCACTGTGGACTCGTTGGTCTCCGACAGGAAGTGATGCGTCTCTCTCTTCCTTCCTCTCCTCTGTTCCCTCCCGTCTTTCTGCCGGTCGATGGTTTGGTACAGTTTGCTGAGGCTGGAGCTCGTTTTCAGGCGCTGGACTCTGTGGGCGCCGAAAACCCGGATCAGCCGGGCCGTGTCGACGGTGGACGTGGAGCCGGACAGGAAGGACGACGTCTCCGACTCGTCTCTGTCTGCGGGACAGAGGAGGGGGCTCTGGGACGAGTCAGGAGAGGTGTTGGAGGTGAACGAGTCGTCTTCCTGACGCCTCTGCGGGATGGGGGGTTTACAGTCGATGGTTCTGCCTCCTCCGTCTCTCCACGCCGGTTCCGTGTCCTCACTCTTCCTTACCTCTCCCGTGTGCCCCCTCTTTCCCAGCTCCTCTTCTGCCTCCGGCGTGTTCGCGCCTCTCACGCCGTGAATGAGTCGGGAAAGGCGTTCCAGCCTCTCCAGCAGGGACCCCTGCCTGTCGCTGGTGGGGCGGGACTCCTCCAGGGTCCACTGAGTGCAGAACCTCTGCCACAGCCGGTCCAGAGAGCTGCTCCTCTCTTCGTCACGGTCCGTTTCCATGTGAACCGGCTGAGACGTGGGACGGAGGAACTGCATGGGGGCCCCTTTGGAGGCCCCCTGGGGGCTTGATAAAGGCGCTTCGGTGAAGTCGGCAGAAACCTGGGACGTCTTTGGAACTGCAGTCACACCGGATGCTGAAACAGAGGGACCGTTTAATTATACTGGTTCACTATTTAGCAGGATGTGACCCACAGTCTGGTAACAGGGACAACCACTGCTTTTGATTGTTGGCTTTAAATTCAGGTCATGTTACATTAATGTAAAAACTGATTGCGTCTGTCTGTCACACAGACGTTTCAAATGGTTGCAAACACTTCCAGTTTTTCTTTAAAAATACACACTAACCTTTTATAAAAACCCATTTTTATCTTTTGGAATGTATTATAACTATTCTTGTTTTTCATTCTCCAATCTTTCTCCATTCCTCTCTCCTTCCTTACAAATTTCTGTAATCCAGTGTCAACAGAGTTACCGTCACTTCAAGACTGAAACGCTACTTTTTTCACACCCTTTGAACCCTGCAGCTAATTTATAGATTTTTACCAGCTAACAGCCTCCAGGGGGCGCTCTAGCAGGAAGCACAGGAGCGAGCGATGGGTGGATTGACCGTTTTGAACAGCAAACCACTTATTGAAAACACACATAGAAAGTCGTATGATTTGGCTTTAAAGTAGGAAACAGCTGCTGAAGTTTGGCATCAATGAATCGATGGTGAAACATTGGAGACAAGGCGTTGTTTTACTGCTGTGTGACAGGCACTGTTTGGAGAAAAGCAGTAAATAAAAACTTTAAAAATCTGTAAACATCTCATGTTACACCACCACACCTGCGGCTTACAGTCAGTTGCGCTCAATAGTCTGGAAATTACAGTAATCAATGACTATGACATCTCAACAGTCACAGCAGTCACTATTCAGGATGCACACACTGAACAAACTGTGTGTGTGTGTGTCCAGCTCACCTCTCTGTTCAGACTGGTCCATTCTGGACGCTGCCGTCTTCGCCCTCTTGCTGTAGATCCCCTCCGTGTGTCTGATGGTGACGCCGCGGTCCAATCCCGGGTCTGCGTGTCCCAGGACGTCGCTGCTGAAGGCTGGGGGCACGGCGTCGTCTGAACCTGCTTCAACAGCGGCTCGTTACCTCATGTCTGGTGACAAAACTGAAGCGTGACTGCTATTGTTCTCAGAGCTAGAAACAAGCGATGGAAGAGTAAAGAGACAAGGATGTAGAAACACAGGGGAGTGTTCAGTCCCCTTCTGTCTCTCGACTCGGGCCCCAGCTCTGCCTTTGTCTCACACGGCCCCTGAACATGAATAATCAATGCACTGCCTGGTGTCTGTTACAATTCACCAGCTGCTGCCCACAGACCGGGGGCTGGGGAGCGGAATGGGAGCGTCTTCATCAGATTCAAGTGGCGTTTCCACTCTAGATTTCATGAATTCACTCAACATTCGTGAACATTTCTGAATTTCGCTTTGTTTTATCAGCTGGAAGAAACTACACTGGTCCAGTCGTTCATTTGCATGAAGTAAAAGGTAAAGACGTGATCCGCAAAAGCACAATTTCAACATTCTGAACCTGCTCTCCGTGTTTGTGCTGGGAATTATCTTCATTTGGATTTAGCCACTAAACGCTAACCTCCTCATGCTAACGACCTTTAGGAGGCGTACCTGAGTGGGTGCTCTCCATGCTGGTGGTGTCTGAAGGCTCGGTCGAGGAGAGGTCGGCTTCAGTCTGAGGCACGTAGAAGAGCTCCTCGCTGCCCCGGGGTTTATAAGGCAACAGAACGGGCAATGCTACAGGAGGAGGAAACACAGATTATTCCCTTTATCTTGTCTTGCTTCTAATATGGCTGAGGTGACATTATTTCCTGTTTACCGGCCACAGTTTTACGCAGTTTACCAGATTTTGTTTCCACTTTAAAGGTATGATTGAACTATAAAACTTAATTTCCTTCTCGTGTGTGTGTGTGTGTGTGTCTGTGTGTGTGTGTATATAGTTTTATCCTACACCGGTAGATTTCATGACGACCCCACCTGGTGATGAGTTTAAGGGTCTTGGCAGCACCACCACACTGTGATGGGGTAAGGATGTGGAGGTCATGTTTCCCTGAGGGGTCCTGAACCGGATGGAGGTGTCTTCTCTTCCGGGGCCCCGTCGTCTCATCGGCCCCCCGTTGTCACACCACTCTGCTGGGCTGGACGACCCGACGCCTTCATCTGGACTGGTGGCAGCAGGAGACGAGCGTCTGAGGGGGACAAATTCTTTCTGCGGCGGTGCCTTAGCGGGTTCCTGGTGTCTGGCGTGGACGGCGGAGCTGCGTGGGGTGGATTTGGGGGGCGGCGTGAGACGGACACGCGAGACGTGATCCATCCTGGCTGGAGCTGTGGCTTCAGCGTCACGACCGACAGAAAGAGACGTCGGCGTGTCGTCATCAGCGTTCACATTCTCTGTAACCGAAGGCACGGATTGTGGGGGAGGTTCTTCAAACTGGCCTCCGACGGTTTCCTGCCTCTTCTGAGGAGGAAGGTTTGACTTCCTGCTGCTGTCGTCTGTGGTGGGGAGAAGGTTCCTGAGAACCTGGACCGCTCCCGTGGAGAAGTCGCTCAGGTGGACCATCTCAGGTTCTGGACTGGTGGAAGGTGCTGGTGATATGGAGGGGGAAGTTGAGCGCATACGAGTGGTGATTGTGATGGACGTGAGGCTCCGGGGGTTCGTCCTGGGGAGGCTGACGCCCTCTCTGGCAGCAATCTCACGTATCTGAGCTTCCAGATCCGGCCGAGGACGGTTCTGGAGCTGAACGCCGGGATGAGACGGATCTGAACCGAGGCGCTGCAGAGCGGAGGATGATCGGTCTTTAGCATCGCTAAGGGCAACGGATGGCTCTGCCTGCTGGGCCGGATCCGGCCCCCTCTGGACTCCGACGCTGGAGGCAGCGCTGCTCTCCGTCTCAGTGCTCACTGGACTCTGCAAGACAAAAAAAACACCGTCAGGCCCAGGATGTTTGTCCAGCAAATTCATCCACTGCAGATTCACAAAAAAACTCCACTGGAAACAGAAGTGGAACCAGTTAAAGTAGAATTTGAACCGACGTGGATCTGATGACACACCATGCCTGCGACACACTGTTTACCTCAAACAGGAGCCTTTTGCTGTCCACAGATTGGAGGCAGATATCAAAATGATACGAAATAATTAGTGCTTTTTGTTCAAAAAGAACAAAATGAACATGTGATAATATTAAATTTGTTTGTATAAATGCAGGCAAACTCAAAACAAATCCTATCCCTTTCAGTCGTTTAGGATTGAGAGACTTGTCATCTATTTATGACTAACAGTCGTATGAAACGCACCGATGAACTCTTCATTTGTGGTTTACCGTTATTGGGTTTTTTAACAGCAGCTCTCTCTTGATCTCCTCAATCCGTCTTCTGTCTTCTTTGTCCAGCTCCGGCGGCTCCCACTGCTGTCCTGGGATCTTCATCTTCATCCAATCTGCGGCACAGAAGCATTTGAGCCTTTTGCAGGAGCTTCCTGGACAGATTTAGGTGTAAAATCTGAGCATCGTGTGAATGTTCTTACCCCTGGCTTTGCTCTCCTCGTGGTCGGTGACGCTGGCGGAGCTGGACACCACGGTGGCTGGAGATTCGCTCTGCAGCAACTTGGCCACTCTGACTGCCAGCGAGCTTCCGCTGCTGCCGTCACTCATGGCTCCCTGATCGGTGTCCACGGGGACGGGCGAGGAGGAGCTGCTTTGTGCAGGACCTTCAGGAATTTTTTCCTCCACGGCGACGTCTGTCGTGTCGGTAGGAGGGGGGGTGAGCTGCTGTGTGCTCACAGTGGGTGGAGGCCTGACAGCCGGCGGCTGTGGCGCAGTGGTGTTGTCAGGAGGAGCGGCGCTGCAGCCTTCGGGTTCTGCACGCCGGGCGGATTGAGAGAGGACAAAGGAGGAGCCTGCAGCTCTTCTGTGAGCGTCAGTGGGCTCTTCTGTGGTAGGAGGTTGTGTGGATGGAAGCTGCCCTGATGAAGTCCTCATCTCCTGACCGATAGAGCTTACTCTCGGTCTTTCTGAGGTCTGCGTGTTGGATGAGGACCCGGCCCACAGCAGGGACTGTTGAATACTGGCATCTCTGGTAGCCGAGGAGGAGGAGTGTTGCAGTCCACTGGTTTTCTTCCTCATGGAGAAAAATGTCTCGTCATCAGGGAGCACCCGAGGTGCTGCAGGAGAGCCTGAGGGAATCGCAGACGACCCGGTAGAGACCACGCCCTCTACCTGAGAGGGGAGGCTGTGGATTTCTGATAAGGCCTTCGAGCTGATAAGAGAAGTTTCTGGGGTTTCTTCCACGCTCCGGCTGGTCTGCAGGGGTGACTCCACGTCTCTCGCCTCCACTGTCAGTGAGAACTCAGAATCCAACCTGTCTCCTGAATGAAAGGTGTTCAGGCTGCTCGTTGAGCCGCTGTCCCTCTGCTGTGGAATGGCGGTCTGCAGCGTGGAGGGACCGGAGTCTTCATCCAACAGGGAGGAGGCTGCATTCAGTCCGCCGTCACGCTGAGTCACCTCGACATGGAAGGGAGGGAGTTTCTGTCTGGTCCACTCTGGAATAGACGTAGTGGGAGCCAGACTGTCCACACTAAAGGGTACAGAGACACTAGAGGCTGCTGACAGAACGCTGGACCGGGAAAAATCTCCTTTATGGGGGCTGTCATCTGAAAATAGATAGATGGAAGAGACAGATTTCTATTATTTACTTATGTTTACTTATTTAACATTACAACATTTTCTACTCTCAATCCGTGTAGGGTGAATTACTGATAATGATATGGCTCTCGGTGCTCACAAGAGATCAAAATGATCAAGAATCAATATGATTTTGTATTTAGAATGTTTCTGACGGTACCTTCAGACGGCTGAGTGCTCTTGGTTGGGGTTGCAGTCGATGCTCTGATGGTACAGAGATCAGTGGGAGAGAATTCGGGCTCTCTAATTGGCCCTCTGTGTGCAAACGGGTTTAAAATTGTTGAAGGAGACTGGTCGATACCGAGGTTGTGAAGATACAACTGCAAAAAGAAAAAAAACCCAACATCAACGCATATAAAGTATTGCTTTCTAATGCGTTTACTAAATACAATTAACTGCTACATTTTGGGGTTTAACATATTTATAGTAACATTTCGATGAGTGTGACATTTAACGTTTAAATACCGGAATCCTTTCTTCGATGTTGAGCTCCTGGGTCCTGCTTGGAGGTGGGGGTGTTGACGGTTTTGACGTCCACTGTGGGGTGTAAGTATCCACCTCAAGGCTGACAACAGAAGACGCACCGATAGAAGCTCCTAACTTCATTCCGCTGTGGCGACTGTCCTGGGAACTCGACAGCGATACGTCGCTGAAACGTCCGAGGCTGGCAAAAGTGAAGGGTGGAGCTGAGGCGCCGGGTGCCTGGGGGGCTTCGCCATTCGTCCGTCTCTTCTCTTCTTCCATCGCTATCTGCTCATCTCTATTGACTGACGTAACAACCGTGCTCAGAGAGGAGAGCGACTGCGACCTGCCGGGAGGTGAAGCAGTGGGTTTTGGTGCAGACGCAGCGTTATCTCTGTCGCCGGGGGCACTGCCCACCGCCTCCCCTCTTCTTGAATTAGAGGAGCTTGAAGGGGCTGAGGAGGGACTCTGAGTCACATCCTGATGGCTCGGACTTAAAACAGAAGGCTGTTGTAAACTCCTCAAATGCTGACTCAGGATGTGGTCCAGAGAGTCAGACACGGCATCATAAGCTTTCTTTTTAGGCGAAATGCCAGAAAAGCCGTGGAGCGCCAGGCTGTCAAACAGCGACATCTTGCCTGACGTTTGGTTTGCCCTCCAGGCATCGACTTTCTGCAAGTAACTAAGGCTTGGGAGAGACTGGACTTTATCAGAAGTGGCAGCTTCCTTGTGGAACTGATTTGATGTAACTGTGATGTCTGTTCCCAGCTGTTGGACAGCAGCCTCAAAAGGAGTAACTGGTTGTGGAGAAATCCCTGAGTTTGATTGACAGAAACTTTCTTTTTGCGACTCTATCGGAGATAGTTGGCCCACTTTTGCCTTCACACTGGATTTGGAGGGAGGCTTAAAGAAGCCTGGAGTGGACTGAGACTGTGGGAGGATACCCAGATAAGAGCCGTCGATTCCTGTTTGGTGCCCTGTGGACCAGAGGTCATCCTCTCTGTGACCCCGTGGTAAACCTGCTGAAAATGACTGTTTCTGTGGGACGCCGACTGACTTTGTTACGGTGACACTTGTCGGACCTCCGGACACGTCTGGGGGATGGGGTGCAGGAGGCTGAGCAGGAGGTGGACTTTCACTCGGAAGGTTTCTGGATTCGGATTCACAGCATCTACGTCTCTCTGCCTCAGTCAGCAGCTCTCTGTGTAAAACGTCACTGCTCTCATCAGGCTGAGTGCTGCGAACCCCCGCAGTGATGTTGCAGACCTCAGACGACGTTTGTGATTGATCAGAGCTCAAATTTCTGTCAGCTTGTTGTGTCTGACACCAAGGAAGAGAGGCTTCACCTGGAGGGCCTTCTCTGCTGATTCTCTCAATGCCTAGTTTGCTTTCAGAATCTTTGGGAAAAGATGCAGCAACTTTTACAGAGGTCTCAGAGGTGGATGAAACAAGACTACTGCTACCAGTGAGCATGCCGATATCTCTCTGAAGGAGATCCAGAAGATGCTGAACTGGAACTTCCTTACGCAGAAAAAACATCTCATCATCAGCAGCCTCTCTCACTTGCTTGTCAAGTGTGTCTTTGACGGCCTCAGAGTCCTTCTTCCTGTAGTCGGTATCATCTGTGAATTGAACTTCCTCTCCATCAGCAGTGGGGATCAGTGGAGAGTGAAAGGTTTCCTTATCTTTGTCATCATCCTCTGGTGAAAAACTGTGCTGGGACAGAGAACCACAGCTTCCTTCTCCTTCAGAAAGGATCGTGTTCTGGGTCAACGGGTGCAGGGACAGTGAGCCGGGCTCGGAAACACGATTGGTGCTTTCCTGGGGTGGGAAGTGAAACTTCACTGACGCCATGGACATATCTGGATAGGCCCTTCAAAAAAGAAAATTAATTCACGAGTAACTGTTTTGAACATATTGTGTTACAGAAAGTATGCAGATCAAATATTTGTCTTTTAATTCATTTTTCGTACCTTAAAGGGGCAAATTCATTGTCAGTTTGTTGGAATAAAGAATATTCAGTGAATGTTTGTTCCACTCCAGCATTTACAGGCATCAGGGGAAGGGCTGGAGACAAATTACTGTCCTGAAATTCTGATGATACATAAAATTCTAAGTGTTAATTTAAGACATTGTAAACGGGTTTAAAACTGTTTCAATGCTAACGACCTCCATTTGTGCTTCAGAAACTTCTGTTCAACAATGAATACAGACATTCACTGGTTTATTTAATGCATATACCTGGCTGTAATGAACGCTCCGACAGCTGTGAAACCTCCCAGCCATCTGTTCCCAGCTCTGGATGTCTCTGGTCCTGCCCAACACCGTTACCACTTTGAGCTCCCAGTTGGTTGAAGGACGCTTGTCCAACAGACTGACTAACATCCGCTGGAATCTGAAGAGATACCACCACCTTCTGTAAACCAAATTATCAAAAAGCTTACCGATGCAGTCTTCTTGTATTATTAAACATTGCTGCATACTCAAGTGTGAATAGTCATTTTGGAACGTTTGAAGCAACAATAATGGGCTCTTTTTGCCGTTGAAGCCTCAGATTCGCAACAAGGAGAGGATGCTCAACTGGATTATAGCATTCATTCACATCTTACTGTGGATCCCTTTTTATTGCTATTCGTCTTACCAAGTTAAGAATATTTACAAAACTATTCACGTAGCCAATCTTAATAATGCAAACACGTAATAGGAAGGGCCGTGAAGCTGAAAAAAATCAATGAGTCTCAAAAACAGTCGTTTTACGGCTAGAAAATTAGTATTTGATTTATCAGTATGACGTCATACATCGCACAAAAGCATATCAAACAGTGGGTTAATAACAGGTCAGTGCTAGCTTGGTGAAAAACACGTTGTCATAAACTTCATACATATTGCCATGGTTAACTTGCCAACACCTAGGAATTCGCACTATCATGGCTGTTACATGTAGAAGCTTAAAAATTAACCAACATTAGTGTTACGTGTGCGGTAGACAGACATTTGTTAGACAGCTAACAACCTAGCAAAGCGATTAGCACTTAGCTAGTTATTGACAAGTGGTTCCAAAGCGGATTTCGCCACATTCTACGGATGTGAATTACGAGGAAGGTCGGCAATTAGTGCAGAACGCACGTTTAAAACCACTTACTTCAGAAATTTCCATGTTGTTTGTGGTGTTGTCAGTCTTCCACGATCAGTGGGCTTCCTCCAACTCGTATCCAAGGACCGTTGCTAGGATTTGTAGGGGGGAAACCCGGAAACACGCGCGCGTGGGAAGCGAGCGCGAATTTGAACCGAAGAACACCAGAGATCGTTTATGAAAGACGATGGATGGTTAGCTTAAATTAGTTGTTTCTTAAGCCAGCTTCCGTTTAAGAAACAACTACAACCTTTTAAGTGTTTGAGTTCAGTGTGTTTCTCCAGTTTTATTTACTTTTTATTAATTTTATTTTGTGATTGCTGCCAATCATCGTTTTCCTGCGGCACAAGCATAGTGAAATGAGTCAAGTCATTTCACTGGTACGAGACTCATTGCGTCAGTCGTGGATCTTTGCATCATAGAAGCACCTGTCTAAAATTGCAGTTTTACGTTTTATCATCTCAGTCTTTTGTCTTAAATTTAACCTCAATGTGGAATCAAAGAATATTAATCTCTCATCAGTGCGATACCTAAACTATTCCCGAGGATAGAAAGTACCATAAAGTATCAGTTGATTTAAATTGTGTGTCCCTATATTTTTTAACGCTTCATTCATTTTACTTAACTTAGTTATAATTTACTATAAATGTGTTTTGTATTTTGTAAGTATTATTATGCTTTAAATAATATAAGATGATATAAAAAAGAAGAAAAGAGAAAAATAAGAATAATTATTTTTATTTATTTATTATTATTATTATTATTATTATTATTATTATTATTATTATCACTGTGTAATAGAAGATAGGTGCAACATATTCCAAAAGCCGCGGCGTTATTACAATTACGCTGACGTCATGCACAGAAAAAAAGGAAGGTTGGACCAGAGTACTGATTTAAATTTGATCATCTTATATCTAGTTGTCCTGAGTTTGGTTTCGTGACAAGTTGATTCTTCTTGTTTTGTTGTGGGTTTGTTAGCTTGATAGCTGCTAGTTTAGCACCTAAACCAGCATCTTAGACCTCAATGTCTTAAATGTCTTAACTTTAAAATCTATTTGAACCCCCCCCCTTTTTTTTTTTTTAACTAACTGACAGACGGCGCTTCATATTCGACCAGAAATGTGAGTTTGACTGATTGTTTACGGTTGATCAACGGGTTTTTTGGTATCTCCCAGATTTTAATTCTGACACGCCGGAGGGTTTACATGTATTATAATGATGATATCCATCAGCGGTCAGTTGTCTTACCCAAGAAGTATTTAATTCAGCTTCACTTCCATGAAAGTCAAACGCAGCTTATGATGCAACTAAGTTTCAAAGCTTTTAAGTTTCAAAGTTTTAGAGCAGACTCCTGCTCATCAAACTTTTTTGTTTCAGCTAAAGAACAAAAGAAACTGTAAGAGAAGGAGAATTCACCAAAAGAAATTTCACCTGTAAGTCTGGTTGTATTCATTTTGCATTGGATTACAGCAAACAGTGTGTACATAAAAACTGGACAGCAAACGTTTACCAAAACAACACTGATTGGTTGTCATCTCTGTATTTCCTCATCTCAGGAGGAAGAAACCGGGAAGTCAGAATCCTTAGAAAATTCAGTGGAAAATTCTCTTGCAGAAGCAGATAAATTTCCTGAACCTGGTAAAACAGAAAATTGGAATCAGGAAGTTGTTAGTGTGTTCTTAATTCTAACAATGAAGAAGGAAATAATATGGCTTTGACTAAGGAAGAAAATGTGAAGAAAAAGGTTGATGGAGATTTCTGTTTGTGTTTTCTTCTTTTTATGACAAGAAGAAAGTTCATATGCTGAGGTGGTGCATGAAGAGACTTGTAGGCAGAAGCTGAAAAGAGCAAGAAAATTCAGAAGTTCAGCAGCTCAGGGAGGAAACACCAAAATCTGAATTTCAAAGGAAGGAAGAGGAACAGGAGCCATAGTAACAAGTTGGAACTAAATAACTTGTGTTATTAAAGGCAAAATCTTCTAGACTGAAATGGTCGAAACGAATGTAATTATCATGTCTATCACACCAAATCCAGTGTTTTGTGAAGGATGTACTTCACAAACTAATATGCTGTATGTGATTATTACAGAACACGATGGATCCCAAAGCAGAAGAGTTCACAGCCAGAAGCAAAGAGTTTTCTCGTAATTCCTGTTTCCACTATTCTGCTTTTCATTCCCATTTTGTGGAAATTAATCCCAACCATCATCGATCTCCTTCCAGGTAGTGGAAATCGTTTTGCCGCCTTAGAAGAGTATGAGACGGCCTTGAGATTCTTCACCTATGCTATTCGCATCAACCCGAATGAATTTAAGTGAGAACTTAGTTTTTATATTGACTTCAGCTTTTATGAAAGCGCTCTGAAGGAGTGAACGTTAAGCACTTTCATGAATTATGAGTGCTCTATGTCTGTCAGTCTGTTTGCAAACAGGTCGTTCTGTTATGAGAAGGTGCAGCAGTATGAAAACGCTCTCCAGGATGCTGACGTAGCACTCCGCCTGCAGCCAAAGTGGATAACAGGATTATTTAGGAAAGGAAAAGCTCTCTTTGGGCTGAAGGTAGTCGTAAACCTGTCTCACATTATGCACATTTATTTATTTATTTATTTATTTATTTATTTTTGAACTAAGTTTTTGAACTAATTAGGTTTTGAAATAACTAACAAGGTTTTAAACTAACTACTTTCTAAACTAACTGACTAACTAACCCATTAGGTTTTGAACAAACTAGGTTCTAAACTAACTAGGTTTTGTACTAACAAGGTTTCGAACTAACTCACTTGGTTCTCAACTAACTAGGGTTTGAATTATTATTTAACATAAACATTGTATTTATATTTGTATTATTATTTGATTCTTATGTGTGTTTATTGTTTAGGTTTACACTGTTTAGGTTTACACTGTATGTTTTACACCTATTGAGCTTTATATGCTTTCAATTGGGGACTAATGAAGTTTTTTGAATTTGAATTTGCTTTTCTTTTTTTTATGTGTAGCTTTTCCTTGGTTTGCATCCAGTAAAGTAGTCAAACTTGCTTGGAGTATTTACGGTATTTTCTGCACACTAAGGCGCACTAGACTATAAGGCGCACCTTCAATGAATGGCCTAAAGCGCGCCCTCACGCATTCGCGCATCAACGCTTGCGACTTCACCTCATCGCGGATTTTCGGTAGGTAGTCACGTGATATTGTACGTGCATTCTATTGGCTGACGGCATCCGGAAGTGCGTTTGTCAATATATAAGGCACACTAGATTATAAAGCGCACTGGATTATAAGGCGCACTGTTGGTTTTTGAGAAAATTAAAGGCTTTTCGGTGTACCTTATAGTGCAGAAAATACTGTACTTATGCCTTTGCTCAACAAACAACGTGCTTCATTGCTTAACAACTGATTTTTCATTTCATATGTTATTGGATAAAAGTTACTTTTTTTCAGAGATACTACGAGGCTACGCTGATCTACGACGAGTTGTTGCTGCAACGTTTTAGTGGTGAAGCCATACAGGAGCTGGCACAAGCACAGATGGTTTACCTCATGGTAGGAGGTTTTACAATTTGTACGGAATTCATGAAAAATGCAGCAACTAGGGGTTTTCCTCACACGCTGCATTGGCATTATTTTTATTTATGCTAGGAACTGGGATTTACCCAGGAACAGAGCTTGGAAGCTTTGAAAAAATACGGATTTTTGGATGACGCTGCCGCCTCTCTGCTTCGTGACAGAAAAACGGGTGCTGGAGGTGAATGTGCAAAAATGTTTGGAGATGATTTTTTTCAATTCAAATGCTCCTCCAATTTATGTACTTTTTTCTTTTTTGTCAGAGGCCATAGCCAGTTTAAATAATGTGGACAAAACAGCAACGTGGGAAGAAGCACATCCAGGTAAGAACCTGCTGCTGCCCTCCTCCAAACTGATGAAGATTCATTTTATGTATGAGATTAGGCGTACTTTTCTCATGTAAAATCATTACATTCAAACAAATATTAGAAATATTTAGAAATTCTTCTAAACATAAAAAAATGTCGTTTTTCTCAGATGAAGAACAGTCTTAAATTTATTTCCCTATGTTGCTAATATTCCATTCAATGAGTGTTAAAGAGAGAACCTGCTGCCTGTCTTTACACAGGAGGGAGTGTTTCTTCTGGAGGATTGATGAACTGAAACTTCAAGCACGACCCGGATCACAAGAACATTGACGGACAGTTTCACCAGCGGACTGGGAAACCTTCACCTTTAAGCAAGCAAGTATAAATAAATAAATGTGCTTTGGGGACTTTAGAGACAATCTAATTTTATGAAGAATAAGTAATTAATCTTATTAATCTGTGTACAGATTGCAGTTGAAGTGTATTTAAAATGATTTCTACCAAATTATACTGGTCGCCACTAGGTGGCACCATTACCTTTATCCCTTCACTTCAGCCAGTTTTACTTTAGAGATTGGAGTTGATATTTGGCAGCCATCATCAATTTATTGTGTATTTTTTATTTCTAAAACTGTTGTTGAATAACCTGGGCACTGCAGGGTTTTTGTTCATGTTCAGAGGAACATGTTTAGTTCATGTGTGTTATATGCATGTGTTTTGTCGTGTCTGTTGGACAACTTGTTAAAGTTTGGAGACCAATGATGTTTTTCAATGTTTGGAGTCAAGTTGTTCAAACTCCCATTCTGTCTCTTGTATTTCATCTTGTAATAAATAAATCGTAAGAATGGTTTCATGAGCCGAACAGAGTCTAGAGTGTTTTTTCATTTAGGGCACACGTGTCAAACTCAGTTTCACCGAGGGCCACAGCATTATAACAGCTGTCCTCAAAGGGCCAGATGTAACCAAAAAATGTAACTAAATGTAACTCAGTGTAATGTAAAATAAATCTAACTACTCCTTAATATTAAATACTCTGAATTTATTATTCAAGTTACAAATATTCTAATTAAAATTCTTTCAATCTTTCAGGTTATGAAATCCACATAACTCCATCAATGAAGGACTAAACTATCAAAGTGAATGAAGAAAAATAACATCAAACATAAGTTAGGACATTAACTTTGTTCAAAACATTTTGAGTTAAAATGGGCTTAATTACTGCATTGTGGGAAATGTAGTTTCTGGTCAATTCATGCCTTTGACCTATTTACTTTTATACTCTCGCGGGCCACATAAAATGATGTGGCGGGCCACATTTGGCCCCCGGGCCTTGAGTTTGACACATGTGCTATACAGGGAGAGAAAAATACGTTCCTTGTCCAAATGCGTGGTTGTGAATATCAAGAAGAAAAAAAAAAAAACAGGCCAGTGATTAACTGTACAAAGATAACTTGTGAGTGGGATTATTGTACTGTAATTAAATAATTTCAGATATCAGTGGGAGCTAAAGGAGGAGAAGCCAAGTGTTTCCCCCCCAGCAGCTGCGTGTCCTTCTGCAGCGTCCTTGAGCAGCGAGCACTCGACGGTCGACTTAAAAGCCGAGTACAAGTTAAACACCTGAAAAGTATCCACTGTCCCAGTGATTTAATCTGAAGCCAGCTTCCTCCTAAACCTAAAAGGCCTCCCCCCTCGGTCCTCCTGACTGTGTCTCCTCTTTGTTAAGGTGGGTGGGATTTGTGTGTAGATCCCACTTTGCTCAAAGCCGCCGGGGGTCAAGGTCACTTTTGTGACTCCTGTTACGCAATAGTCAGGGTATGGATTTACCAAAGCCCTTCGGAATAAACGAATGATTCCCTACGAACGGAGTCGAGGCTGTGAAAAGTGGTCCGTCTCTCCGTACAGATGGAGCGGCCGATGTGCTTGTGGGCATTAATTGGCCGGTGGTGGCATTCCTCACCGAGGCCTTTGATCTGACAGAGATCTGAGAGCATTAAAAAGCCTGAAATTTTAATAACCTGAACTCTGGGTGAACTCCAGCAGCACCGGGGCATTCAGCTGATACATTACCAAAAAGGCTCTGTATTTATTCTTATTGGTCTGCTTGGTTTCGCCCAGGCTACAAAAAAAAAAAAAAAAAACTGTTCAAATGCAGATAAAGACTGATAAGAGGTTAGGGTTCACAAACTGGCTGGAATCAACATCACGCCACTCGGAGCCCGGTCGAAGCCAATCCCTCACTTAACTTAAGCAAACAAAGAAGATTAAGTGCCTCTTGTTAAAAGGCTGCTTGGTTTTGTGGATGTTTCTACCATTTTTTTTCTCTCCCTCCCCAATAGGATAAAAAAAAAAAAAAAAAAAAAAAAGGAAAGCAGAAATTTACCAGCAGATGTGACAGGTTGCTCTCCCACTCTTTGCTTTTTTGATATGTGGTATGCAGTAAAAGGAAAAAAATCCTCCCTCAGGTTGGGAGAAGGTTTTGAGTAATTGAATGCATCGCTTTAAGCACAGGGATACCTAATCTAATTTGAATTCTAATTCTATGGCTTCCCTCCGCTGGTACATAAACTCCTGATGTGACGTGAGGGAGTAGCTGTACATCAATGGTCTGATTCGTTTCTTAGGAAGCCAAAATAAATGTGCTGCTTGCAGCTTTTAGCAGCCGCTCGGCTTGAACTTCATAACCTTCCCAGCAGGGATGCTGTTGTTTGCTTAAAGGAAAGAAACTTAAAACACAGCAGCGTGTGCATATTTGTGCAACACTCCGTTTCTTGCTGTTTCCAGCAAAGGCTTGTCATTTTCAGGCCTTAAAAAAAAAATTCCATCAATTTTCTCTTTGCTTTGATGGATTTGGACCCACATGATGACAGAAGTGGAATGAAACAGATTCATCGCCATGGCAATCAAAAAGTTGTGTTGTTATGTGAGGACGTTCTTTAAACATGATGAAGTCAGGTTTGGATCTAATTTGTATGAAAGGATTTTAGGTTTTCATACAAATTAGATTTAATGAACAGTTTACCTCCATGTTAATGAAAAGAGAGATGGAATGCTCCCCTGAACAACTGGAGAAGATGAGGACTGGTTTCAAAAAATCGAAAAAAACAAACAAACAAACTCCAGATAGCTTAGATTCCAGGATTCATGAAATTTCAAGCTGTTTTAAAAAGATGTTATTAGAATTTTTGTGATGAGCATGCATTTTGTTCTTCTTCATCAGAAGTTCCTTTAAACTGTTTCTACACATTGGTGAAGTTTCACAGTCAGTCTGACTCTTTTCAGGTTTTTAACATCAATGAATTTAGTCTTTGTTTCATCCAAGATTTTTTCTAAAGAAAAAAAAAAATCTCAGTTTATTGCTCATAAACGTCCATCAAAAAAAAAAAAGAGGGAGATCCTTAGAATCTTTATCTTCTTGAGATGCAGACGTATGATTCTGTCTGGAATGGGATGTCTGAGATCAACAAGCTGTTCTGATGGTGGACTCACACAGTGGGGGGGGGTCGTCTCTCCAACCATTGCTGGACTCCTTTGTTGCCCTGTGAAACGAATACAGTAATTGTCACAATGAGAAATTGACCTTCTCTTTAATCCAGACGGAGGCCCCCCCTTTAACAAGTTAAAATAGCACCAACCCAATTAGGAAATTGATTGCTTGCTTTCATTTTCCTCATTTGCATCAGGGTCATATAGGAAAAGATGAATTAATGTCTCGTCTTTTGTCCAAACTGTCATTGCCGGTTACGGAGCGTCTATTTCTAAGAAATGAGCAGGAAGAAGTCTTTTGTCTGCTGCTGACGAACTCATCTCTGATCATCTGCTGTCGAACACCTCCAGGAATAAAGGCTTGTAGATATAACACTCCTCTTTCACACCGAACGTACGAGACACAAGTTTTTATGCTAATGAGATTATTTTCACTCAAAAGGAGAATCAGCGTGGGTTTAGTACAGGCACGCATTTAAATGCTTCTGAATGTGATTATCATGTTTACTGCCATCCACTCATTTCATTAACATTTAAATTATCATTAGCAAAAGAAAAAAAAAATCAAATGTCTCAAACAAACATGGCGGGAGTTTGTCTGCTGCTGTCTCTGCCCAGTGTGTGGCGGCGAGGCCCCACATCACTGATCTTTACGTCCACACAGGAGGTTGAGTTCTCCTCTATGTTGATTCGGTTGTTGGTATCTTATGCAAAAGCCGCTTCAAAGATATCCATCAAACCCAGTAAAAGGATGGGGCACGAGCCAGAAGACAACCCGTTAAAATATGGTTTGGATCCAGGAATTACTTCCACTTTATACTAATTTTTTCAGTAATTACACCAAAATCCTGTACCTGCCTGACATGACCATTTGTAGACAGGTGGGGAGAGGCCAGGTAAGCTATGAAGTAGAAAAGTACGCGCTGTACTGAGTGACATTCCGGCTATACCAGGGGTGTCAAACTCATTTTCATTGAGGGCCACATCAGCATAATGGCTGTCCTCAAAGGGCCAGATGAGATATAACTTATAAATGTAACTAAATATAAAGTAAAATAAATGTAACTACTCCTCAATGTTAAATAAGTCTGAATTTATTACTTATTCAATTTGCAAACATTGCAGATACACTGCAAATTTGTTCGCCTGTTGCTCTGTACATAAATACTTTTAATTTGTCAGGTTATGAAACCCACAGAACTCCATCAATCAAGGATCAAACTATCCAAGTGAATAAAGCAAAGTAACATCAAACACAAATCAGGGCATTAACTTTATTCAAAACTTTTTCGTAAATGTTAAAATGGGAGTAATTACTGCATTGTGGGAAATGTACTTTTGGTCAAAGAACACTTTTGACCTATTTATTTTTAGACACTGACCATTTATGCTGTCGCGGGCCACATAAAATGATGTAGCGGGCCACATTTGGCCCCCGGGCCTTGAGTTTGACACATGTGGGCTATACCTCCATGAAGAAAAAGAATGTAGGGACTACTTTCAACTGCGGATAAATCTGAATTCGGTGCGCTATGAGTTTTACAGCTGCTGCACATCGACTGTGGGAGAAAATACACAATGGGTATGTTAATGTTCAAGGACAGCTAATCAATTGTGCACACCAGAGTCTTCATATAGGTGGATCAGCGAAGCCCATGCCGTCGCCGAGGACTGAACAGTCCTACAAACGTCTGCTTAGCCTGACCGATCCACACCCAAACGCTCCGCACAATTCTGTGGATGAAGCAGTTTTTGAATTATGAGGGGAAATTAATGAAAAATGTGACGCTGAATTCGTAAAAATTGATTTGAATTTGCACAAAAATATACACGAGCATGTTTTTTATTCACACAGAGAAGCTTCGACTCTCTTTGTGATCTTTCCTGATAAATGACGGCGTAAAAGTTGAATCTCACGCCTCTCAATCTCCATCAGAAAAATGCACATCTTCGGCGCTGCCACTATATATTTTGATGGTGAAATGTGTCATGAACACAACTCAAAGGCCTGTCAACAAAAAAAGGCATCAAGAGCACACACCAGGATACAAAAGCCAGGCATGCCTCAACCTGACTCTTCCTCAAGTATTTACATGACTTAATGGGGCAAGAAATATGTGACCTGTGTGTGTTGCAATGATTAAAACCTCCAGTCAGGCTGTATTTCATCTCTGCTATCGACCAACATATCTAGAGGTGACACGTTCAAGGGCATGAAAAACGTTGCGGTCTGTAAATCCTCTCATTGTTGCCTTAAGGAGTTTGACTTCCAGTGACTGATGTCCGTTTCCACCCATCACCAGCCTTAAATCCTGCAGCGCTCTTAATTCTAAAATCTCACGTGGGCGTCTTTCACACATGTTCCGTTTTGAGGCACGCTTGTTTCAAAAACCATAGATTAACCCCTAGAACAGCCCACCGACTAATGTCAGCACTGATCTATGAGTTATTCCTGGGACAGTGATTTACAACAGGAGACACTTGTAATAAAACTTGGTCCCCCAGGCTTTACCAAACTGTGTACTTCCTGTACAAATGAAACCTGCTTCCTTTAATATAGATAAGGCTGAGTGGCGTGTCAGCTCAACTACTCTTTTATTTAAAAGGATTTATGAATGGAATAGAATACTGCCCACTTCAGTTTGTGTGTACAAGTGAGAACAGCGCGACTTGGTTTTGTTGCGTAATGTTCGGGACCATTGAAGAAGGGTTTGGGTTTTTATCTCTCTTCTGTTTCTAGAGGTTTTAGGGGACAATTTAAAACTTCCTCATGCTCGTCTTTTTTACTTTCCTCCTTTGAAAACGTTGCAGAAGAGCCATCCATTGCTCCAGTTGTAATGAACATCCCCCCGGGGGCGGGGGGCCCGAGCGCACCGCGTGAAGACGCGTCAGCACCAGAGCGATTCATTACCCCGGAATTGTGAGCTTTTGTTCCGTTTTCTGCAGAGCCCCATTAATCTTGGGCTGCCTCCTGGCATGCAGGCCAGGTACAGCTTTGGTAATTACAGTTAATCATCATTCAGACATGCACATGGACTGGGCTCCTAAGTGGTTACCATGCAGGGGCCTTACTCGCGTGTTAACCCCCCTTTCCAACTGTAACTCCATCCCAGCTGCATCCCTTTTTTTTTTTTTTTTGCCTTCTTTGTCCCGGTAACCGAACCAGCAGAGGTTTTGGTAACTGTCCTGTAGGGTTTGGCACCCGGTTATGCAGCTTCCTCTCAAGCACAAACAAGTACATGTCCAAGCTCCGCCTCCCAGCCCCCCCACACACCCCCATCTAAACATTTACACTATGCAGCTGTCAGCGGTGCACAGTTACTGGAGCCTCCTGTTCACCTGCCTTTTATGATTGTGATTAATGGATAGATTACTGGATGGATGATTTTGAGAAGGCAACAAGCAGAAAGACACCATCTGTATGCTCCTGAGGGTCGAGGGATGGATAACTTCATCACCCAGGGTTACGCTGACAACATGTGGACGGCTTTGATCGCCGTGTGCATTCATATCTACATTAATAGGTACATCATTGAAATGTTAACCATTAAGCCTGGTGAACATCTGCACGTCAGTGTTATTAAATTTTGCCACATTGGTGCTAACATTGAGCTATTTAACGTAAATGCAGTGATGCTTTAGCGAACAAAATGATCTTTAGCTTATTTTGACATTTTAACAAGAATAAATTGTTGGTTGACACAAAAATGACTTGATGGATTCGGATGAAACTTTGTAGAGGAATGGAATACGGACAAAGAAAGAAGCTTCTAAACTTTGAAACAAATCTGGATAAACGAAGGAATTCATTTCCACTTTCTTTAATGCTAATCATACTAAAATCACTGACTTCAAAGAAACTTTGCATAGAGGTGGATCATAAATGAAGCTAATCGATGTGTAGGATTATGGTTTTACAGTTTGAAACAGAAGCATTTGCTTTAGACATACAGACAGAAATGCTAGTTTTGAAGGATGTTTCATTATTTAAGCAGGATTTTCACTTTTGAAGCAATCCTCCTCTTGAAAATTCATCCCATTGCGTCCCCTGTTTGTTTCTGGTATGTCTTGCTAGAGAAGATGTCAGTCTTTAGAGATGTTTTTTTCCAACCAAACCCTTCAGCTGAAACGCGTCCACGGAAGAACACCCAGCCAGTCATCCGTTCAGCACATTAAAACAACACTGGCGTCCGGGGAAACCGTGAAGACGCTTGATCAGCTCGCTGTGGCACATTCCTCCAAAGACCAGATGCAAGCTCTCGGGGTACTGATTAACATTTTAGATATGAGCAAAGACGGGAAACACTGTGTGCTCTTCTATTAGCAGAACGAGCCCTTTGAGGGTTTGTAGTTAGAAATTTAAATGAAGATAAAGTCGCCATTTAAAGGTTGGACTGGCGAGAAAAGACAAATGGTTGACCTCCGTGAAGAGGTACAAAGGCAAACTCAAACATCGCTGTGATAGTAACCAAAAAACAAAGAACGCCAAAGACATCCTGACTGTCAGAAATGAGAAAGGAGAAGAGAAAGCTTTGTATTTCCCAGGTTTGTTCTGCACCTGTCGGGATGTGCATTGTATACAAAGGAGGTAGAATCAGGAGGATGTTCTGACGCTCACTGATGCACGCACACAAAACAGAGGTGAGCTCTCTTTTTTTTACCCACCTCAGGAAATTCCTGGGAGCCTTGAACCAAGTCTGATTTGAAACATCAGACTCTTACCGTCAACAGATCGCTGTGCTGAACACTCTTTTTTTAATCTAGGCACAGACTACAAAAAACTGAATCACGCCCTACAAAGACCGACATCACCACCGAATGTTCGCCAACCTACTGAGGTTATATTTACCTTCCTGCCTGACAAAGAAACAATCTGAGCTGGGAATGAAATGAATCGTCTACACTCTGAAGACACGTGGGTGTGTTTTTGTGACATGTCTATAAATATCTCTGAGATAATACTGGGTAGAACTCTTGAATTTCATGTTCCAACGAACTTACCCTCACAAGATCAAGCATGAGTCACAGAAAACCTATAAAACAGAGCCCGATGGGAGCAATGGCAGGACTTCTTTGTGGTTACATGTCTTCTCGTTTGTTGAAAATCACAAAAGATAAGCTTTATTAGAAGAGTTATGATATGATATTGCCCAGAAACACAGTCCGTGTTGGGGTAGTTTTGCTGATTTCCACACTCAAAGTTCAGAAGCTGGTGTTTTCCAACGAGGCCTCACCGATTGTTTGCTTTTCTACCTTTGTGTCCACCTCAAACCACCAGACACCTGCCCCTTTGTGCGACACACTCCAACCACATGCACATGGAGAAAAACCTCTGGAGGTTGCTGCCCGGTCATTTGGCACATTTTTGATGTTGAATAAAAAAAAAAGACAAAATGAGAGCGCAAGGTGGGAGCCGAGGAGCAATCTGGGCTTTCCAGTCCAAGTGAAAGGCGCTCTTTGTTGAGCGCTCCTCTGCAAATCTCACCCCCCCCTCCCTGCCTGCCTGCCTCGCTTCAAACTCAACCCTCCCTCCTCCTCCTCTTCCTGCTCTTCCTCTCCCCCCCCTTACTTCCAAAGCCCCGGTGGATTTTTCATTAAATGCTATCAGAAATGTGACTGGTCCTATTCATGGGCAGATGGAGGTCTGGCTGTGCGGCTGGAGACCAATACCTTCGCTGGAGAATGACGGGAATCTGGGCTGTAGGTGAAGGTCCAGAAAATGTGCTTCACTTTGTGCCCCGTTTTTCCAATTCTGAATATATTCCTCTTGAACTGTGCACCAGTCATGATGGTCTCCAGTTAGCCTTCCTTTATTTGCATGAAGAAGAAACAGCATCGCATCTGTTAAACTCCAACTCACTGCCCCTGGGGGTCTCACCTCCACCTCCTCGTCTACTTAATTAAGACCACTCCGCCTAAACAAAGCAACATATTGAGCCACGATTTTCCTCAAGACAAACAAGGTGACCAGATCCCTCCGCTGTTCACTTCTCGCCGAAAAGGAAAAGCGATGAACCTTCCGATATTGTTAGAAAGTGGTCGATTATGTCAGAGGACAAAAGGAGGGCAGCGGGCCGGAAGAACACACAAACAGACATTTCCGCAACAGCAATTTAATCCTCTGGTGTTAAAAACTCTGACACAAAAGTGGACAAAAGGCGAGGAGGTTGGCACGAATAAACCCCCCCAAATCTGAAGATTAAGCAAAAAAAATAAAAAGGAAAGAAAGAAAGAAAACAGAGAGGATCTTTTGTGTGCCTTTATCTGCTTTTGAAGTCGGTGAGATCTGCCAACCGTCCTCAGCCGCCCCTCTTTGCTCTTTGTACCGGGGCCCCCATGTCCCACAGCAAAACACCACCTCACTTTCATCTGCCCGTCATCTTAGGGGGCAATTAATGCCATTCAGGTTTACCCACTACAGAGAGAGAGAGAGAGAGAGGGTGGGGGGGGGGCTCATCTACTTGTTGAAGCAGGCATTTGACGAGAGTTTAGTGAAGCCTAGTTTGGAGTGTAGAAGGTGAGTGCCATTTTTTTTCTTCCCCCGACAGATAGCCCCCCACCACCACCCCCACCACCACCAATCTTCATCCTCCTCTTCACATTATTACTTATATTTGATTGGACTTCTGTTTACAGGCAGACAGCGTGGAAACCAACCAGGCTGTTGCTTAATGAATATTTCGCTGTCTCTACACAATAAGAACCCCCCCTACCTACCCACCCACCTACCCAATAACCTTGTGAATAATGTCCCGCTCTGCTCTGCAATTCCACCGTGCAATAACTCCAGCTCATACTTGATGAAGGTGCATGTTGGTGGGGGGGCGGGGGACAGACAGAGAAGCCTCGGGGTTTTTTTTTTTTTGTCGTTGACCTTTTTGGGCTCTCTGCTGTAGTTCCTTTTACTCGGGGGACTCCCACTGTTTCAGCCTGGCCCTTCTAATACAGCGGCCCTCTGGCCCCGGCGTCTGCAAGAGGCAGGGGAAATAAAATCTCCATTTGCATTACGTAATTTCATGCATTATGCAGAGCTGGGAGAGAATCATTTCACCTAGACAAGTCCTCAGAGGGCAGTGAGGAGATAACTGTTAGTGACAGGGCTTGGCTCATGAAATGCAGAGTGACTTAACCACCCAATCTGCAGATATTATCCCGGGCCTGAATTGGAAAAGTAGACAATGGCCTCGCTCAGTGCAGATGCGCTCTTCCGCAAGCACACACTCGCTGCTCGCTATTTTAGCTCGTTTTGTTTTCATCGCCGAGAGAGAACGCGGAGATATCAGATGCAGACTTTTTTTTTTACAGTTTTTACGATAAAGCCAAACAAAGCAGATAAACACAAAAGGGGTTTCAAAGAGCGCGGAAAACTGTATCTGTAGCGGTTAGCTTTTTTTTTTTTTTTTCCCGCCATAACAAAAGAGGCAACTATTTTTGAATGTGGATAGATAATGATGTGCTATTCGTTGTATTTTGGGTGGAAATGGGAACTTGCAGTCTGTGGAGGTTTTTTTACTGTCGGTTTTTTTCGCGTCGGGGTGGGAGCAGAAGTTGCAGCGGCAGCGAAGAAGAACGCAGACGACCCAATTAGGTGCAATCAAACATGCCACGGTAGCATAAGCTGCATAGAAAAGGCAGCTTACGCCAACTGGACATTGTTTCTTTATCGTCACCAGAAAAGAGTCTGAAAGAGGCCACAGCTCTTGTTGTTATCGCAGCCGGCAAACGCTGCAACGCAGGACTACGGAGGAATAAAGCGCTCGCCTTCTAATCATAGACAATGGAGTGTATTTCATTAAGCCAGATAATGGTGTGTGCATTTCATTACCATAGATAACTAGGAATATTTAGATGAGGGATGAGGTGCTCATAAAGCGCCAGTTGGTAGCCATGGCAACCTGGATCTTGGCAAACAAAAGAGTCGGGGAGAAATGTTTGCTAGGGGACGGGAAGGAAAAAGAGGGGAAACAGAGAAAGGAGGTAGACTGAAAGGAAGCGCAGAGCTAAACGCAGTCCCACGCCAAAAAGAAGCGGGCCAAACGCCTCCGTGTTGTTGTTGTTTTTTCCTTCCTGCATCAAGAAAGAGACTCAGGTGACCGAGTTAGAGACGCTTCCAACCGCAGGACGCTGCAGGATAATCTCATGCTAATGCAGCCGCCGGCCGGATAATAAACTTAATCAACCAAATGTGGAAATCACTGTAAGGAAAGCGACCCATCCATCTCCCACTCTGCTCCTGTGAATATTACAGCCTCCCCCCCTCCCTCAGTGAGCCGCGCTGCCACTCAATCCTGACTTCATTTGTTTATGTGTGCGAATTTCAAATTATGCTTTTTTGAAAATAAGAAGGGCCTCCGAGTTTAAATGGACCCAAACCGTGACCTTGACCTTGGGGAGACGCTTCTCATTCATCCAGTTTCATTTTGTAGATGTCAAAAAAAAACCAGGACAGGTTCTATTACTACAGATAAAATCTATTTCTTTTTTGCAGGAGGTGACAGGAAGCCCCCCCTCGCTTTGTTGATATGACTCCATCGTTCTTCACGTAGGGACATCCATTGTGATTTTTGAATTAAGGGATGGAGTGAATGACAACTCTACACAGCTTGATCTGGCATTTGCAAATTTTAAAGAATTAAAAATTATATTGACGAAGGCTGCTCACATTTTTTTAAATGGGATTGGACAAACTTCCCAGACATTGAAATTACAATTTGAGTCACAAATGCCTCCTTTAATTTAACAGATTTTGTGCTTTTCGTCATTTCCTTTGATAACAGCTGAGAATATACAAAGAAAATTTTCGCATTTTTATTGCAATTTTTATTTAACACATTTGTCCATCGATGCAGCAGGGAAATACCACCCTGTGGTTCTCAGCTCATCACCGACCGCAGGACTCCCACCAGCGAGCTGCGTGCTAACGGCGCTCATCGCCCACACTCAGTGGTTGTTGCTTCATTCAATTTAAAATTGTGCATCATCCCCACACCTGTCTACATGGAGGAGAAGTCATGTGATCTCTAAAGTCAGCGGGATTCGTCCTGGGGTAGCTCAGCATGGTGCTGGAACCTCTCAGTTCATTTTGGATTTTAAATTTTTGCTCTATTTTCAGTTACTGTGAAAACTTCACTCGTGTTCTTCCAATGCATTCCAGAGAATAACTCCACATGACCTCCACGTGGAGTTCAAGCATTAGGTGAAAGGAGATAGGACTCCATATGGACAGCTTGGTTCTGTTCGCCCCCTCCCCAACACTTTAACAGGAATGTGGTGCTGCTGTCAGACTGTTTGGTGCATAAAAATCCAACTTTTTAAACTTTCATGCATCTTGGGAACTCTAACGGAGCTCATTCTCACTGAAACTCTGCTTCACATTCAACAGCGCTCCACGCAAAATCTCCCTGCAGGTGCAGCACCTTTATTTTAACAGGGAGGGGTCCTTTCAAAGCGATTCAAACGTTCAGTGCTTTTAAAAAATGCTTTCCATTTTGTAGGATTTGCGTTTTCATGAATCGATTCAAATTAATTTCTGCAGTGTTTACAGTATGGGGGGGGGTGGTGGTAAATACACAGCCCTCACCTAACAAGGGGGATTCAGTGAACATGATCCAACTGAAAAATGTCGGAAAGTGAGCTGCTTTGCATGCTTGTTGGTTGCATTTGCAGCATTCCACTATCCAGTAACCTGAGAAGGCGCCGTTTTCCTGGGATGAGGGGTTTTAGTTATCTAATCCCATGTGGAACCGGATTTTTTTTTTCTCATTTGAACACCAATGGAAAAAAATCTGACACACACACACACACACACACACACACACACACACACACACACACACACACACACACACACACACACACACACACACACACACACGTATCGTCAAGGGAACCCATATTATTATGGCTGACTGTCACAGGCTGGATTCAGCTTGTTTTGTGTGTGTGTGTGTGTGTGTGTGTGTGTGTGTGTGTGTGTGTGTGTGTGTGTGTGTGTGTGTGTGGAACCAGTCTCCAGTCTCGGCCCGCGGTAATAAGATCAGCCTGTTTGGGCCTGACAGGCTGAGCCTCTCTCAGGGTGGCCCATCTGGCCAGCGCCCAGGTCCCGGCGCCAGCCACCGGCTCCTCTGTGCAGGGACCCATCTGTGGTCCTGTGTGGTATCGACCATTACACTGCCAGGCCTGTCCCTGTATGCACAAGGGTCCACATGGGTCCACCGGTCTGTGTGTGTGTGTGTGTGTGTTCTGCAGATGGGATCCCGGGTCAAGTAATACCAGCAAATCACATCCAGTGATTGTTTTGCTCATCAAGAGGTTTATAAATGGAGCCACAGCAGCAAGATGCAAGAAAAGAAAAGTTGGTTCAACTAAAGATCAATGGGTTTCATTTTTAAAAATGTGATTTAAGTTGAAAAGTGAAGCTCTATGAGTTTAAAACAGATTTTTTATCACGTTAAGAAATGATCTGGATGAATTGATTGTCACTTTGACTTTTTTAAGATCAGTCAACTTGAAAATAAAGATAAAGTATGAGACATTTCAGAGATGACCTACAAGACCTGTATCGATTCTCGTGTGTGTGTGTGTGCTTACCTTTCCCCACCTGTTTCAAATAAACGTCAAATTTAATAGACTTCTGCTATCCGGTCTCCAAACTCATTTTTCCCTTCGGAATGTTTACGTGAACATTCCATAAACTGACACGAGGTGATTTTCATCTGTGATCGTTTACAGGAAACAAACATGACCGGATGCTTTTCTGTTTTTGTTTTTTTTTTCAAACAGATGAATCATAAATCAAAATGCGTCTGCTTTTCCCCTTCCAACCGATACGTCCCTCATAAAAACCACTTCATCATCAGCGTACAACGTTTAGATCTGCATGCGAGCATATTGCGGAACACATGTCCAGACTGAGTTGGAATTCAGCCATCTACCTCCAAAATATGTTACATCTCCTGCCCATGAGTGTACAATTTCCTTTTGGTAATTCAATTTCAGGAAACGGGATGTGAATTGAGAGAATGCAGACATGACAGCAGCTGCGTAGCTGGAAGATCACAGGAGAACGGGCCGAGCGAGAGCTAACGCGAGACGACACATCCGCCTCGGAGAGCTAATGGTCCGTGAGGAAGAAGAGCATCGAGTTTAGAGGCAAAGTACAAGACAGACAGCATTTACATACGACTCGCCCAAAGGAAATATTCGCTTGCCTCTAAACAAGTTTGTTTATTCATTCGTCGTTATCAAAGCAGGACAGCGGCGTGTTTAATTTACACAACTTTTGTTCTTTAAACTTATGATTTATTACCGAGGCTTTGAGCCAATCTTCTATTTCACTACTTAAACATTTTCTTCCGCAGCCATTTACGACCAATCAAAAAAAAAAAAAAAAAAAACTAGTTGGCGTGTTTCGGAGCGGTTCATTTTGCCCGCGATCCCTTGGCTCGGCCTCTTGGGGTTTTTTTTTTTTTTTTGGTCAACCGTTAAAACCGTTTCTCGGCGTAACACCGACGAACGATTCGCTCATCAATCACTGCAGCGCGTCTGATGTTCACCACCGGTGCGGCTACATGTGAATGATTACAACTAAACACTTTCATAGACACAGTCACCACTTTATAGCGCCGCGCTACAACCCATTACACATGGCGTACGACTGCTGCATAGATTTTACACATGGGCGGCCGCAGCGGCAATTAAGAAAGCCCTGGCAGTGCTGGTGTTAGCATTCTGCTCCAACCATAAAGTAGATGCATATATCAGCATTGTCTTAGTAAAGGTTATTTCCACCGGGGGGAGGGGGGGCATTACAAGTGGACTTCAAACGCCTTGCAGTTGCACTCGCCTGGCTGCACATTTTAAAAGCTTGACACGATGTGTGGGACAATGGCGGCCCTTGAAAAGCATTGTGGTAATCGGGGGTGGAGGGATGGCGGGGGTGGGGGGGGGGCGATGGAATTTTCTTTGCATCATTAAAAAAGGATTGGTCCGTTCAGCGCGTTCATGGGAAGTGCCGTTAGTTAACCCAACAAAGGTGCTCTGGCAGCGGACCCCCAGAGATGAAGGGCATCACGGGGGCTCAGAGTCTCCCTCTAATCCTCCCCCCGGCCTCATTGTACCGATACACTCTAAGCCCTGTGGCCACTTCCCGCTCTAATCTCTGCAGATTTGGGGTTGAGAAACAAGTTCCGATCAGGGGGCCAAAACTACTCCTCCCCTCCAGAAAGAGAAGAGAATCCGAAGCAGGATCCTAGGAGGAAGACGAATAAGAAGAGAAGCACGTCTCCAAGAATCCTCCCTCCCTTCCTCCTCCTCCTCCTCTTCCTACTCCTCCTCCTCCTCTTCCTCCTACTCTTCCTCCTTCCCCTCCTCCTCCTCCTCCTCTGCTCTTTGTGCTGTAATAAAAAGTTTATTTAACATGAACCAGTTCTGGTGTTATTTAGGTGATTTGGGGTCGCCAGGTTAGCCGATACCGGTGCTACTGGTGCACCAGAACTAAGTTGGTTCGGTTCAATATTTAAAATATGTTCTTCAAAAACAAAAAGGATTTGCTGATTAAGACTATTTTATGAATCAATGAGGTTTTTTTTACAGTTAAGTTTTGGACTTTTTGGACTCCTGGCTAAACAGAGCCATCAAACTGAGGTCATGATTGGTTTCAGGATATCGGAGCTGAATTTCTTTCTGTATGTTTGATTTGGAAATTCTTAAAAAAAAACAAACAAACCAATAATCCAAAAAATTCTTTTGGAGATAAAAATACCAAAACTATTTCACATTTTAAACAACATTCATATTAAAGTGCACAGTTAGGGGCTCTAGCTTTCCCAACTCTACCATGTCAGGAGGATATATGTGTATGTGTGAGTGTGAATACATGAATGTTAACCGCTAGCAGGAGGAAAAGGATGGCGAGCTGCATTTAGAGAGGCGGCGATCCTGACAAAACACTTGACAGGCCGAAAGTCACCCCCTAATTTCAGGTTGACCTTAGCTTGTTCAGCATTCTCCATTGCTGCTGGTGACAGTGACACGTGTCTGGGGTTGAGCTGAGTGTAGGAGCTGGAAGGTGTGTGTGTGTGTGTGTGTGTGTGTGTGTGTGTGTGTGTGTGTGTGTGTGTGTGTGTGTGTGTGTGTGTGTGTGTGTGTGTGTGTGTGTGTGTGTGCAGATGGATGGACCGTTAGAGATGCAGTCGTATATTCCCGAGAGAGGAGGCAGAGGTCAGGGATCAAAGCCACGGCTGATTCCCCTCCCGGCTGTGTGTCTGTGGGGATGTACAGAAAACCAGAATGAAGCGCTCCTCTGGCTGCATAATGCGGATTGCACAATGAACACAGCAAAAGGCATGGCAGGGGTGTGTGTGTGTGTGTGTGTGTGTGTGTGTGTGTGTGTGTGTGTGTGTGTGTGTGTGTGTGTGTGTGTGTGCGTGCATGTGCCAGCTGCACTGCTACATTTTGCAGCCTACAGCAGCTTGGCATAAAAGACACACGCAGGCACACACACACACACACACACACACACACACACACACACACACACACACACACACACACACACACACACACGCACACACACATGCCGTACGCAGCAGAGTCTGGAGAGGTCTTTTAATTAAGGGATTTGTTAATTTTCAATTCAACCTGACAGTGATGGATGGGGTTGCAGCGCCTGCCCATCTCACCCTGGGCTGTTGGGCAGGCAGAGCTGCCCAGGAGGCCTCTGGGTGCGATCATCACACTCCTATTCACGCGTAAAGATTTTTAACCCTTCACAAGCCAGAATCCACTCATCAACTGGACCCTGATTGAAGCAACTCGCAGCCCGTCTGAAGCAGCATGGAAGCAAACGGTTAAACAAGGCAATGAGTGAACAAAGCGAGGTTCAATGCTGCTCTCAGACTGTTTGTGTTACTTCTGCTTGTTCTTTAAAGTACCTTTAAATGATTCATCCTCATTATGAGAAATAGCAGAAAAAAGAAATATTTTAATTCAGGGTTAAATACGTTTTTCAAGAAGAAGCAGATAATTTATTGTTTAAAAAGACCAGATAATTAATAGATAATTAATCTGGTTCTTATTGTCTTATTTTTAAGAAAGTCCATGAAAAAAACAAAACCTGTGATGTTATTGTCCAACTCTGACTTTAACAGCACGACAGAACAAGAATAAATTCAACCTGAAGTTTATGATTGGGAACTGATTCAACTTAATGTTCAATTTAAGAGCTGTAGCTTTTGTTGTGGTTATAAAATACTTTGCCTGATGTATTTATATGAGTAACGGAAAGCAAAGTAAAAAAAAACAACAAATACAAGCACAAAAAGGACATTGAAGTTGAATCAGGCAGGTTTTAATTATGTTAATTGTGTCAAAACTGAAAACTTTATTGTTTCCCGTGACTTCAAAAGTATTAATTTTCCATTCTGATAGTTATCTTTTTTCACAAGCTTAAGTTTTTTATTAGCGCACCACTACACTAAAACTCTAAAACTTTGTTTATGTATTAACCCCTGTATTTTTATTGAGTTTTTGTGTTTACCACTTTTTAAAATTGCCCTGAAAAGGGATTTCTTTGAATCTTTCCAAATCAACTGCTGCCTTTTTGATGAGACGCGACTCTGAATTCACCAAAAAGTGAATTTATTTCACCTTCCTTACAAATACATCCTTTGTTGTGGCCAAACACGCTTTGCTTCAAGAGCGCTATAGGTACCCTGAAGCGGCAAGAGCCACATGTCATATTGGCCCCCATGCAATTTATCTATTGTGATTTGGCAGCCATTCATCTTTTAAATGCTCTCTCATGATTTTCTTTGTGCACGTAAAGCCGGAGGTGACCTTGAAAATGGACCATGTGGTTTATTCTGATGATAATTTATTCTCACTCATCACAAATCGTCTCACTAACATGATTTTCTTCATGCTGCGTCGTCTACATTTCTTTTTAAAAAGTGAATTTAGCATAATTTAACATCAAATCTAATCCCTTTGTAAAACATATTATTATTCTCTTTCTTTAGCATTTATACGGATTTACTGACGTACAAAAAGCTGGAACCCAAGAGTAAGAATATATACATCTGTGGATTTTTATGTATTTTTGTTTCCTATAAAGCAGAACAAGATCAACATCAGAAATTGAGAAAATCTGTGAAAGGCTGATATTGACTTATTTTTTTTCCCAGTGGCAAACTGAATCTAAGTCAAAAACAGAAACGTACTATAGTCATTGTCTCCTTTGTGAGTCTGTTACTGAGCTTTGAATGACACAAACACACACTCAGCACATTCTGTTTTAATGCATATTAATGAATTTAAACGGCCCAATGTAGGGAGGAGACAATGGAGAGAAGGAAGGCTGGTTGAGAGCACAAAGCCATGGACTCAGGGGAAGCAGAACAGGTGCAGGGAGGAAAACGGCTTCCTATTGGTTCACCGGGGCAGGAAGTGATCGGTTCATGTGATCGAATGAGTCACTCTGATTTTTGTCATCTTCATTCTTTGTGTCAACCCAAAAATATTTGTGTGCTCACATGTCAGATCGTCCAGAATTTATTTCTGACTTTTCACTCTCACCTTTTTATCCAAATAATTTTGGCTCCTGAATCTGTGAATTTATAATTTATTTCACAAAAAAGCAAGTATTAGAAGAAACTGGATAAACTTTAACATATATGCATGACAATGTTCCCATTCTGCACAGCTCTCAAATCCGACTGTCTGTGCAACGATTAAAGGTGAAATAGACAGCTGCTGAAAATCTGGCATTTCATTTTTATTGCTTATTTAAAGATCTTTAAAGGGTTATTGAATGATTTTGCACTGAACGATCATCTTACCAGTCATCTATCTCTTTAAACACCCACTAACATCTGCTGTCTGGTTGAAAAGAGAACAGTTGACACTCATTCCAATCCCAGGTCAAATGACACTGCAGTCGGTGGAAACACGACACGCTGATATTCACTTCTTTTCCAACTGTGAAGGCTGGGAATTTGGCAGATAAATCCTTTTCCATCCATTTTAGTTCAAGCGGCTCTCAAACATCTGACGTGTTCAGTCAAGGGTGAGTTTGAAATAGATTTCAGTAAAAGGTTCTGAGTGTATGTGCACGAATTCAAGTGCTTTTAGTTCAATATGAAAATAATGAAAACTACATGCACATGTAAAAGTCACTGAAGGAGGTTGACCAGATATGCTAAATTAATTGAAAAGTTATTCCTAAAAAAGAACAAATAATAATAACATGTCATCAGCAAAACATGCATTTCATTTTATTTCTGTATAGTTTACAAGATGTGCTTTAAAAGTAAAGTAAAGTGTTTGAGACCCTAAAAAAGACATATTGCTTATACCCCAGTCCTTTATAATGCAGAGTAGTCACCAGCTGTCAAAGGGAAAAGAGCAAATAAAAACACAAAACATGGAGAAGATACCTGAGAATAAAAGAGGGACCAGCTGCTAGTTTACCATTAGTTACTCGATAACTCCTAATCAAATACATAGATTAGCTAATGATTATTCAAAGTAATGACTAATATTTGTGAACTGGTCATAGTGACCACCTCCTTCATGAGTTGTTTCTGATCAAGGACACAAAAAACAAATAGTTCCTGGTTTAATGCAGGCGCCTTCTGATCAGCCAATCAAAATGAAGACATCTTGGTACTGACAGCTGATTGGACCCTTGAACTTAAAGTCCATATCTATAGTAGGAGACGTGGTTCAGGTTTTACTTGTGAGGATGTTTGGGAAATATGTTTGGGTGTCTGCCCCCAGATCACTTCCTATAGAATCAATCTTTTATTTTGGTTTGATCAGATTTAGAAACTTTGGAATGAAAAGAAAAATCCCATGTTTAGTTTTATAATGTTGCCTGTGGCCCTATGGGGTTTTGTCCATTTATAAAAAAGCAACCCTGATGATGTCATCAGCCTATAAAAGCGTTGACTCATAAACCACGTCTTTAGGATGAGATATTGGAGCTATTCAGGATTCTTGCAGCATTAGCTGAAGTTGAAAGGTCAAGGTGTTCTTGTTCTCTGCAGCGCTGATTTTTTTTTTTTTTAAAAAGCACCCAAACTTTAGTTTAAAACTTTTTATAGTTTAATATACAACCCAAAAATCATTAGGTCAAAGGTGACGCTTTGTGGTTTATTCCTCACTGAGCCCATTGAGAAATAAGAAACCATTAAAAGAAAGAAAAACATATCAGCCTCCTTGAACCGACAGAATAAATAATTGTCTTGTAACACAAAGAGAAACTCTTTCCATGGTAATGCGGTGGGAGGGAAACTGCTTTTTTCCCCAGCTCACTGACTCCCCCTGTTCTGTTGTGTTCTGCAGATCGTCCTCTGAGGCTGGATGGATAATCGAGTTGGACCAAACCACGCCCCCCCGGTTTTATTCTAGAGAATTTATCTGCGCCTACATGTTGAGCGCGCTGCATACTAGACCCCAGCCAGAGAGGAAAGTAGGTCCCCGTCCACAGACACCCCAATGCTGACAGACCCTCCATCTGAAACGCCTTTTTCACTTGTGTGGACATTAAACTCTGCAGCTCTGACAGGATGGAATTTTTAGACCGCGGCTATCTGGACGCGCGGTCCCCTTATGATTACACCTTTAATTTTTGGAACGACTACCTCGGCCTGTCGACACTTGTCGCCAAAAACAAGATGCACAATCCATCCTGCAGCCCCAACTCTATAACTGAGTCTCTCAAAGCCACCCTGGGTTTGGAGGACGATTCCCCGGTTTGCTCCTGCGTAATTGGGCACGGCAGGGACAGCGATGGACACTTGGAGTGCTTTTGCGCGGCGCCGGGCTCCCCGCCGATCTCCATTTACGATCTGAAGGAGCGCATATCGCTCCTCAGGCCGTATAAACACCTCAGCGGTGACTCTCCGCTCGGAGATAGAGATTCCTCCTCCTACAGGGGGGGCTTCGCCAGCCTCGACCTGCTTTCTGCGGACAGGAGGCGCAAACAGACTCAAAGGTGCAAACCGGAGCCGAAGGTGTGCGTCTTCTGTCGGAATAACGGCGCGCCGGAGGAAGTTTACGGCACCCATATCTTGAAGACAGCCGACGGGAGGGTGCTGTGCCCCATCCTGCGGGCATACACCTGCCCCCTCTGCAGTGCCAATGGCGACAATGCGCACACCATCAAGTACTGCCCGCTTTCTAAGGACCAGGCGAGCCAGAGAGTGGCAAAGGGGGGGAGAGCTGTTGGCAAAAGGCTGAAGATCTTCTAAGGGATGAGGGATCAAGTTGGAGTTGCACTGTAAATTACTTGTGTGTGTGGCAGTTAATTTTTGCCCCCATTTCATGCACAAGACAAGTTTGGAGAGAAATAACACAAGAGTTGTCTTTTTCTTTTTTTTAAAAGTGTCACTGCATCATTTGTAATGTTTCCGTCTGTCATGTAACTCTATGAGCACATAGTTTACACCCGAGCGAATATTATTCCCCCCCCCCCCTCCGCCCCCTCCAGCAGCACTTCTTAGGATCCAAAAAAGAACCAAAGTACTGTACAGATCGACCTGTGAATGACCACCTTCATGAGATGCCAACATAAATGCATATGCAGCAGACTCGAAATGAGATGAATGTCTTGTCCCACAGCAGCTGATTGACCCATGGATGTAAAGACCACGCAGGATGCAATATATATATATATATATATATATATATATATATATATATATATATATATATAATTTTATTTTATTTTTTCTTAAATGGAGCACATTTTGTTTGCTGAATTCAATGTTTTCTACCAAAGGAATACACTTTTTTGTATTGAGCCTCTGTATCGTTTTGTATGTTGGATTGTTGGATGTCTTATATTCTTTGTGATTTTTTTTTTAAATGTGGAAAATATTTTGCAGATTTTAACTGAATGCATGACAGTGGGAGGTGGATCTGACTTTGCAGTTCACCTGTAATCTCTTCAAAAACTTAAATCTTTATTGTTCCAGTGAACTGTCAACAAGATAGACGCTGTGTTGTTGTTTTTTGTTTGTTTCTTTCTTTCCACATGGAGACGTATTCCTGCAATTCTTGTAAATATTAAAGGTGTGAACAATTTTAGCAATGAAACGCCTGACATTCCAAAGTCTTTATCTGTCAATAGAAATGTTTTATGTACTTATTTTTACTTTATGTATCATTGGGAAATATATTCTCTGTAAATGGCCTCTGAATAAACGTGTAATTTTCATTTTCTTTGACTATGAGAGACTGAATTTAATTTTATTCGTCATGAATTTCTTACTTTATCTTCATTTGGATGAATGAGATCGTCTCACGTTCCCACAAACCCGCTGTACAAGCGCGCCATCTAGTGTTCAACCCTGGAATGACAGCCTCCACAACGGTCAAGCAGTTACAGAAATTTTAAATGAGCGCTAAAACATTTATTGAAGATGATCCTTCATAAAGGTCTCAAGTTATCAATTCCTATGAATAACGATGGATCAGAAAACCAGAAGACATTAATGGTTTCAATTAGTTTGTACAGGTTCTCTTGGAGTAAATCGTAAAGGGATTCTGTAATCACATCATTTTAATATTTAATGCATTTTACAAAAACATGGCAAGGTTGCCATAAAAAAGACTCCTCTCATGAATTTAATTCATTTTACCTCTAAATTGAGAATAGATAATATTTACTGGGATATTTGCAAGAACATTCACATGATATTGCAAAATTTCTCTTGATTCAACAACCCTCAAAATATTGTGATTTTTTAAAAAGAGCTATATGGTGGTCACTTGTTCTGTAATGAAATTATTAAGTTTTGTACAAACAAGCAATTAAACTTATAATAAATCTATAGACTCTAACTGTCCCTTTTTTAAATACAATCTTTTAAACTGGGATAGTCTTTATACATTTGCAGATATAAATTTGATTTATGAGTACAGCACTGTATGATTTGGCTCCAGATCCTCTGACAGAGTTCATCAGCCAAAGAAACATCTCTAAGGATCAGTAGGGGGCGCTAGTGAGTAGAATTCAGTACCTGATGAGAGTCAGTGGGGGGCGCTAGTGAGTGGAACTCGGTACTGTACATCATGGTCAGGAAACACAGATGAAATCTGTCCGTCTGGTTAATTCTGGCTCTTTTAACCACATGTAAGCATATGTTTTATGAAATCGTATTGTCCTCTTTTAAATAAACTAAGATAAGTTCAAAAAAAGCTTCAGACAGGTGAGGGGATCGAACCTACAACCTCCATAAAGAACCAATGTCCAACCAGCAGCTTTACCCACTGAGCTACTCAGACTGAAAACTTTCATGAAGAGGAGGAACAGAACTCATTTGAGCAGCTTCTCCTCTTTCAGCCCGCCCAACATCACCAGCTGGAGCTGATCAGTATTGATTAGTGAAGGTCCTTAAAGTCAAATCAGAAACAATGATGAGAAAATGTGTAGTTGGACTTAAAGGAGAAATAGAACCAGACATTTATGTAACATTTTTTTGTTTTATGCTAACCATCATCACCAGAGTGCATTCTGGGACAGAACTGCCCACCAGAGGAAAAGGTTCAGAAGCAGCTTTTAAAACATTCCTGATCAGTAGATATTCTTGTTCATTAATTCACAGGTGAAACTAATTGAACTTTAGTGATCACGTGAAAAAGGAGCTAAAGGGATTTGATCCAACAACCTTCTGATCTCCAGACTAACATCACTACGAGCTGAGCTATGGTTCCTGCTGGGTGGTGGGGCCTCGTCAAACACAAGACAGGTGAAAACCTTTTCCTGCAGGTGCCTCCTTCTGGCGGCTCTTCCTCTCTCTGGACTTCATTGCTCCTCAGCGCTGAAGATGGCTCAGTGGATAAAGACGGCGACTGCGATGCGATGAAACATGGAATCGAATCCTACCCTGGGCAGCAGGTAGGACAACAAACTGTGTATGTCTGTGTGTGTGTGGATGGGGTCAAACAGAAACCAAAAAGGTTCAATAACCAAACAAATATAAACAAAACCAAACAAGCGATTTCCGGGCATTTCCATTGCGTATTTCCGAATTTCACCATGCGAATTTCCGAATTTCACCAATGCGAATTTCCAAATTTCCACCAATTTCAAGACATTGGACTTCAAGGGAACAAAGAACACAAAGGTAAGTGAAACTTTCTTTTTTACTTTGTGTGTTTTTGTAATTTACATACAAATCAGACTTTCTGTCTCTTTTAGGTGTTAAAACTAGAAATTTTAATTCAGTTTGAATCGGAATACTTGACTTGTCCGATTCGGAAAAGTTCACCCAGAGCTGAGCGGATGCGAAACAAATGTTAAAAGTCGCTATCAATGGAGCGCCGTTTCTACCAGTCACCACGACGACAGACAAGATGCGCTCCGTGTACTTTACGTTGGTTGAAGTATATCAGACTCCAGCTGAGGATTTGTTTATTTGTTTGTGGGGGGAAGCTGGTATTTTAAAAAAATTGCCACTGACCTCTACTGGCAGCTGAGGGAAACTGCAACACCAGTATCATTGAAGTTTGGTTGGGTGAGCATTACTAGAAATGGAAACTTCATTTAAAACTGATACTATTACATCTGACTACACAGACCTGACCGTATATCTAAATCGATCCTCTCACTTCATAGTAAAGTGTGTATTTATTTGCATGAAAGGAAAATGCTGGAGTAAATATCTCAAATGAATTGGAGTACTTGGCTCACGTTCTACTCATCATTGATTCACGACAAGTAGCCTGAAAACACCATCGCTAGTTTCATTATTTATGCATCTCATTCTGTAGAATGTTCATGTATTAATAACAAAGAGCAGTTGAAGATGACTGAATTTCACAGCCTTAGTCTGCAGTTTGATGCCATAAAATCTTATTCACTGAACCTTGTTTTTAGTGTATCTGCAGAGAAAGATGAGGGTCAAAGGTCAAACTGTGAGAACAGCATTTTTGATTAATCTGCAACTAAAGGTGCATCCTTGAGTTGAGTACAAATCTGGATTAAATCTGGTATCAGAACCCCAGCCTGACAATTCTGGGGATGAGTTCAGGTATCCTCTGAATCACCTCTGGACTGTTTCCATTGTTTTATCAGATACAGAAACCAGCATCTCACCCAGAACATGTTGTTGGGTGAAAACCATCAGCGATTCGTCGGTGTGGAGTTGAAATAAATCAAATACACTCATTTAAATAAACAACAAGATACTCAGCAGCAGCAGCGAAGGTAAAAGCCATACATCAAGGAAACAAAGTGATTGTAATGAGAATAAAGTCTTACCTTTACAATGAAAAATAATTAAGTGATGTAATAAAGCAGCAACTATATGACGTTTGTGTATTTGTGTCAATGAATTTATTTCCTTCTATGATGTTAAAACCTCTAACTGCTGGTCTCTTGACGTATTTGCCTGCCTTCACTTTGACTTTTTGTTTTGTAATTTAATTATGGGATATAATGAAATGTAGTTTCAAGCCAGTTTTTCCACTTTTATTTTTGTGGGTGTGTTTATTGTTTGCTGCACCTGAACCTGCATAAAGCAGAAGGAAGTATGTCCCCAAAGATGCAGAGAGCAGTGAGGATAATTAAAGGAAACGTGTTTTTTTACGCGCAGAGAAACAGAAAATCTGCTCTACCACATCGACTCTGGCTGTCGTGGGTGAGAGAGAGTCTGAAAACCAACCTCCTCTCCTCACTGCAGCGGTCTGCGATTGGATGCTGACAGCGGTGATGCTTCTCAGTGGTGAAGAGAGAAAGGGATGTGGGGAGGTGGTGGAGAAGGCGGGAGGAGGGGGGACTGCTTTATAAAAGCCGGGGATCTGCAGCATCACCGAGCTGGTGCAGTGCAAAAACGCTCGCTCATCGCCACCGATGGTGTGCAGAACAAGGGGGACATAAAACCCTTCTGAAACTACAAAACATCCATAACCTTTTCTTAAACAAACCAAACAAAAAAAAAAAAATCCACAACAAAAAATCCATCATGAGTTTCGACTCCCACCTCTCCTTCTACCGCCCTTGGGACACCTACAGAGGCACTCGCTCCATCAACAAAGTCTCCACATCCTCCTCCGTCTTCTCGTCTCCTAGAGCTCCTCCTTCCGGGAAGAGGATCCTGAGGCTGGCGTCCTCGTCTCTGCCGGATGGATCGGAGCGGATGGACCTGGCCCAGGCCAGCTCCCTCAACACGGAGCTGCTGGGCCTGCGTTCCCACGAGAGGGAGCAGCTGGTGGACCTGAACGACCGCTTCGCCACCTACATTGAGAAGGTGAGGCACCTGGAGCTGCAGAACCGGGCCCTGCTGGCCGAGCTGGAGGCGCTGAGGAGGCGGCAGAACGACCCGTCGCGTTTGCAGACACTGTATGAGGACCAGGCGCGGAGTTTGAGGGCCATGGTGGACTCGGAGAACGGGGAGAAGGTGCGGATGGAGGCGGAGAGAGACTACCTGCAGGAGATGCACGAGCAGCTGAAGGAGCGCTACGAGGAGGAGCTGCGGCGACGCCTGGATGCTGAGGAGGTCCTGCAGAGGGCCAGAGAGGACGCCGGCAGGGCCGTGCTCGCCAACTGTGACGCCGAGGCCACCGTGGTCTCCCTGTGCGACGAGTTGGTGTTCCTGAAGAAAGTGTTTGCGGAGGAACAGGTGGAGCTGCAGGCCCAGCTCCAGGTGGCCAACATCAGCGTGGACGTGGGGGTGACCCGGCCCGACCTCTCCACCGCCCTGAGGGACATCCGGACTCAGTACGAGCGGCTGGCGAACAAGAACATGCAGGCCGCCGAGGATTGGTACAAGAGCAAGTTTGTGAGCGTGGCGGAGATGGCCAGCAAGAACAACGAGGCAGTGCACGCCATCCGGGAGGAGACGATGGAGTACCGGAGGCTGCTTCAGTCCCGCTCGTCTGAGATCGAAGCTCTGAGAAACGTCATCAACTGTCTGAATAAACAAATGGAGGATCTGGAGGAGACACAAGCTAAAGAGGTGGCAAAGTACCAGGTGATGTTTGAGTCCAGGACAAACCTTAACCCAGCAGGAGAAGGTGAACCGCTGTGTCTGGTCGGGTTACTGCCCATTTGATCAGATCTGTGAGCATTTTATCTCCATTGTGGCTTCATGATGGAGAAAAAAAGATGAGGTTGAGCCATATTTATTTACAGGATTCACAATAAATTTGAAATGTGTGCAGAAAGAAGAGATAACAGGGGAAAGATTTGCACTGTGGTGCTGAGGAGGCAGCAGAGGTGACAATCTGTAAGGCTACTGGACGCTAACAAAAATCAGGGATTCTCTTCAAGCTAAACCACCAATCATGATGTTTTGTTTTTATCTCCTTGCCTTCAGTGTCGTTCATTTGGTGCCTTTTTCTTTTTCCCATCACAGGTGAGGATAAACGAACTGGAGCAGGATATCGCTGACGCTAAGCAGGAGATGGCGCGCTATCTGAAAGAGTACCAAGACCTTCTCAACGTCAAGATGGCCCTCGACATTGAAATAGCAGCATACAGGTGAGACTTTTTTATGTGTTGTAAACTACAAAAAAAAAAATGGATTAACAAAATAAAAAATTTCTTCTTTTTCCTAACAGAAAACTTCTGGAGGGGGAAGAGATCCGACTGGCTTACCCCTCACTCGCTGCCATAAACTAAAACCTTTAAGTGGCAAATCCGACATAAACCTAAATCCTCACTCTTCCTCACTCATCATTTATGACCCCCCCCCCTCTTTCATCATCCATCATCGCTCATTTCTCCTCAAGACAGATGCGCCCTTGTGTCAAACAAGAGGTCCACCAGGAGTCCCCCTTCTTCTACACACGTTCTGACACCACAGGTCAGGAAGACGGCGAACTGGAGAACGGAGAGCGGCTGCATTGGGTTCATAGCTGTTTCAGGCTGCTGTAGTGTTTTGGATGAGTTCCTCACTGTCACACAGGTTTAAGTCCAAACAGCAGAGTTCCCTTTTGAATCTTCTGAAGCCTCGCTGTGCAAACATTTGACCAACTGTTTGTGGAGCAGGGAAATAACATTTGGACTTTATCTGTGATTAAAATGATGCAGTGGAGAACTCCACCAATCCATGATGTTGTGTCCTTCACCTCTGTAGTCATAGTCTGTGAACCAGTAACCTTAAAAATGTATTTGAGTTATTCTTCCTCTGTATTTATATCCACAAACAAGGTTTGGTTTGAAAACCACAGTCGGTTTGGGTCTCTACTTTAAATCTCTACTTGCTTTTCTTGCTAAACCTTCTGGTTGTGCAAATGTTGCGGAAGAACAACTGTTACTGGTTCCTCCTAATATTTATGTGATGTGTCTTGCAGCTTCTTTGCATTAGAATTTATGTTCTGTTCCGTGAGTTCATTCGAAGCTAAACCGGGGATGCTGAAGGATAACTGTAGGAGCGCCTTGATGTTTGTCTGCAGACGGAGCTTTACGTCTGTGAAACTAATACAAAGTCTGCTCTATCCTGCTCAGACTACCTGTAACAGCCGGCAATGAGCCGAATAAACATATAATTTACCTGTAAGTCAGCGTCTCATGTTTTCTTTTGTGGTAGAATTTATGTATCAGTCAGCAAATGATTAATTTCATCTCCAGTCAGGGTTTATGCAGAGGTACACGTGTACAATCTGTTCTCATTAGATGTTTTCCGAAACATAACAGAGGATTAAGAATTATTAGTCTATTAACCGTGTCTTCAAAGTACAGTAGGTTATCTGTTGGAAAGAAATTTATGTAACAGAAGTCATTCAGGCAAAATCTTCACATCAAAATTCAATCAAATACAAATCAACCACAGTGATCACTTGCAAGTACCTCTTATATTATGAATGTCTTTCTAATCTTCTAGTCTGCTGAATTGTGAGACTCTTAATATTTTTTCGCTGATATACTAAAGAAACATGAGACAAAAATTCATTTGTCTATTTTTCACAGCTGCTGGTCACTCCTCATTTACAGTTCTCACTACCACAGTAGAGACACAGCAGCAGTGCACCATTTCCCATCATCCCATGCTCCTGGCCAGCTGAGGCAGCAGTATTTGTGTTCAGGATCATCAGTTATCACCAGGCTGACATCAGACATCCCCACTGAACTATTAAGAAAACACAAAAGCACGTTTTATATATAATTCGTAGTTAATGTAAAATTAGTATCAGTCTTATTCTGTGGAAGATTTGATGTAAATCCAAATGGTTCTGCCTGACTTCTAAACAAACCAATCCTGTTTTAGACCGAGGAAAGACACACCCACCTAATTAGCATACAGACGCAGAAATATAGAAATAAATAAATGAAGACAACCCGCGACCTGCATAAGCGGATTAAGCGGGTTAAGAAAATGACTGACTGAAGAGTAAAGAAAAAGATAACAGACGTTAAGTATAATTAAATAATTAATTGCCGTATTGGCCCCAATATAAGACGGTGTTTTTGCATTGAAATAAGACTGAAAAAGTGGGGGTCGTCTTACATTCGGGATCTAGACATTATACCCGCTCACAACGCTAGATGGCGCCAGATATCTTTAAAGCGAATGCTGAACTTAATTCCCCAGGCTAAAGCAAACGCTTGTCAGGAAGAAGAAAAATAAAAATAGCTGTACCACGAAGAAGAAAAATAAAAAATAGAAAGAAAAAGAAAAGAGAAGAAAATAAGAGAAGAGATAACAGAAAATGGAGAAACGTAGCGACAATCTGGAAAAAAGTGGGTCGGTTCTCGGATGGTAGCGAGGTTGGTGCCACTCACCATTCATTTACAAATGGGATTGCACTTTAGTTTACCTATTTAAATGTTCAGATATTAAGATGTGATAGACAGTTTTTGCATGATTTGAATGAGGCAAAATAACATGCTTTTTCTCTCGAATATATTGTAATAATCATTTGTTTCAGATGTACTGTAATTATTTTCTGCATAAAAATTAAATTCGGTTTTCAAAAAGTCAAACTTGAGTCTTGAAAAAGAGGAGGTCGTCTTATAATCAGGGTCGTTTTATATTCGGGCCAATACTGTACTTGACAAATAAAATAAATCGTCAAGGAATAAATCATCGAGACGTAAATCATCAAAACAGTTCATTTGAAATTCTAGAGCTATTAAGATTAAAATTGAGACTAGTTTTGATTGCAAAAAAGACCAAATAAATTGAAAAAGCATAAAATAGTTGTTGCATAAAACAGTCTTTGTTCATTGTGTCATTGCATTAATACTTGTTGTTCACCAATAGTTATGAAGTAAAATTAATGACCACAATAATTAATAATATACCATAATACCATGATAATATACATAATAAATTACCATAAACATTTCTCAAGTCATCCACTGGTGGAAGACTTTAATTTAGCTTTCTGTCACCGTTAGGTGGCGGTAGAGCCCAAAAGGACGTTTGTCTAATTACTTCCTCCCGTCAGAGGTCACCAAGATGGCCGCCTACTTGTGTCGCTAGCGTTTGCGTCTCAATGTTAAATTAAAGTGTTCCTTTCAGACTCAAATGCTGTGATCAATCAGGTACGGTAATTGAAGTCTCTTAACACTTTTCTAAAGGAGCGACATGTTCCAGGTGATCGGCGGCAGGAGCGTCCGGGCGGCCCGGCTCCTCGCTCCCAGGACGGCTGTTCTGGTGGAGGCTGTCCGCGGGAGGAAATCCCGTGGCGACCCGAAAGCCAAGTCGAAAGAGGGGCGAATCAAGACGCCTCCTCCGGTCGATCCGGTGGAGATTGTCGTTCTCAGGGAGAGGTTTTCGGAATACCAGCTGATTGTGAAGGCGCTTCAGTAAGATGCTAATAAGGATTAGCATTTTTTGTTTTTAATGGGGAGAAATCGATTCCTAATTTGATTTAACGTGTTTTTAAAACCTGTTTATGTTAATGTCATAAACATGTTACTTTTAGCGTAGATTTGATTCCTTTTTGTTGCGTATGTCAGATTGGAGTTCAAAGAAGAAATGCTTCGGAAAAAGTACGATGAGGAGACCGGATCCCTGGCGGAGGAGAGGATGCGGCAGGAGGTGGAGGAGCACCGCGACCTCATGGAATGGAATAAAGAGGAGAACCGGCGCTTACTCAAACTCAGGTGAGAAGAAAGTCAAAGTGACACAGTGACGATGTGTAAATTAAAAACATCGTAAAGATGCATTTGTCAGTTGTTAAAAATAAGGATTCAGTCATTTAACATGTTCGTGTTGTGTTTTCCAGGATGCAAAGACTCCAGAAAGAACACATAGAAGCTGAGCGCAAGGAGGCTGAAGCTGCACTCCAGCGGGAACGAGAACAAGAGGAATTTATTAAAGAAAAAGAGAGAGAAATCTTGCAGCTGCAGGTAGGGTTCGCTCAGTCAAGATTGTTTTCACTTGTGGTTGTTTGTAGGTGGAATGGTTTCTGCAGTAGCCTTTATGGATTAGCTTGGGATAAAAATTTACAGAAATGTTGGAACCAGATCCAGACAAATAACAAATGTGTTTCCTTTCATTGGCTTGCAGGAGGATGCAAAGAACTTCATCACTCTGGAGAACATAGATCAGCGCATAGAAGAGGCTTTGGATAATCCAAAGAATTACAACTTTGCCATTGACAAAGAAGGGAGGGTTGTGACACAGACAATTCTGAAGTAAAACTGGGGACCGACCCGTATATGTACCTGTCCCAGAATGATTGTTGCACCATCATTGTCACATTGTTGATCCAGGATGAGTTTAATTCACCCAATGAGAACCTTGACTTCCTGTTTCTTCCCTGAATGTGTGATGGACATGGAGACTGTATGGCTTTTATTTTTCATGTTGTTGCTTCCTTTTCTTCCTTATTTCAGTTCCGATCATTACTGGCTTCTCCTGATTTTTACAAATAGTAAATTCATGTTAATTAAAGGTGGTTTGTTTCTTATTCACTCTATATTGAGAAGATGCTCCACAGTGACAGAATCAAAAACAAGTTCTCAAACTGGCTACTACCACCTGTTGGTATGGAGTGCTTTCAGGTGCAGTTCGAACTTTCAAGTTGGCTCAAAATGTTTATGGATAAAGGGACAAAACCGTACGTATTAATGTCAGTAAATGCATGTTTTGCGGTATAAAATATCTCAGGAAGTTACCGACAGATAATACTGAAGATTTAGTGAAGGGATGTCAAGTCAAGAAATCAATTTAATTTTAAAGTGGCACCAAATGTGGCTTTAGATCCTGTATTGCTTTTTCACTTAGAATGTGACAAGAGGCCTCTGTATTTATTTTCCTGTTTGCCAACATCGTGAAAAATAATTTTCACAAATCATAATCATTTTTTTCTGTCTTGCACTCCAGAATACTGTCCTGTTGGGGGCACTCTTTCACCTCTATGTTCATTGGACGGTCTTTAGTGGTTCATGTATGACAGGGTGCAGATTAACCTGCGTAATCCTCTACTGTCAGGTCAAAGATCAGACTTGGGCTACCTGCAGATGGATACACACAGCATCTAAGAAATGTTTAGTGTTAGTAGCTTGAAATTTACATCCACACTTTAAATTGTTAACTGAGGTAAAGATCAGAGGTGATGTGAGCAGATCAATCAATAACCCCATTAACAGACAAGGAATCTGAATAATTCAGATAATTTTTCTCTTTTGTGAACCTGATATTTGTGGGTTGGGGGATGAGTTCCGTTGTCAGCCTTCTGATTTCAGGGTTAAGGCTGGTAAGATGTGCTGTAATGAGCTGCACACAGTTAATGCGATTGGTCACCAAGATTAATGGGATTTTTGAAACGTGGTGGTAAACGCTGGGATTAGAGGAGGCCACACAGAGGATTGAGATCAACGCTGAATCAGTCTCTCACCACACTAGACGAACTGTTGGATTCTGCCTGAGTTTGAATCTCAAAATAAATTAAAAAAATGTAATTTTGTTGCGTATCCACAGGTGAAGGTGACACCAGCGGAGTTTCTTTGCGTTGGAATGGGCCAGGGACTTAGCTTGTGAATATTTTTTTTAATTTCAAGCCTTTGCTTAAAAGAAAGACAAAAAAAATCAAGACTTTCAAGAAGATGAAATAACAGTAAGAGGGTCCCAAATAAGAAAACACAATAATTACTAATTCTCTTCTTTTTATTTAGTGCAGTGGGGGTGAATACATCAGCACACATTCAGCTTTTCTTGAGGGTGAGTGTTGTTTTTCCCCGATTAGATCTATGCTCCGACTCTAAATGATAAATACATACGGACTAGAACTACAGATGGCTTCAGACCGACAGAAATACAAATGTACCAGTGTTGTTCTTGAGCAGTTTGATAGTAACAATAAATAAATACAACTGTCAAAGAAGACGTACTGATGAGCTGGAACAGATGTGAAAACTCCTAGAACATTTCACTCCATGAGGAAATTCTATTTGTTCTGTCTATAATGTCCAGTATGAAGTTAGACTGCAGACCAGTAAAACTTTTCTTGGAGCTGCATTTATTCCTGTCAGCAATTCGTTTTTTTGCTCATCAAATGCATTAAAGCTAATCCATCTCAGGTAGTTTTTTATTGAACAAAAACTGGTCATTAAAAACTGCAACATTAAACTGTAGGCTGTACATCTGTCATACATGGACTGAGTGACTGATACGTTTTATTATTAAAAGTGTGCATTTAACTAACAGACTTAAAATAAAGAAACATTAGCACTTGAATATTCAAGTATAAAAATATAAAACATTCAATGGAGTAAAAAATACTGCCGGTTTCTTCCACAAATTCAAATACTTTGATATGTTGGGGAATCCTGAGGGTTGGTGTCTTTCTTCAGAGTTTGTGTTTATACTCATCAAATGTGATCATTGATTAGGAAACCTGATTGTTCAGCTGCCCTGGGTATTTCTCAAACCTCCTCTCGGCCTCTTCGCTCAAGGCGTCACCTGTAGGGATTAAAAGACAGAGCAGCAAGAAAAGATTCAGAAACAGTCGGATTCAATGCTGACATCTTTAGCGTTTTTGCGTTTGCTCACCAACGTGGCAGTTATGGAGCCAGACTCGGTTCCCGTCGTACTTGCAGTTGCATTTCATGGCGTTGTTGGAAAAGTCGCTCTCAGCCACCTCGTGATTTGGATTGATCACAATCTGAGGAGGTGAAAAACATAACATCAATGTTTTAATTGAAGTAGAACTCCCTGTCGACATGTCCCGTTAGGGGTCACCACATCGTGCGTAATGGAAACGTATGCTCACCTGAAAAATGTAGTTTCCAGGTCTGACGTCTGTGATGTCGATCCACTGGCAGTCGATGTCGTGACGGTACAAATCCCAGCAGCCCACAGTGATGCCCTGATCGCCAAAGTTTGCGCACTCGTACCGCTTAGAAACACCTGAGTTATTGTGTGACAACTTCAGTCACATGAGAATTACATTAACACATATTTATAAAAGTCTGATGATGTGATTTATCTTCATAACACACCTGTCACACGCAATTGTTTTTGTTCAAATTGTGTTTTTAGAATTTTTATCCATATTAGTAATTCACCCAAAGTGAATGCATTACTGTATCGATGGAAACGGACTTAATAAAGAGACTTAGAATGTTTATATGTAAAGTAATTGTTGGAAATGTCACCTTCTTGGCAATCTGTGTCCTCCAGACAGAAACTGGCTTTGTGTCCTTCTGCTACTTTGGATCCGTTGGCGTTCAGCAGATCGTAGTGGGTGAAAATGTCCATGCTGTGGTAATGGCTGCACAGAATAGAGCAGGAAACAGCTGAAGAGAAAACATCGCATTTTAATTCTGCATCCTCCAAAGGAAGTAACTGCGGCAGTGTTTCCCCTTTTAGAGCCTTTCTCTGGAATCTCTGAACTTTTACCCGTGGCAGGCGTGCCAGACCCACGAGTGCCGCCCGGCCTTCGGCTTGAAGTCCGCCCGGCCGATGTTGTTGATCTGGGAGGAGAAGCGGAGCAGGCGTCGGTGTCCGTAGGGCCAGTTGGCCTTGGCGGCAGATTTGGACAGGCAATCCTCCTCAGCAGCACAGTAGAGCATGTGCAGAGGACGATCCTCGATGTAAACCGTCTGCTGCACCAGAGGGGCGTTCAGGACGAGGTCAGAGGTTGCTAGGTAGAGGGACAGAGCCAGGATCAGGCTTAAGTTATGTTCCTCATAGTATAAGAACTCTAGATTACCACTGTTAGCCTTCCTGTTGTCGTCACTCACTCTCCGAACAAATGACTCCTGCTCCAAACTTTGCCGCCGACTTCTGGCAGCTGACGGTTTTGTGATGCTGACACTGATTTATAGACATTTCGCTCCCCGTGCATTTGATGCCGCTCATCACCATCTCTGTCACATTGCTGCTGTCCCAGTACCAGGTTTCCTTAGATGGAGGGTTCACACAATAGAAAATAATGAGAAGGAGCTGCAGAGAGTTCAGGGGGATGCTACTGCTCTGAAAAGCAGATGTTCATGACTCAGTTTTGGCTGTAAACGATGACATTAGAGGATTGTTTATAGGGATCCCAATCCTACTACAATAAATACTACTTACTGGAAAGCTTCTCAGTTCCACACTGCTGTCAATGTGATTAAAGTGCAGTAAAGTATCAAAGTAAAAGTGTGACATGATGTATTTACTTCCTGTTTTTATGCATTTACAAAATAATTATGGCAAAATTCTAAGAAACACTTTCAGGAAAAAAATACTCTTCTGCTTTGTTTTTTCTCTGTTGATAAAAAAAATATTTTGTCATTTACGTTGTGCTTGAAAGACCTCATACTGATCCCAGATTCCTGGAGTGTACCTGCACCGGACTGGGACCGTCTTTTGTTTTATGCATGATTCATGTTGAGAGAAAAATCTTTCAAACAACAAGCATTTTCATTATCTTATTGGGAAAAACTATTAGTCTGACTTACATTGACTGCATGCATGGCGTAGCCGAGCCCTAGCTGCCTGCAAACCACCATGGCTTCCTTTGTGGTCCAGCCTGAGCTGCACACTGTGCCCCACTTGGAACCAACCTGAACCTCCACACGGCCCTCATAACGGCTCCGACCACCCACTATCCGGATCTGAGGAAATACCCTGCTGGGAGTCAGTGAAGGGACGGGTTTCCTGTCCTGTCTGGGCTGAAGCTAGAGCGTCACTCAAACGCAGTCCTCCAGCAGCAGAGGACGCATCACTGAAGCAGCTGCAGTTTGGTTCAACTTTTATAAGAGCGGAGAGCTTTTGAGATGAGGTCATCTCTCGGCTTTAGTGCTGAGTGGCTTTTGAGTCTGTCTGATCTGTTTCTGTCCAAATCGGAAAGACAGAAACGGTATCATCAAGAAATATCTACTCCAGATGGAACTTATGATGTACCGTCAGGGATTAAAGGAACACTTGACCCAAAGTAAAAATTCATGTTGATGACACGGTAGTGGGGAATTTTTTCATCCACCAAACATTTCTGGAGCTTCACAGAAAAACATCGCTTGGGGGGGCTTTTCCAGCTTTGTCTTCCATTTTGGAACACGTCCCAATCCTTGAATTAATTTTTATTTTTGGGTAAACCGTTCCTTTAACACATGCATACATGTCCAACACAATCCAATAAGGTACACAGCAACTGTTAGCATGATCGCTTTAGGTTTTCAGCGCTAAAACTAGAATGAGTATGCAACAAATATTAGATCATGTATTTGAACATATATGCATGGATTTAACTCTACTTATTTTATATTTGCATATGTTAAATGTATTAAAAGGAAAAGCAGCTTTGGTCTGCTGCAGTTCGTCGACCTCAGCGGAGCTAATAACCTACTTGCACACCCTGGTTAGCGTAGCCTAAGCCCAGCTGCCTGCAGGCCACCATGGCCTCCTTAGTGGTCCAGGTCTCCCCACAGATCAGACCCCAGCGCTGCGTCCCGTTAGCATCTGAGCTCAGAACCTCCAAACGTCCCTCGTAACGGGTCCGTCCTCCAGTGAGCCGGATCTGTGTGGGGGCCAAAGGGGTCAGAGACCACAAAGAAGGGTGTAGATACACAAAGGCCCGGGTGGTTAACACCTCTGAGGGTGTCGCTGGACTTACTTTACATGTATGTAATTGAAAACTTGCAGAGTTTAGTCCCAATTAGTCTGGCTTCTTTGTGCATCTACAGGAAACATGGAAGAGTATAATCTGACTAATGCAAACTGCTTAACCAGAAATACTCTGTGTTAATGGGGAGACACTGGTGTCACAAAAAGCAGATAGTTATGGAATTTCAGCCAAAACTGTGATGCTGTTTTTTGTGACAGTGATAAGAAGCAGTGATTAAGAGTTAAAATGTGGAAATTCCTTCGCCGTTGCGAGTTAAACCAAACTAACAAGACTAAAAGAGCAGCAGGGATTTAAAAGACAACACAATAAAAATGCATAAACTGAAACAATTCCAAGATCTTTTGTGTGCAGAATCAGAAGAAAAGAAAAAGACGTCTTTTCACATAATTTTCAGTCCTAAGTCATGCAACACTTTATTCTAAGAATGTTTTAAAATGGAACTTTTATCTCTGACCGAGTTCTCCAGGCCCATGTAGGGAATGTTGCAGCGGACGCCGGCGTCCTCCGTGTGCTGACAGTCCTCTGACGTGATGTTTTTAAACGGGCAGCTCCAGATGGTCCTCTCCTGACCGCCGCACTTCACCTCGTTCATGTAGATCGGACCCATTCCTGGAGGGACAGACAGAAGGCATGATGGGAAAAGTCACATATGGGCAAAATAGATTGAATTAGGTGTGCGTGTGTTTACCTGTTGATACGTTGGCCAAATAATTCTGATAATAATATACTGGTACTAACAAATTCATATTACGCTAATATGATAGATAATAATTATAAGTGTGATGGACAACCATTATTACAACTGTCACACCGTCTTATATTAAGAATTTGATGAAGCTGTAGTTTTAGCATAAATAGGGAAAATAAGGTACAGTAAATGTTTGAAATTCACGCCAAAAAAGAAAAAAAAAAGTGTTATTTCCTTCAAGAGTTTTGTAGCAATCAGTAAAGTAATTTTTGTGCAAACCAAACCTGACAGGGATGAAAACTTAACCTCCTCAGCAGATTTTACTAAACATGTTCATTTCCTGATTCTGGAATTATTCCAGTACAAGAAGCATGAAGGTGTTTCTTGTACAATGCTGCCAAACCCAAACCTGTCCAGGTCGATGCTTGATTTTATTCTGCGGTGCTGGTTGAAGCTTGTGGAGAAATAGTGAGTCCCGAGTGACAGGACAGTGCTGGCGTGATGACTTGATACAGAGTACTATAATTACTCACAGATTCACTACTCTCACTGCTCCATTCAGTTTTTTGGGTTGCTGTCAGTGAGTCAGACTTCCTTTCCGACCAAATGTCTAAACAGTTTGCCAGCCAATCTGGTTAGGGATTGTGTGTGAATGTGTGTAGGACAGACTTCCTGACAGTCACTGAGGAGAACAGTCCCACAGATCTGGATGCCGACACAAAACAACATAAATCATCTGGATGAATTTCCAGAGTTTTAGGAAAGGAGATAAAACTCCAGGTCTCAGTTGATGGTAACATGTTTTTAGTCGTACTTGTTGCTACCAGACAAATCAGAATCATAATTACACACACATAAATATTAAAACCCATAATCACAAGTGATCAATCAATTACATCATTTACACGTCAGGAAATGAGATACAAGGTCTAAAACGCATTAACTCTTCATCACTCAGAGAGAATAAACTTCCATTCAGCAGCTCAGTTTCTCCATGTTATTGATCCAAACAGTGACACACTGATGATCACCTCCACGATATGATTCCTGATTCCGTGAAAATCTGCCACTGAAGTTTGGTATCACGACTATGTTTTAACAGTGGATCTATCTGAGTAACATCAGAAGATTTGACATCTAATTTAGTTTGACCTGGAACATAAATCTAAACATTAAGGATGACCATTGCTTGGAACCAGGTGTAAACTAGCGCATACTAAAAGCACAGGGTTTGTTTTCAACTCTTTCACTGGAGACAGAAAGCCGACTTCCTGTACAACATTTTTTCCTCACCTTGACCCATTCGGCTTCCGGTCAAAGCCTCCTTGGCGCTACCGAAGCCGAGCTCCCTGCAAACGACGCTGGCCGATTGCAGGTTCCAGCGATCATCACACACTGTCCCCCACTCGTTGTCCTTCAGCACCTCCACCCGCCCCTCGCCGAGTCTGGCTCCTCCCTTCAGCCTCACATTCCTCTAGACAACAAGGAGAGGCATGAAACAATATTTCAGTTTATGGTATTAATTAATTCATGACAGATAGTAACTTAAAATTCTCATATATATATATATATATACTGTATACTGTAAGATACAGAATATATATATATATATATATATATATATATATATATATATATATATATAGTAAGAGCGGCTGCAGCAAAATATCCTCAAGTTTCAGACAACTTTACCGAAGTTCTAAGCTTTTTTTTCAAGCCGCTGTTCTGCATGAACAACGGCCCCGGCATGCAGCTGACCACAGCTGCCATGCCCCCTTCGCAGGACACGGTGGCGTTTGGCTTCTTGAACTCCAGTGGGCAGGCAGCCAGATGGATCTCTGTGCCGGTACACGCCACAGAGTGGATGTGGAAGTAGCTCTTCTGACGCTCCAAATACAACCTGCAGGGAGCAGAGACAGGGAAGGACTGACACGACGGAAGCTTTTGTTGCATCCAAATTAAAACGGTTTTGAGGCATATTAATTGATTAAATAATGAATGATGTCTTAGCTGTGGTTAAACTGGTCGACTAAATTTTTGATATGCGATTGGAAGAAATAAATGGATGACAGAAAGATAAATCAAATCAAATCAGTCTTAAATTATGAAAACAAAAAAAAGGAAAACTTCACAGCCGTGGTGTTTATAATAAAGCTGTAAATCTGGGTCTCTTAAATTCAAATATGACACATATCAAAATACACAAACTCCTGTTTTAAAGAAAGTAATAAACTTAAAAGTGCTCGTTAAGTTTTATAGATGTAACACTTGTGTCCAACTAAAAAGCTTTCCTCTTGCAACACATGACATTGCTGTTACTCCATCTTGATGGACAAGGCAAAACTTTGTGCATACTGAATGAATTGCAGACATGTGCAAAACGACACAATTAATGAAAATAACCCGCTAACATGCACGAATACTCCAATGCCCATAGGATTTTATAGTTCTTCTTTTTTTAGTCCTGTCTTTCTTTTTGTTACTGATTAAAATAATCATAAATTAATAGAATCAAAATACCTGAAGTTTGAAAGGAAATTCACATAAAAATACACGCTCTTTGGAACGTCCAACACTTTCAGGCTCATCCACCTTATTTTCTCTTTTGTTTAAGTAGCGTTTGTCTTTATTTGGGTCTTTTCAGACAGCTGAAGCGTTATCCTGAGATTACCTTTTGCCGGTGCTGCTCTGTTTAGACTTAGAGTTAGCTTTAGCTTTGGATGTTGGCCTGCAATGTAAACACGGGTTAGGCTGACACACAATTATGTAACACATGTAGTTATATGTTCCAAAGGATGTGTCTCCTTCAGCACAGTTGTTAAATACAGTTTTCCACACATAGGAGGAAAATCCCGGTGTAAATAGATTCAAAAGAGGGACAGATTTGTTGAAAGAGACACATCATTTTAAACAGAAATAAAAGCACAACAAACAACTGAATCACTTTGTCTCATTCTGAAACATCAACACAGGTTCATACAAACTACATGGCCAAAAGTATATGGACACACATTGTTACACCTCCTGGTACTGTTTTCATGACATGATCTCAGTTTCAGGGAAATATTATATTTTAAGGAATAAAATGATGTGTTAAACAATAGGAAATGAAAGAATCTGCCTGGCTGGCACCAACCTCTTAAAAGAACCTGCGTGCTTGGTGTCCACATACCTTTGTCGATGTATGATGTGTATCCCGTGTGAAGCATGATCATTAATCATTATCGTTAGTTGCATGTTAATGTAGTAGCCAATGTGAACCTCAAGTTAGCACATTGATTTTGTTGGATGTATGGCATTGCTTTTAAATTACAGAGGTCAGTGAAATAATAAAAGAGTGATTTTTTAAAAGTATAAATCACATCGGTTTATATGAGTGGGTTCTTTAACATTCTCAGTGAATATTTTAGAGTAAATATGAAGTTGTGGGTAATATATTTCCTTGATTATTCATTGTAAAAACTTTCTTTTCTTTCCTTCAAGTGGAGTAATTTTCTGACCATACGATAATTCAAATTGTGTCACATGATAATTGTGAGAATAATTATACATGTAATGGACTGACTTGCTTTTCCACTGTTTTAACATTATAAAATTCCTTCCTCTGACACATTGTCAGAGGAAGGAAAACAAACCTTTTCAGTTATTTCTACTGCACATAAAATAAATTACGTCATGTAGGTGCAGATATGGCTTTTTATTTTTTATTTTTGGGTTGAAGAACCCACAATAAAATTCACTGACCTCCTAAAAGCATGCGAAAGACGGGAATGGGAATCCCAGCTGTCGCCTTGCGTTAAAAAAGGACGAATCCTAGTCAAAAAATGAAGGCACGTCATAAAACACACTAAACTCCACTCTGTCTGCTATAAATCAAAAAACATAGAAGTTTTCTTGAACACGTCAGTGTTCAGTCAGTAGAAATGGGAAAGTAATCTACAACCCATTCACATGCTGCATATCACAAAGATATGACAGGGAGACGAGAGGAGGTGGACTAGCTAGAAACAGGAGCTAAACGCTCATTTATCCTCCAACAGGAAAACCAGTGTCTGCAGTGGAATGAGCAGAAAGCAGACGCCGGTTTTCCATCAGGGTACCTTCCACTGGCTGAAACGTTAACCTTTGGCCTGGAGACCTTCTCAGCCGCTCGCTTTCTCAGTCGTCTGCAACAGTAGGACAGCCAAATTCCATCACTCGAGCACAAGCTGCTGACATAAACACACACTTTCTCCCTCTGCACTGTGCGCATATCGTCATGGTAACGCACTGGAGAGTCGATGGTGTCAGACATTTTTGAGATTCCACAAGTTTCCTGTAGATTATGTCGCAGACTTAAGGTCAGCTAGTTCCAGCTTCTCTCATTCAGCGGTGACGAAACTTTTCTGGACTTTTCTTTCGTGCTGGTCAGTTGGTTTTTTGGTCAGGTTAGGGGTTAGGATCAGACAGCAGTTAGGGCACATGTGTCAAACCCAAGGCCTGGGGGCCAAACGTGGCCCGCCTAATCATTTTATGTGGCCTGTGAGAGCATAAAAGGTCAGAGTGTCTAAAAAATAAATAGGTTAAAAGTGTGCTTTGACCAAAAACTACATTTCCCACAATGCAGTAATTAAGCCCATTTTAACATTAGCAAAAATGGTTTGAACAAAGTTAATGTCCTAACTTGTGTTTGATGTTATTTTTCTTTTTACACTGGAATAGTTTGATCTTGAATGTTTGTAACTTGAATCAGTAATATATTCAGAGTTATTTAACAGTATGCAGTAGTTACATTTACTTTACATTACAATGAATTACATTTAGTTACATTTATAAGTTACATCTGGCTCTTTGATTACAGCCATTATGCTGATGTGGCCCTCAGTGGAAATGAGTTTGTCACCCCTGAGTTAGGGTTTTTTTCTTACTTCCAGCAGGTTCAATAGGTGAGGCTATTTTAAGACAGCTTCCTTATAATCATGCATTATTTATTGGAAGGTAAGGTTAGACAGAGCCTCCTCTGAATCGCCACTCGACTATCTTGAGGCTACATTAGCGTCTCTTAGCACGTCGTGACGCTCAAGATGATGGTAATTTATGAAAAATGTGTTTTTCCATGATCATTTTTCCAGTTTCCAACATGTCATGAACACAGAACTCTGGAACTGCAACTGGAATGTCTGTGGTTCCATTTCACTGTGGGTAATGTACGACCAGTTTTATTCTATATGAGCTGGCCTCACGGTGTGTAACTGACCCACGTCCCTCCCCAGCACAGAGCCACCCCCCCTCCCCCCAAGCCTTCACAGGCGCTTGAGAGAAAATACATTTCCCCTCGTACTCCTGTGAACCATCTGCAGGGATGAATAAGAGGCTTCAGCTGGAAAGCAGTCCAGGAATGTGTGCACTCACACTGGAGGGTAAAGGGGTAAATAACTGTCACGCTTCCTCTGAAGTTAACGAATAGAAGGACAGGAGATGAACCATGTGATCCAACGCTGACATGACAAAACAAACTAACACAACAACAAGCGTCTCATCTTGTTGTTGGGCCGCAGATGGAGGTGAAAGTCGATGTCAAGTTGTTTTACATCGATCTTGTAACGTTCACTCGATAGAACAAAGACTGACGTCCCGGTCAAAGTCTTGCCGCCTCGCTTCACAGCCTAAAACCTTTTGGAATGTCAAACACGCTGCAGGACACATCCCATCCTGAGTGAATGGGAATGTTGCCTTAATGTCCACAGGTTCACAAATTCTGGTCCTTGCTGAATTTTAGCAGGTTACGTAAAACATTGAAGTTATTTCTCTGAATTTTACTCTATAGTTTTACAATAAGGAACCACAAAGAGGTTACAGACAGATTCTCCTTTGTCTTTTTCTCTTCTTGACAGTTTCCGGGTCAAACATTTCCTTTTTTTCCAGAAACCGCAGAAGTTTTAACTTATGAATTATGATATAAAACAAGCACTTCACTTACTTGTAGAAGTTCTTGTTCACTTTCTTCTCATGAGGGAAACCCAGCATGCCACAAATCACACGCGTGTTTTTGATGGTCCATCCCAGGTCGCAGATCTGCGCCCAGCCGTCTTTGTACTTCACCTCCACCACTCCCTCCGTGATGGGCAGACGCTTTTTGGCCATGGCGACCACAGGCCGGAGTCGCACCTCCTCTATCTTGTTCTCATCAACGTGAGCCTGTTTGGAAAAAATCAAACCTTTAAAAAAAATCTTCAAATCTAACGGACTAAATCTTTATCTTGCAAATCATGAGTATGTTTTGTGTCTCAAGACAAATTTAGAGTCATCGACAAGTCATAATATTCTCTTCACCGAAAAGAGATTGCACCTGCATTCTGTGCTTGTTGAATGCCAATTTTAAACCTGTGTTGTTCAGTTGATTGTTTTAAATAAATTGCAACACAATTATTTTTTAGTCTTTGGACTTGGGGGAAGGTTTCTGGTATTTTCAGGTCAAAAGGCAACACAGGTTTTACAATATTATGTATGTTTTAAAGATTACACCAGGGACCAGAATTGCAAAAGTTAATCCATTTAAAAAAATTTTACTCTTATCATCCTTGTCAAGTAAACTAATAAAATAAATAAAAAAATACACAGGTCACTAGGCTTTGATGTGAAAAAAATTAGAGGAGTTGGGTTTCCTATAATTTCCTGTGATACCATCCTTGCAAAGATATGTGCTCTCCCATGTGAGACCAAATTACAAGTCGCTGCAATGAGAGTATTATCTGTAATACTCTCATTTAAAGCTCAAAGTGGGAAATGTGACTATCTTTAATTACCAAGGAGTTATTTCTGTGGTTTATGTGGAAAAAACTGCCTACAGTCAGACTGAAGTCTGACTAACTCCCAGCAACAGCCAGAAAGGAGAAAATGTTCCAACGCCCACTCATTCTTATGAAACTGTTTTCATGAGATCCTTCTAGGGAACAGAAAAACCTCATTTAAGTTCATGCAGCCGGGTCCCTGGTCTAACCTTATTCACTTCTGACCGTTCAATAACACGTATGGACATAGAAGAAGACAAGTGGAAAATTAGAACCATCTAGAAACAGCTTCGGTTTTTATTTGTTGAGGGAGAGTTTTCTGTGCAGAGCTGTTTTAAGACATTAATTCAGCCATCCTCAGAGCATCTGCTGCAAATAATGAGGAGCTAAAACTTAAGAAACAAACACTGTATGTGTGGAGAAAATAATTTATTATAATAATAATAATCCATGCAATGAGATTATTTTAGTAGTAAAAAAAACTTAAAATAAGGTGGTTCAAACAATAAATTAAAAATTAGTTTACTGTTTAAAGCAAGAACTTTAATTACATATTTACATATTCAAGAGTAATATAAAAGTTTGACAATTTTGAATCAATGATTTCTACACACTGTAGTGATGAGATTCATTAAATATTTATATTTGGGACATTTGCCAGGACCTTTTGCAGAGCTACATGTTTGCATGTTCATATTGTGTGTGGATTTTAGTGTAAAAAAGACAATAAAAACCCCAACAGTGTTCATCAGCCAAACACAACTTTATGAGAAAAGTGAAATAAATAGAGACATAAAACTTATCTGTGCACAAATGGACAAAAATTATCTGGCTGGAGTTTGTTTATAGACTTTGATTATGAAGCTACATGCTAGCAAAAGCTTCCATATCCACAGACCCACATAAAACGATGTTTGCTCCTCACTCCCCATGATGTCTATGCAACCACGTCTGCTGGGAGTAATGAGGTGTTAGCATAGATGCGAAACTCCAACCGTGTTGAAGTCACAAGATGACAGCCTGAACTGACAGCCGCTGCTGAGGGACTACATTCACATTTGAACTGTAATTTAACGACTCACATCAATAACATTTGACTCCACAAAGCCAGGAATCCTCTCGTCTTTGCAGACGACGCCAGCATCTTCGTCGTGGGTGCAGTCGCTGTTGCCCCAGCCGCGAGATTTGCAGAATTCAATGCTCTTCTCCCCTCCGTTACAGAGAACGTTGTCCAGCCAGATTTTCCCTGGACAGACAGCAGACTGTCAGTCACAGTCCCAGGCCTGTAGATAGCACTCAGTCCAGGCCTGGTAGGGACACTGTGGCTGCGAGCTAGCGTAGCCACACTTTAGAAAAGAAGCTAGATGTAGATGTTTTAAATAAATGAAAATGTAACTGATTTATTATTCCTTTTCTAATTTTAAGGCAATTGCTTCACTAAGAAATTGGATCAAATGTTTTTAAGTTAGTCCAAAGTTCTGAAATGAATTTAATTGACAATTACAGTAATCCCTCGCTTATCCGCGCTTCACGATGCGCTACTTCACTACATCGTGGATTTTTAGTAGGTAGTCACGTGATATCGTACACGCATTCCATTGGCTGACAGCATCCAAGAGTGCGTTCAGACTCATGGTTCCACCTGCGACTTTTCTTTAATACAAAAGTGCTTTAAATAATCTATAAGAGTGTTGGAAAAGTGGTTTAATATCAGTATGGAGAGGGTTCATAAACTTTTAATTGACTGTATATAATAAATAGTCTGTCACTATATTGCGGAATTTCGTTTTTCACAGGTGGTCCTGGAACGCATTAACCGCGAGTAACGAGGGATTACTGTATTTTTCAAATGTAATTTTCAGGAAAACAAGGGGTTGAGGTTTAAAAAAGAGGAATTAGCAGCTAGATTCAGAACAACAATTTCCACAAAGGGGTTGGTGCCTCTCTTACCTTGACCCTTGCCGTATTTGGCGCTGTGAGCCCATCCTGTGGCGGAAACAAACCCCATTTGGCGACAGAGCACGTTGGCGTTTGCTAATGAGAAGTCGTCATCACAGATGGTTCCCCATTCGCCCTTGTAGGAAATCTCCACTCGACCCTCGTTGTGTTTTCGCGGGTATCCAGCCAGTCGGACCTTTAGCCGTTCGTTCATGGGTCGTTGGGATGGGGATGGCGATGGAGTCGGTGCCGGCGTGGCCGCGTTTGATGGCGTTGTCTGCGCCAAACAGCACGTAATCCACAACCCATATAGAAGATTGAACGCTAACTGCTGGAAGCATCTTGACTTCTTCATAGTTTCAGCTGTATGTGAGAGACAGGAAAGGAAATATCTCAGCGTTTGACCTCGTCTTCAACTGAAATAACAAGACTTCTTGTGAATCGGCATTGCATTCTATATTAACTTGTTTATTTCCTCGTAAACACGGCATTGCTGCTGAGTAGTAAGAGTGTCTTACCTCCCAGAATTTGGCATCTGTTGGAAATTATGTCACCATTCACACCAAATTCATGAAAGACAACAACATTTTATTTATGGCAAACATCATCTTTTATCAAATTCAGGAATGTCGGCTACTTCCAGCCTCCTTTTAGAATCTCAGTCGCCTGATATATTCCTGTGGTTGGCCTTGGCATCCCTTTGGTAACCACAAAAAGAGCTGTAATTCTGTCTGCTACTGTAAACTACAATACCAGTTACAGCATTTGGTAAGAAGACACTTACGATGATTTCTTTATGAGATGGAAAATATATTTGACGTTTTGAAATAAGCTGCAAAAATGAAAACTGTGAAATTGATTCTCTCCTTTTTGGCTGTATTTTCAGTTCACACAGAGGAACTGAAAATACAGCCAGCCTGCAGGTATGACTGACGTCAGACTGTAGAGTCTCCTAAGAGGTTTTAATTAAAAGCATCTGATTTCATTGGAGTCTGGCTGGGGGAAGAACAACATTTAAAAATGTGTAGGCCTCCATGACATGGATGTTTATGAATGAAATGAACAGTTGCACTTCTTTACAGCTGGATCCGGCTTCTCCGTCCAGCTTCTTTCAATGCAGGTACCTGAGGCTAACTTTCATTGACCAGGTTTCACTTTTACTCAGGACATTTTCTCCTGGAGGTGAAATTCATTCAAATTTCTTGTTATTAAAAGCGTGTTTTTTTCCCCCCATAAAAAGTCAACGCTTTCTTAGAAAATTCCTTTGCGGCTAGAAACTGAATGTTAACACAGGCCGGCTATTGATAACCCGGCGGCAATGCTCTCTCTTAGCTTTTAGCGAGTGGGGGGTTGTTCCTCCGGAGACACAAATACAGTAGTGTGATGTGTTTGAACAGAAGCCGCAAACTCAGGTTGTACTTTCCAAAACGTCTGAGTCAGTTTATGGAAGGACACACAGGTTTACACAAAATTTTTAGCAGGGGGAGGCTTTTATAGGTTACCAAGTACAGGCAAAATTATGGTAAGAGCACATCTTGGCGAGGCAATATCTTACTCCTGTGTGGAATACAGTAGTGTGTCCAATTTTGAATGGGATGGAGGGGTAGTGGTCATCTGGACCATTAAATGGTGTTTTCAGATGTAGATTCAGAACAGAAGGGTAGAAGATAGTAGTAGAAAAAGCTCAGCATCCTGTAAACCAGGTCAGATGGACTAGTTGATAAAGGCAGCAGCAACAAGCATTGAATAGTGTTTCCTGAGCAAACCAGGCATCTAGTCCAACCCGACTGTTATATGAATGTCTGATAATTGTCTTAGCCATAACATAACATGGTTAAAAAGATGAATTGGGATTGGGCCTATAAATCTGACCATGTTGTATGAGTTCCTTACAAGGAACCACGATTCGTACCCCAATTCAGTCTCTTTGTAGTACACATCGCTCAGGATAACTTCCTCCTTCGTGCCCTAGGTGAAGCAAACGCTATATTCCATGATGTCTTTACTCTTCAGGGATCCAAAAGACTGACGGTAAATCGTACAGGCATGGCCATTCGCTTCAGCAGAGCGTTGTCCCGAGAAACAGAATGCACGCATTCCCCCCAAAACACAAACACACGGTTTGCTAATCGCTACCAGGGATCTACAGTTTCTCATTCTTTGGACAAATAAACAAGACAAAGGAGATTTTCCAACTGTGCTGCTGTTGACCTCAGGAAGTTAGGGAAAGTTTGTTTAAACCATTAGTTTCACTTGAGTCAACTCTGAACAGAGTTTAAAAAAAAAAAGCACAGCTCATTTAATGTCCCAATTTTAGGGCTTTTTTTTTTTTTTTTTTACATTTTACAATTGTTTCTACATTTATATGAAAGGCAGGATTTATGATGCTTCTCTGTAAGTGTGGTTTGGTCACCTTTGACTTATTTTTGACCATAACCACCACTATAAAAACGCATAAAAGAAAATGACATCTGCAAAAACACAGTCTGTTCTCCAGATGTGACATGAAAGAAATGTAGAAGAAGAAGAAGAAGAAGATGATATACTTTATTAATCCCCTCAGGGAAATTACATTTGTCACTCAGGTGTATGTATGTATATGTGTATGTATGTATGTTGCTTATATTGTTAATAAGTTGTGTAACATACACAACCAAAGCGAATTTGCAATAAACATAGTGGTTTAAGTCTTTCAAGTTTAGATCCCAAATATAGAAACAAATACATAGAAGGCGAAAAATTGTAGCTCAAAATAGCAATGCATGATGGTCAAGCGTTTGCTGTGATTTATGAGAATGTGTAATTAGGTTTCGATGGTTTTTGCCACCTAAAAGAGTTCTGATGCAAAATACACAGATTCCATCTTTTCCAAAACCAAGGGAGAACTTTGATGAGTACCTCCCTAAAGTTTGTTCCTTTTGCATGTGAAAGAAGTCAAAAGGAACAAACTTTTGGGCTGTACTTCCACATGCAGGTTCTGTCTTTTAAGTTCCATTCATTACCAATTCATAGACATTTATGGCCACATACTGTTTGGCTGATTAGACAATAAGAATGTTGCTCTACCAGGACTTTGTGAACGTCAAAGAAAACATGAGACAAAACACTTTTGCAACGTTAAGAAAGTTGTTTTTGTTTTTTTGCGGATCTGCCTCTTTATGAGTCGATCATCACTCCCATGTTTAATTAAAATTTATTACATAGATTTTATGTAATTGTGCTTACCTTATCTTCCCAGTATGAGGAGGTTATAACGGTTCCAGTGGAGAGGCGCAGGCGGGGTTTAGTTTTCTGATCCGTGGGTTCATTCACTAAAACCCCCCAAAATAAAAGTTTAATTAATATCCACGTAGTTTCATCTTCATTAACCTTCGCGTAAGTGGTCCACCTATCAGCCAATTACTCCTCAACTGCGTTATTGTCTGTTAATTACCAGCTGTGCAGCCCTCACTGAGGAAGAGGAGGAAGAGGCAGCGGGAGTGAAGTGGGCTGGATTTACTCTGTGGAAGGACACTGGCTCCTTCATGCGTGGTTCTGTAACAGGCTGTCCTCTCGTTCAGCCAAAAAAAGAAAAGAAAAAAAAGTGAATTTCACGCAGGCTACGTGCCTAACCAGACGTAACGTATTCACAAATTAGACAAAAAAAAAACCCCATGTATTTAAAATATTATTTCATTATTCAATAGAATTAAAAATACATAATATAATAATAATAATAAAATATAATAATAATAATAATAATAATAATAATAATAATAATTTAGAGCGTGTATCACATTTTCCTACAAGTTTTGAGATGCGTGATCTCATTCATCTTTATTTACATTTATATTATATTAATGTAAATATTCCTGTTATTTTTAATAGAATTAAAAATAACGAATAATTTATAGCATGTATCACATTTTCCGACAAACACGTTTCCCTTTGTTAAGATGTGTGATCTCATTAACCTTTATTTACATTTATACTGTACTGTATTACAATACTGGGGGAAGCTCTCTTTAGCTGCGATATTTATGTTTTGTTTTACGACAGTCATGGACTTTACGTCACCGTTTTTGTTTACGTTAGCTGGGGTGCGTGATAATTGGCGCGAGTTGCCATGGGAGATGTGCCACCAATTAAGAATTGCACTGCTGCTGTGTGTGAGACACAGAGGAGACGCAGAGGTGCTTCTTTGGGACGTCGATGGAAAACCTGTTCTGATAACCTTAAAGAAAGTTTTATACATCCCATCATATCCTCAGTATTTCATCTCCGTGAAGGCAGCCACAGCTGATATTCAGAGAAGGACAGAACAGATTCATCACCAAAGCAGGGACAGTGTGCAGCATGAGGGACTCTACTATATAAGGATGGTAAATAACCAAAAACAGTATAATGACGTGCTATCCAGGGATAAAGTAAACTTGTGATGTGAAAACATGGCAAAAGATTTTGAGGTTCTGCAATGTCAAATATGTGTTAAAATTACCAGATTTGGTAGAGGGTATGAAGATCACAAGCCAGACAGAGGTGAACTGTAATGTAGGCACCAGGAGCAGGAATAAGCAGGCTGATGCAAAAGCCAGGTCACCTCTAGAGATGGTACATACAGACTTGTCAGGTCCTACTGAACCAATTGGCCTATAAGGGCATAAATATGCCATTTCATTCACAAATTATTATTCAGGGGCAGTGTTTGTCTATTTTCTCAAAAACAAGAGTGAAGCCACATTAGCCACAGAGACGTTTCTTGCTGACAGTGCATATATAGTGGTGTGAAATGTATCAGGTCAGACAATGGTGCTGTATACGCTGGAGATGCCTTTCAATCTCTCCTAAGAGAAAAAGGCATAAATCATGAAACAGCATCCCCATACTCTCCCCATCAGAGACAGCAGAGGCAATGGAAGACTCTTTTTAAAATGGGAAGGTGTTTGTTGTTAGAAAAAGGGTTACAGAAAGGCTTTATGACCTCATGCTGTCCAGAGTGCTGCCCAGATGTTATAGTGACAGACTCAGAAAATCATACTTCATGTTAGCAGGGAGAAAGCCTAATCTCTCAAAAATGTGGGTGTTTGAGACCAAGTGCTATGCATACAGGTATGATAGTAAGAAATTGGAACCCAGTTGTGAGAGAGGAATATTTGTGGGATACAGTAAGAACAGCCCTGCGTACCTGGTCTATAATCCACACACAGAAAAAGTGTCAAAACATAGACGAGTGAAATTCAACAAAGAGAGCCGAGCTGAACAACAGACACAAACGGATGATTATGATCCTGAAGTCCAGGATGTATTTCACTACTTTGAGCAAACTGGAATGCACCCAGTCACGTACCACTTATAATGCGTCCATTCGTGCACATGCTCAGGAGTGTTCTTAGACTAAAGCCGCTCTAGGGGGCGGGACCTCATAATGGGAATAACATTTTTGACCAATCACAATTCCCCTTTTTTAACCCCGCCCCCTAGTTCAACTGCAGACTTGATGCTGCAGAAGCAGTGAGACTAAATCCAGAATTCTTATTCCCATATTACTGTTCTGTTCTAAAATGTAATGTGGTAGCAAAAAAACCCAGAATGAAATATCAGTAAATCTCATTTTAATTCACATTGCTGAACACATGCATTCAATTCATGAACATGACAGGCACTTCATTTAAAGTCATTTAACTGTGTATAAAATCATACCATTCACTTGGTCCCCGAAACATTAAAGTGGGGCAAATAAAATATAACAAAAGATAACAAGAACAAATAATAATCCCATTTTTCAAGCACTACTGTTTAATTCTCCCGACAGAACCAAAGCCTCAGGGAGACTGGTACAACTGAACATGGTAAACATCTGAAAACATAACGAACACATTGAATATGAAAAACCGTTTCGGAACATCAACTCTCCACTGGAGAGATGCATCAAGTTTCAGTCATAAAAGAACCAGTGGAATAAAACAGCTTAACACTTCCTCTAATGTCAAGTCCTAAGAGATGTCTTTGTAGGTTTCTAGTTATCCAGGTCATGGTTATCCAAAGCTGTTGCCATGTTATCCATCCCTCGTTGGGATAACCTACGAGGGATGCAGCGGCTCAGGGAACAGTAAAAACTGAACAGTAAAAATAAAAGCACAAAAAAATTACTTAATTGTTCAGCTTATCAAGAGGATCGTGATGATATCCAGAACATATTATAACATTATAATACACCAGAAATCTGAATTAAAAGGGAATACTTTTTAGAGTCTAAACTCCTCAGTCAAATGTTTGAGTTCATTTCTATTTGAACATATTTTATCAAACTTTATTTGTCTGTGCTGAGAACTGTTTGGACAAGGACAGATTTGTACATTTTGGTTTTTGGATATGAAGGCAAATATTTTCTGTAATATTTTTACAAGTTATAAACTCGTATGCTGAAGTCAGATGGACACAAACCTCATAAATGACTTTGAAATATTCGCCCAGTGGCCTTGTCGTGCATATATGGTACATTTGACAATAAAGTTGACTTTGACACTCAACTGGGGGTAAATAAATAAAGAAGACTGTGCAATCAATTCTTGTTAACAGCCTTTCAGGCAACCGTGGTGAATTTCCTTGAGACCAAATGTGACTCCTTTGTGAAACAGGAAATGATTTCATTAGCCCTTCCAGCTTTAGTCAGCGCAGGGCATAATTTCCATCCACTTACAAAGTGGTGAACCGGCCACAACCTCAACTGACCGGTAACTGGCTGGCAGCTGGCTTTACATCCCACTGGAATTACTTCTGAGCAATCTAAAGTGCTAGTGGTCTTCGCAGTGATTAGTGCTCCTTTGGATACAGTTTGGACGGATTAGGACGGATGCAGGAGCTCCAACAGGGCTCCAACTGCTCCAAAGTAACCCTACAAAAGAGGAAATCGCAGTTGGACGTCCAGTCAACATAACAATCTCTGCTTCTGAGCTCTGAGGTCTATGAACGCGCTTCAGCTACTTGCCTCATGTCGTAGGAAGAGTGCCTTGAGCTGCCCCTTAGACCAGTAGTCCATGGCGTAGGCCAGCAGCTTCATGGAGAGGGTGTTCACTCTGAGGAAGTTGCCCACAAACACCACTCTCTCGATGTTCTTCGGAGAGAAACAGACCAAAGATGAAAGAACGAGATGAACTCCGTCTCAACGCAGCAATCAGAAAATGGTTTACTTTGGGGAAGGAGGTTGTGTTTTTTCAGTTTCAGTTACATTTAATTATATCAACTTCTGCTTTGGGTGGTGGGAGATGGATGCACTGCAGCTCACCTCCTCTACGCCTTCATAGCCCTGTACAATGCTGCTTGATCATGATGCCACAAGGCAGCACCGTAAAGAGGCTGAACGCAGAGAGGAAAAGGCCTGAGCGGTTCCACAGCTACTTCACTCTGACAGGCAGACGCAACGCTAAGCTACATCCATCAGCTACGTCACGTCAACCCCCGCCCCCTCACTGACCTCATTGAGAGCGCACATCCTGGTGATGGAGCCGATGTTATTGGTGATGGTGACCAGCGTGGCCCTGGCCAGGTCCTCTTTGGACACCGACTCCCTCTTCTCTTTGGACATCATGTTCCCAAAACTATTCAAGCAAAACAGAAGGAAATCACAAAGGGGAAAATCATTTTTTTAGACATTGAGAGTGGCAGACACGTTCACTGGTAAATAAAAAGAAGCTGTTGTAAACTTGTACCTTGAGGCTACAGCCCAGCCTGGAAGCCCAAACCTCTCGTAGTCTCCTCCATAGATGTCCCGAACCAGCTTGTCCACTCGGGTGCTCTCCCCTTGAGAGGCAATTTCCAGAGCTTCCTCGAAAGTAGAGCAGCCGGTCAGCAAGCAACAGAGTCCCAGGAAGGTCCCACCACCAAGGCTGTACACACACACACAAGAGTTACTTTTCACAATGATTTTCCAGCATTACCAAGGTTTCTTAAAGAATTCTCATGCCTCATGATATCATAAATACTTTTAGGAACGTGAAGGAAAAGGAAAACCTGAAAATATCTACAAAATGCTATACATTTTTCAACACAACAATTGTGTATGAGTGTTTTCAGATTTCACTCATGTGAAAGCAGAGCGTTTACACACACACACTTTTAATTTAAATGGGAGTCAGTGCGTCAGTCCACAGTGGACCAAAGTATGGGCAGAGGAGCCCCTGAGCAAGGCACCAAACCCCACGCTGCCATGTGGTTGCTCAACGCTAACATCTCTGCATTAATTGCATGTCTATAGGCCCTTTTTGTGCGTGTGTTGTGTGTGTGTGCTTGCTCTGTGTTTAAAAATCAAGTGTAAAAATAATTTCCCCACTGGGAATAAAGATCATTAAACTTAGAAAATCTAAATTAAATGCACCACAGATTTTAGTTACTTTAAGATTTAGTTATTTAGTTATCTTTCCAGATCATTTCAAATTTGGAGGTTGCTGCAACCCCTCCGATTAACATTCTGTAGACGGAGTTGACGCCAGCTGATTCTCATGAAGAAGTTGAGTACTTTGAACATTCTGTGCTGCTAGTGGGTAATTTGATTGTTATTCCCTCCATCTGTTTCTGCCACCTTACGCTGTTTACGAAGATGATTCAGCTCTGTCGCTGACAGCTTAATGAGGGAACAACAGTTCAATGTGTGAATGTCACACAGACAAGAGGTGGAATGATGGTAGGAAATGAACTGATGAAGCTCTGCCTCTGTGGGGAAGTTCATACTCATTGGATTAAAATCTGTACGAATGGAGAGGATTGTTTTTTTTTTCAAATATGCATAATTACACTGTAAAAGATGTTAAATTCACAGTATCAGGCAGTTTTTCATTAAATTCAGAGACCTGAACAGCACATGTTTGGAAAGCATCTTATTTTAAGAAATGCTATTTGACCAATAATCACAGATCAGTAGCTGACACAACCCGTGTGACTATGTCACCTTACATTACCTGGTCCCGGTGACTCGTTTGTAGTTGTTCTCAGAGTACACGGCGAGGATGCTGACACCAGACCCGATGTTGACCAGCAGCAGCGGGTAGGGGTTCTCCAGTGTGTAGGGCCTCTGAATACAATGATCCGGGTTGGTGGCGTTTTCAAAGTAGTAGCACTCTGACAGCCCACTGGAAACCACCGAGTCGATGTACAACACCCCCCGAATTAAGCAGTCCAGCTCGTCCAGCTTGTGCAGCTGCAGGTCCGCCATCTTTTTGTTTTTGATGAGAGGAAAGACAACAAGGGTTACATCAACAAGGCGACGTGGTGAGAACAGACAGGCAGGAAAGTGGAGGAAGAAGGGGAAGGCAGAACTAAATCATCATCCTCACTGATCAGGAAAACAAGCAAAAGAGAGAAAATTCAAAACCCACCGTGCGGAAATCGGTCTCAAACTTGTATGCCCCCCCGCCTGTGGCACAGAGGGTGGTATGGAGGCTGGAAAAGTGCTTGTCACGGCCCATCTGAAGGAAGGCGGGCAGGTCATGGGTGGGAAAGCGGATGAAGTGCAGGATCCCTGTCCTGCCACACATGGTCAGGTCCTGCAGCTCCAGGTGCACGTCTCTGATGCCCGTCTTACCGTAGGCGGTGTTGGAGGTGAGGTAGCGCCTGATGCTCTTCAGGTTCTCCACCTCTTCCTGCTCCTCCTCAGCTGTGATGTCTTTTGGCTCAAAATACACCAGCTTCACCAGAGTGCCTCCGATGTCCATCCCAAACCAGGGAAAGGCTGAAATACATTAGAAATACATGCAAAAAATAAAATCACAAATAGTGCTAAGTTTTTAGGTTGGTGGTTTTATTTTAAATTATATTTGATCGTCCATGCCAATGTGGACAAACACCAGTAATGTCTCATTGTTTGCCGACATAATGACAAGCAGCCTCATCCACACAAGCAGCAGTACAGTGTGTACCGCGATCGCCATCTTGTTGCAAGACAGAACCTGGCTATTTACTGTTACAGCGTAATAGCGATGGTAAAAACGTTGGTTCTGATTGATTATCCTGCTACTGTTATTATTTTAGTACATGTATATACTTCCCGTCACATGAATTTCTTCTCAAATCATTTTTTTAAAATCTGACAGTCGTTTCAGGGCAACGCTTTTTATTTTTGTACACATGCAGTCTTTCCCGCTAAATATCCTCAGCCCACGACAGCAACGTAAAAACACCTACGAGGCCTTGTTTTCTTCACCGAGTCGGCCCGACGTCTCGTGGGGCGGTCACACGGAGCTCTCCCCGCCGATTCGGCCGCCTCATTGCTCGGTGTGTTAGTGAGGTGACCGGGCATCTCCCGGTTGAGCCGCGGCTGCTTCGTGGGCGTTTCGTCCTCGTCGATACCTCCAACGTCTTGTTGGTGGCCATTGAACGCCATTGAAAATTAAACTAACTACATATATGCGATAGTTTATGGTAAACTAAATTATTTGGACTCAAAAGTCGTATTAGGACAACCAAGTCGGACGATTTCTCAGCTAACTAGCTATTGAAGCAGGAACGTCTTTCCAACGGTCGGTATACGTCTCCTTTTATGTTTGCTGTCAAGACTGAAGTGGGCGGAGTTAGTGGGTGACTGAAGGACGTCCCAGCCAATCAGAAAAGCAAAGATCCGGCGACGTCACCTGTTTCTCCAGTTTTTGGCTCGCACTAAAAATCAGGATGGGAATTTTAAAATAAAAATAAAGTCAAACTTTCTTTATTTGTCACAATACACATACACAGACGGTACAACAAATTTGGTCCAGAGCCGCTGCACCCCGGGCGCGCCGCCACATGACCTAATATTACCTAGATGCACGTTTTTTCCTGATTTTAAATAGTATTATAAACTAAATGAACAAATCACGAATATAAAATGTACAAAATAAACAACCAATTTTATTTTCATAATTTCAGCTTTATTAGGTAAATCATTGGAAGTGCATAATATGCTTCAACTTAAAATGCAATTCTAATCACATGCATCATTAAGAGAATACATTTAACCTAAATTAACTTCACATAGCTGGAGTTGTGCTGAAGATAAACATACAAAGCATGGGTGTGTTAAATTATTTTTAATGTGGTAAATAGAGACAAATATCATATGTACTAAAAAACGGCCACAATAGGTTAGGGGTCTAAGAATTAACATCCATCTGAGCTGGCGGGGTTGTCAGAAACTCGATGTATGGAGTTTCCAGTGCAGGAGGAGGGGTTTCGACCTGAACTGACTGAGGAAGCTCAGGAACAGGATCAGGAGCGTGAGCTGGTGAGCTCTGGGGGTCTTGTGTCTGCACAGCGGTCTCCAAAGGGGGTAAAGCCTGATCAGTTGGAGCTGAAGCTTCAGCTGGTGGAGGATCCTCACTGTCACACTCTCTGGGCTGGACACATGACTGGCTGATGGTTCTGGATGGACATGGGCCCCGAGTGACAGTCAGAGGGGAGCTGGAGCTGGAATCTAGGACAACACAAACAATACTGGTATTTAAATGTGTTCTGACTGTAGCTGACTGAATCTCCTGGTGGATTGGCTGAGCAGGAAATCATATGTGATTTATGTATTAACTGTGGCCCCTGAAGTTAACAATCAGAAACCATATTCACTGCAGCATCATGTTGAGTATAACATATTTTAAATGTTTCTACAATTGTTGCATCTAAAGGTAACAAATCTCTGCACTAAAGATCCATCAAATAATGTATCAGTTCTTTTTTATGTTTTTACCCATTTTACACATTTGTGCTCATAGGATTACACAAATACTAGTGGCAAATTTCATGAGCTTGCTGACTTACTGGTGACGCCTCTCAGAGCGTTGTATTCTCTTCTAATGTCAGCTGCTATGGTTGGATAGTCACACGCCTCAAGCGCTTTGATTAACTGTTCTGACCAGTTTTGTCGCCTCTTTAGACAATCCAGGAGAAGCACCATGCTGACAGCGTTCCCACGAAGCTCTAGTTTAGCTTCTATGCTTTCCTAAAATTTGATTTTTTAAAGAAATTGTTAAAAAACATGTAAATCAATTCAGAACTTTGTGACTGTGATCCTTAATCTAAATGTAACAGAAACATGACAGCATATTTCAAATTGGTTAGATCTGACTCGATTAGAAATGTCTGATTGAAACTGAAAAACCCAGTATAGAAAAATTTCTATATCACACTACGTGTGTTATTCCAAGTCATCAAATGAAGTCATTAATATTGATGAACCTACCGTGGTCCGTCAGAAAAGGCAGATGGGGCATTATTTCTCTCACTTTCACTGTGGACACAATAGTCAGCAAATTCTGCGGCAAGTATCCTTTGTATAGTTTGTTATTGATGAATGACATCTGTGAAAAGAGAGTGTGGACAAAAACACACAAGGAAGTCAAGATATGCCACAATATATATGTTAGAAATAACCTAAAAACCCAAACAGTACATTTACCCTCCACTCCACAAGGTGGTGGAAGCTCTTCCTGTCTGTCATTGCCTCCCCTATAAATACAGGCAACAATAGGCAGGACTTTCTCTTTGTCACTGAACACATGCTGCTGAAGCTGCTGATGTATGCTGTGTGTCTTTTGATATTTCATTGCAAGTTAAGTTTATAAAGCATAAAAATGCATCAATACATGTTACGATTACATTATTACACAATAAATGAGAGTTGTGCATAATGTAAGAAACAAAGAATAAAAATGATGGTCATTTACTTTTTAACTGCTGTCCTCATTGTTTTTTGCCCTCTTTGGTTCATGCGCTCCTGCCTCACCATGAACAACAGAGTGAATTCCAGTCCTCCTTTTGAACTTCTCCAACCACCCAAGCGATGCCTTAAACTTCTTAAACTTCCGTTTGTTTTAATAACGTGGCGATTATAGATGCATTACGGCCATATTCTTTGGCGAGATAAAACAAACCATCCCTTTTTCATGCTTTTCTATGATCTCTTGCTTTGTTTGTATGGACAAAAAAAACTCGTCTTTTCTTTTCCTCTTTTCTCCGTCACTTTCTTGGGGTCCATAGCGAATACTCAAAAAGTTAATAGTGTATTTGCGCAAAACTATCAGAACACCTCAGTGGTCGAGAGCTGCATAAACACCGATCTAGCTCCACACAGAGGTCCCTCTTAGCCAATGGGATGCCAGGTAAGATACTAGGTAATAGCCAATGGCAGAACAACTATGAGAATGTTGCGTTCAGGAACCTGTGGGAGCTGCGAGTATCAGCCGATACTGTATTATTACTTTACGCAAGTCAAAATTTCTTTCGTAACTAGAGGCAATATTTTCCTGCTGAGAAATTTCGTAAGTAGAAAATTTCGTAAGTAGACATTCGTAAGTAGAGGTACCACTGTATACGCACCCATACAGTATACACACACACATAGACTAAATTTACAAGGTATCATAATCAATTTTATTTTTACATTTCGGATTTATTTAGGTAATAATAATATGACCATTGGAAGTGCATAATATGCTTCAACTTAAAAATGCAATTCTAATTCTCATATGCATCACTAACAGAATACATTTAACCTAAAGGCATCTCTGCAGTTCAAATGCTCTTAAAAAGTGCAGAACTCTAATTTCTTCCCCTGCCATTGCTTGTGCTGACAATGTTATTTATAACCAATTCTCACCGTACAATAAATGACAATCAAACATTCTTCAATTCAAAGGAGGAAAAAAAACCTATGGAAAAATAAAGTTTTATCATTGTCAAATACCTATATACATTTTTAATTGTACAACTTTATTATCTTCTGACCTTAAAGTAGGAAACAATTACATTGAATCCTTGTTTTGAAAATAGCAGAAAACACCATTTAAAAGCAGATTATGACAATAGTTCACAGTTGCTACTTGCCTCTTAACAAACAATGCATTCCTTAAAGAATAAGATGAGCCCATGAAAGAATGTAGAGTCGAGGTTTTTCAACAACTGGAGCAACTGAACAACGCCATGACCGAAACATGTCCAGATCATTTAATAATGCCGTGTATGGTCGACTGATTTCAGGGAGGAATACATGAGAAAGATCCTAGTCTCTCCGGCATGTTTGTTAAAATACATTATTGGTACTTATATAGTGACTATACAGTATATGTACAAATAAATACAGACAGTGCACAAACTCTCCAGCAGCACTCCTTCCACCAGGAAGTCAAGTAAGATGCTGTTCTCTCCTCTAAAATGCACCTCCAGCAGGAACTGAATCAACAAATCCCAACTGGACAACAGTCTTAACTTGAAAGTGCTCATCAGACAAAGAAACAAACATTGGTAACAAACAGCATCGGTTTACTTTACAGTCCACATATTTGGAACATAAATATCTCGAAATCTCAATCTACTTCAGCCCTAAATTATGATGGTAGTTTTTTAGATTCACTGGGGTATTTCAAAGGTTCACTAATAAATCACAGTTCAACTTAACAAGAGGCTTGCAATTAATGACATGATCAAAGGTCTAGTAAGTCAGCTATTGTTACGGGTAATTATTAAACAGCTGCCTACAAGGCTGTGTTTACAGTAAGGCACCATATCCTGAAGATCCTTTCCGAAGCATTAAAGCTTAATATTCTTTTCCTTAAAAGATATAAAAGCTACTCAGTGCTTAAACTTCCACGCCATCAGTAGTGCACAGGCACCCACACCTGCTGCAGTCAGAATGTACTTTGTTTTAGCCGTCAGGTGGTGAGATGATGCCTCCTTTGTATCCTGCAGTGTTTTGATTGAAATGGCAGCAGGAGCAGGCTCAGAGGGGAGGTGGTTCTCACAAGACGGGCTGTTTACGATACCTACATTGTCGGCATTGTTAGCCGCTAGCAGTGGTGCACAGGCGGCCTCCATGGCTGCTTCACTGTTGACAATTTGAGGTTGTGGTGTCGAGCTTTGGCCGTCTAGGTTAAGGATAGATGGCTCTTCGGATATTTGCACCACGTTCATCTGCACCTCCTGCAAATCAAAACTCTGGCATGGAGACTCGTAGTGGTTTTCCTGCGGTTCATTGTGGTTAAGAGCAATTCCGTTCTCATAGCATGGCTGTGCAATGTTTGTATTCAGGGTGGTGGAGTTGACAGCGGAACATGCAGGAACATGTGCTGATGTCACAGCAGCAGCACTCAGTTCCAGGCGACCAGTGTCACCCGAGTAGGGCTCCACCGGTGAGTCAGGTGCAGGATTGGAAGGGCGGCCATTCTCCTGGGACTGGATGGTGATGAGCTCTCCAGGCTTGCTCAGATAAACAGAGCTGTCATCAAAGACAGGGGCGTTGACCCCAAGAGCACCTGGGAGGGGAGTGACTGTTAGTGCAGCGTCTGTCTGTGGGCCGCTTTCAACAACCTACAGAAAGAAATATAATATCAAGTTTACGTTACCAAAAGGCAGCTGGTGGTGTTTAAAAGAGCAGGTCAGTCTAAAATCATTATCTACTCACACATAGATAATGGAAGTCACCAAAAGCCCTGACACCCCAAACTGACTTCCTTTTTAAAAAAAGACTAAATCTTCACTGTAGCCTCTGAGCTTAAGTGAAGCCTCTGTGGAGGCTCTGCAAGCTGGAACATGTGAACACGTACTACTAGATTCATCAAATAAATCGTCTTGGATCTCTGAGCTTCTTCTTAAAAAAAAAAGTCTGCTTCAGGACTTAAATGATTCAATATTTACCTGTGTGGCAGCCGGCTCAGAATTCTCCTCAGGCTGTAGGACAGCAGGAGGCATCACGTCCACAGGAGGGGTGGTGTCCTGGACTGGAGGCTTCTCAGGGGTCACCATGAGGGAGGAGGATTCGTTAATCACACCGGAGTTTGTCCCAGCTGGAGAGGGAGTCTGTGGTGGCCTGAGCTCCGGGGTGATTGTTGTCGGTTGGAGAAGATCTTGGCAGGATGGACTTACTGCTTCATTTTGTTCAGCAGGACCAGTTGGTTGGAGAGTGTCTGCAGAGCCGATTAACATTTCCGTATTTCCTGCAGTCACCTGATCGGGGAGCCCACCATTATCACCAGTGATATCCAGGATGACTGATTCCGAGTTCTCCTCTGGCTCCTGGTGAGTATTAACCACCACCATCTGAGCTGGCGAGGTTGTCAGCACCTTGTTGTATGGAGTTTCTGGGGCAGGAGGACGGGTTTCGACTTGAGCTGACTGAGGAAGCTCAGGAACAGGATCGGGAGCGGGAGCTGGTGAGCTCTGGGGGTCTTGTGTCTGCGCAGTGGTCTCCAAAGGGGGTAAAGCCTGATCAGTTGGAGCTGGAGCTTCAGCTGGTGGAGGATCCTCACTGTTTGTCACACTCTCTGGGCTGGACACATGACTGGCTGATGGTTCTGGATGGACATGGGCCTGAGTTACAGTCGGAGGGGAGCTGGAATCTAGGACAACACAAACAATACTGGTATTTAAGTATGTTCTGACTGTAGCTGATTGAATCTCCTGGTGGATTGGATGAGCAGGAAATCATATGGGATTTATGTATTAACTGTGGCCCCTGAAGTTAACAATCAAAATCCATACAGGAAGTTATTCAATGCAGCATCATGTTGAGTAAAATATATTTTAAATGTTTTTACAATTGTTGCATCTAAAGGTTGTAACAAATAATCTCTGTACCTCTAAATTTAAAGATCCATCAAATACTGTATCAGTTCTTTTTAATGTTTTTACCCACTTTACCCACATGTGCTTGTAGGATTACACAAAAACTAGTGGTGAATTTCATGAGCTTGCTGACTTACTGGTGACGCCTCTCAGAGCGTTGTATTCTCTTCTAATGTCAGCTGCTATGGTTGGATAGTCACACGCCTCGAGCGCTTCGATGAACTGCTCTGGCCAGTTTTGTCGCCTCTTTAGACAATCCAGGAGAAGCACCATGCCGTCATGGTTCCCATAAATCTCTCGTTTAGCTTCTATGTTTTCCTAAAATTAGATTTTTTTAAAATAAATTGTGAAAAAAACATGTGAATTAATTTGGTACTTTGTGACTGTGATCCTTAATCTAAATGTAACAGAAACATGATGGCATATTTCAAACTGGTTATATCTGACTCGATTAGAAATGTCTAATTGTAACAGTTTAGGTTGTATTTAGGTAAATAAGCATCAGACATTTCTTTTTTTTTCATATCTGCACAAAAAATCCAGTATAGCAAAATTTCAATACCAGACTACATGTGTTATTACAATATCATCAAATCAAGTCATTAATCTTGATGAGCTTACCTTGTCATGGTCCGTCAGACATGGCAGATGGGGCACTATTTCTCTTACTTTCACTGTGGACACAATGGTCGGCAAATTCTGCCGCAAGTATCCTTTGTACAGTCTGTCATTGACGAATGACATCTGTAAAGAGTGTGGACAAAAACACACATTGAAGTCAAGATCTGCCATAATATATACTTTTAAGGGTGTTATTTTGTCCCAGAAATAATTTTAATCTATTTTATTGTCATTTTAAAATTAGTTTTACCAAGTTAATTATTACACATGGCTGCCAACCTTCTAACATCATGTGTAATGCTGACAATGCTTCAAAAAAAGTGACAGTGTGACATCTCCATCCAGAACATATCAAAGTCTCAAATGGATCCAAATAATATTCCATATATTGTGAGACACAATAAAAATTCAAGATAAAACTGGGAGACCACAAATAAAAATGCCACAAGCTTTAAGTTTAGATTAAATTGTGCATTTATTTTTGTGTCACATGTGTGGCACCTTCAAAGGTTTCTGAGCTGGATTTTATCCAAGATCTGCTATCCACAAAAATTGTCCAACTGCAACAGAATATAGCCTACGCTCTAATCCTACAGTGGGCCTACAGTAGCCTTTCCTGTTTCGAATGCAGGCCCTAAAGACGATGACAAACCGACAGCAGCAACCTCAAAATCGTCTTTTCATTGAAGACTGAAGTATGGGGAAAAAAATCAAAATATTGAAAATGACTACATTTAAGTCATATTTAATATGAGTAAAGTTTAGTTAAACTAAAATGTACATTTTGCATCATAGGCTCACGACAAGATAGCCACCGTTCACTTAAAACATGTGGAAACCACACAAAATTTAAAAAAAAAAAAATTTCTATGAAATTCAAAATATCACAACTGTGGAAATGATTATATGCACATACATCAATAAAGTTAATATATATAATTTGCTAGATGTGCTCTCGACAAGATGATCAACATTGAAGCTCACCTTAAAAATCTGGTTTTTATTGGAAATGACCTTTTTTATTTTTTTTATTTAAAAGTCAACAGGCAACACTTCCCCTGGCATTTTTGTATCAGGGCAGGATGTGAAAAAATGTAATAATTTGATGCTCTTGAGCAATTTTTAAAATGCACTTTTGAATAGCAGTATATGAAGAGTTAATGCACCTTCCTAGAGTTTAATTCAGCTGACGTCACACCCAAATTTCCTAGCACCATAGGATAAAATCCCCAAAAAACAATAAGGATTCTTATCTTTGGTGTCAGGCATTGTGGGGATTTTTAATGAATGAAACTGAAACAAAAAATCAACAAGCCTTCATTTACCTTAAATTATTTTCCTTTTCTTCCGATTTGAAATATTCATAAAAAACTCTTATCCTGAGCAGCTGCAACCCTTTTCTTCCCAACTCCTACATTTCAAGGTCGAGGCCATTTGTAGTTGGAAAAAAGCAAGGAGGCCTTGACTTGACTAGTCACTGATTAATTAAATCCAGACTGAATATCTGAACTTTAAATGTGCAGCTCAAATGTCCCACACTAGACACACTCTTTCAGTCCTTCAGGGTCAAACTTTCTAGCATTGAACACACCATAAGTCCTTGGCTTTGTGTGTACAAAACAACTAATTGAAGCAATCTGGTGCCAATTTCAGTCAGGTGGAACCTTTTCCCAGATTACCTTGACATTATTGGCTGCATCAAACAGAGCACCACTTTAATATTTAGTGTAAACGTGGGACAGCAGTCAAGCAGCAACCAAAGAGCAAAGTCTCCCTTGCTGTCAGCCAAGCCAGGGTTTTACCTGACACTCACCTGCCCAGGTAGGTGCTGCGTTCAGGCATTAATAGGAATGTGGGAAGTTTGTCCTATTTTCATCCGCGCATGTAAGCATAAAGTGATGATGGATTGGAGATCAACATTGCAGAAGTACCTTGAAACGAGGTTGAATGGTGCGTAAGGGATGACCTCTAAAGTGGTCGGTCATGGCAGCCCTTCACCTGCTGGTCTCCTTGACTTTTCTCCGGATCAACATTCAAGCATAACAGATCTATTTACGTCAAGAGTCGCAAGGTTTAAATAATGCAGGGAAGCTTATAAATGCTGACAGGTTGTAGGGGTATTTATAGGAAGTCTGTTGCGTAAAAAAAACTTTTCGGGCGTATTGATGGATAAAACCTTTAAATAAGATGGATATTAAAAATACGTCACACACACAAGCAACAAGAATAGCCGATATCCCCTTTTGATTAGTAGCTATATTTAACTATATAAAATTCTTACAAGCTTTACCGAAGCAAAACCAACTTGGCAATGCTGAGAAGTGTTTCACAAGGATTGATTAAGACTGATTTCCATCTGTAAATAAGTGATTTATGATCTGTAATTCAGAACGAACGAGCATCTACAAGTAAGGTTACGACAAAATTTCTTTGGGTAGCTAATGTCACCGCTGCTCCCTGACAGGCTAAGTTACTGTCAACCATATTAATCAGCAAAACACTAAACGTACAGCTACTTTAAGTCTGTTTAAAGTCATGTTGCAAAGTGTATAGCTCACCTTTCGTGTCTCGGTGTGTCAGTAGTTCGTAACGCCCTGTTAAATGCTATTCCTGCTCACTAATACCTGAGCTGTCTTCACCACACACATCTGCGCAGCGGTTCTGTCGATGGGTTGGTCCTGAACTCGTGCGCTGCTCTTATTGGTTAGCGTCACCATCAATCAAATGCTGGACCAATAGCAATGGGTTCCTTCTGTTAAAGAAGGCGGAAGGAGTTTAAACGTGACCCTTACCGTGACCTTTGCTCTGCTGGCTGGATTGGATTTCGACTTCTGGTTTGCATCTGTCTCTAATCCCTGAACCTAATCCGTTCACATGCGGGGAAGAGAGGAAGAGAGGGAGAGAGGGGTGGGGGGATAAACTGTTCTATTTATGCATGACATAGATGGCAATTTTAAAGTGCAATCCTACACTTTCATCAAATGTAGCCTGCTCCATCTGCAAAGTGCAAAAGGTTTTCTCTTGCTAAGTAAATGTCATGGCATCATATCCGCATTGGTTTCTGCAGCAGCAAATAAAACATGACTGAAAAAAAGACCAACAGGATTCATCCAATCCACAGGAGGTGGCAGTTGCAAAACCAGTTCAGCACAATCTTCAGAGGTTGTCAGAAAGTTGTGAGGTTTGTGTATCGTGAAACAAAATCTCATACCGCCGTCAGCATTTATATGTTCTTTGCAAGTCAGCATTGTTTTCATTTTTCCTGCGTGACAGTTCTGGATCGTAAGAAATGCCAAAGCATGGGTGAGACCAAGGGCTCATATATATAACACATGTTTATCTCCATTAAGGGTTTGATTGACTGTATTCAAGCTTACAAGAAACTTTCCAGTGACAACATGATAAGATAAATTTAATTAATCCCATGATTTGGAATGAGAGGGTGAAAAAGTAGGTTACACAATCAACAGGTGTGCTGCAGTGTGCATTTTTCAAACGGCTTAATAATAATAAATATATTTATGACTTAGAAACACAACCCAACAGCGCCAAATGAGATAGGAACCAAGTAGAGTAATAGACTGTACCACAGGGTGGCGCTATTTACTCAATCACTGGCAGGAGGATTTTACTGCATGTAATTATGCAGAAATGTACATTGTGTGTATATATACACGGAATACACACACACACTCACACACACACACACCCGTGTGTGTGTGTGTGTGTGTGTGTGTGTGTGTGTGTGTGTGTATATACTGTATTAATACCATTTAATCAGGATTTCTTTGCATTGCCATAATCTTATTTAATGCACAGCTGTGATAGCATAGCATGAACATGATCCTAGTGATCTGAATTACCAGAGGATTATGATGGAGAAAAGCATTACAGGGAAAGTTTTTTCATTATATTGCAGTTCTTTTGAAGGAATGTTAAATGCTAATAGCTATACTATTGTTACGTGCTCTTTATCCTGTGAATGCTGTTAATATTTCACCGCATCACACTTGTTAAATGCTTCAACACATATATTTCAGATACAAAGATGAATAATCATCTTTACTAAGTTGTGATCACAGCGTCGTAAATGGTTGTATTTGTATTAGTATTTGTCATCTGTTTATGTATGAACATATTTTTGGAAGAAGTATGTGCAACACAGTCAGAAAATAAGTCTGTAGATTCAGTGTCTGTTTTTGTGCCCCAGGCCATGTGAATCAGTTCATTCCATATTATTTATTCACTGGGTGATTAAAACTGTGTTTCTTAGTTTAAGTCCATGACTTATTCCAGAAACTGCCCTCAGGAGATGTTGTCTGTTAAAGTTGTCTAGAAGTTTGAGTAATTTATTTATTTGAGAAACTACAACCATGTTGTGCATCATCTCTGTAACTCATGTGCAGTGGTTCACATCATATCCAATTTAAAGCTGACAAGAAGACTTTGTGCGTCATTAGAGAAGCCTTTCTCAAACATATTTCTGTCCTGCCCTGTCTGGATGCAATGTGTCATTGTTTTGATCAGTCTATTGGAAAAAAGAGTCTGAAAGAAAGTTTTTCCTTGAGTTACCAGATTTAAAAAAAAGAGGAAAAAACACAAACCTGAGCAGCAACATGAGTTCATAACAGTTGAGATTCATCTCATGCGCTTTTCCCATAAAAATTAGTCAGTTTTTGCTTCACATGTTATCAATGTGGCCTAGTGAAGACAATCTGGATCAAATAATTAAGATGCTTTAAAGCTGCAGTGCAAAAGTTTCTGGATCTATATGGTTCTGGAGCTTGATCCACATGGAAATCCTTACCTGTGGAGCAGAAAGGGTCAGCATGCAGCCACTGCAAAAAATGTTGGTTAACCTATCAAAGATTTGTTTGCACATAAAAATAATCAAGCATGAACGCAGTAACAAAATAGCATATGTAGATCACAATGCTGCTTAAAGTGTGTGTTCACAGTTACGGTATGAATGGATTACAGAGTATTCTGGATGTGTGCAGTAAGTCTGAGTAATGCATGCTCCAGAACACAACCAGGTATGTCTTGCATTACAAAAGAATCCACGAACCAACATACTCCAAAATCAATATGATGCACTCCATACTCAGAGTAAATATGGTGCAAATATGTAGGGCAAATATAAACATAATTAAAAAGGAGAGTCAGGAGACATTTAAAAATGCAAATGTGACCTGGATACGGATTGAAGCTGTAGCAGGAAGACAAAGGAAAATAATGATTCCCACTCTTGATCTATTTATTAACAAAAATTGGAAGTTTTTACTTCATTATTCAGTTTTATGTATTTTGTTGTTCGTCAGTAGAGCGAGGATTCCGGATCACTTTTCCACTTCATTCAACAACATTTTTTCCCATGAAAAATAAGAGTAAATCATGCAAAATAACAGGTTTGTACGGAAAAGTCATGAATGGTACTGTATGGATTCAGACAATACATAACAATACATGAGATTATACATGTTCAGAGTTATTCAGATGAATCTCATGTGTCTGTGAAAGGTTAGAGGTTATATTGAGATAAAAAAGATGGATCTACCATGAAACTAATCAGATATTTGGTAAGAACATAAAATACTGATGATAAACACATGGTTCCAAGTGCAAGGAGTAGGTTTCAGAGGTCAATGAGCTTTCCAGACAAACCACAGACTAAACAACACCAAACCAGTTAATCAGGTAAAATCCTTCTATGTATCCAGGAACAAATGCTGAAAGCAAGTCCTATTTGACCGAAGTCTGCTTCAAACCTTTCATATCTTGTAGGGCAATGCTTCTTGAACAAGAAGGATGACACAAAAAAAGCCACAGTGAGAGCCTGAGGCAGCAGTAACAATCCATCACGGATGAGTGAAGAGAAAAAACAGCGTGTACATCACAATAAAAGAATGGGACACTACTCTTTTCAGAAGCCTTTAGCTTTAAATATACAGTGCACTGGTAAGAAAAACTGATGAGCAAGGTTCGTGTGTTGGGCCAAATGTTTCAGCACAGGATTTGATTCATTTTGGCAGTAGGAGACTGAGTTTTCAGATTCTTACCTAAGTTAAAGTACCAATACTACAGCAGATAATTTGTCAGAATTAGTTTTTAGCGCTTTGATTCAACAGGGAAGTTGCAAACAAATGGCATCTGAACTGAACAGCAGCCACCCTGGAAACTGGAGGTGGCGGTGGCTGATGACTCTGTAGAGACAGATGAGACTTAAGAAATTATGAAGTTGGTGGATTTGTGAAAAACAGTTGGCAATAATAAGGAGGAGGATGCACGTGGCAGCAGCACAAGTGAGCAAGACGGGCTAGCCAAGAAGATGAGTGGCTTTCTGAACAGCTGGCATTTCAGACAGACTGGCATAATAATAGCAGGATGCTAAGTCTTAGCATGCCTGAGAGTTTTGATCTCATTCCACCATATGGTGTGGATGATAACATTTCCTACCCCATTCATCCTGCATGTACTTCAACATGAATATGAGCTCCAGGCATGGAAACAAGTGATTCCTTATGGTAAGTGAAGTCATGTCAAGCATAAAATGTTTAATTCAAGCGGGCTGTTTTTTATTTGGACCAAACTAATTCAGGGCACAGTTGATGTTTCTCCAAACCCATCACTGAAGTAAGAAGCTCCCTGACTGGATGAAAGGTGAATGAGATGGTTTTTATTGATATACCGTATTTAACTTAGCAAAGAGAGCTCCATGTGCAACATGAGAAACAGCAATGCCCCAAAGGCAGTTTAAATTCTTTTATACCAATGTTATACAGTATTTAAGTGGCCATTACTCTACATTACATAACAGGCTTCATTATTGTGACACCAGGATGTTACCTCATACTGATCTCTGAGGACATTAAATATCTCATAAAATCATTGCAGACGGTTCTTTTCATGAGACAGCAGGGGTTTTCATCGGCTGTTTCTCTTCATTCAAACGCAGATGTATGTTTGAATGAGTAAAAGAAGGAAGTCAATACAACTCTAACCTGATCCTCTGCTAGATACCGAAATAGGAATTTGAGAAAACCTCGAGAGTCAATATTTATATTCTCCTTAAGTTGCACTAATGAAAGTGAACTTATTTGATCAAATTTTAATAACAGCGCATTTCCTCAATATTTTATAGGATTTAGTTTAAAGGGCAAGTCTAATTAGTTTTTTACTTTGAAGGTCAGTTAAAAGATGAACTAAAAAAAAAACGGAAAATTGAATTATCACCTCATCACAGCGGAGGGTCAGCGCTTACATTCTCAAATTAGAGGTGAGGATTCCACCCAAACAGAGCATGTGATTAACATTAATGCTACAGCTTCAGAAATAGATTTCGTACTAAGAAACTTCAGGTGAATAAATACGGTAATGATGGCATTTTCATTTTTAGGGAAACTGCTCTTTGAAAGTATTTCTCACACCAGGCCTTAAGGTCAGAGGCTTTATTCTGCACAAAATGTAATTGAGGCTCATTTGATTTGGCCTATTAGACTAAATAAATTAAATCAACATGACTTTTATTCATTCTATGAAATGATTATGTGCACATGACTGTCTGGACACTAGTGTTCATTAATGTCTAATAAAAACACAAACAGAGATGTGGAGGGGTTCGTTTTGCAGATTTACCTGGATTCCTTCACTGTCTGGAAGTCAATAATGTCTGTTATTAAGTGCGGTATCCCGCTATGATGAAGTCTAAAAAAAAAACAAAGCAACCCAAGGGCAGACTCTCAAGACGTAATCTTTTGTCAATGAATAAATTATGTGCAGGAGCACAATCAAGCTGAAACTCTTTAATAGAAGTTGTTTTTTTCCTCTCTTCAACCTGTAACCTTTCTTTTCACTCAGGCACACTAAAATGTCAAATCTGCTGGGGCGTCTGAGCCACGGGCGGCCGCTGCTCCTGCACTCACAGATGTCTAAATGTAGGTTTCTTTTCACCAACGCTCAAAGGTTATGCTTTTAATGCAGGTCATCTGTAGAGAAAGGGGTGGTGGATGCTGGTCCATCCGCTGTACATCTGGACAAAACGTCATCACTGACAAAAATGTGTTATAAAATGATGTTTATAACACATTATGATGTAGTTATGAACTAATCTGGAGCCATACTTCATTATAAGAGAGTAAGATTTAACCCTCAGCATTTAAAAATGATCATATAAATGAGAAACTACACTGTTTATACCACATTATATTGTAGCTATCACCACATAGGGGCTATTTTACGTAACATTTTATATTCAGTATTTAAAGTGCTTTATAAACACGTAATAGAATGTTTATAACAGTACTGTCATATACAAGGATATGAACCTTTGTGAATTTTGACAATTTCTTTCAACTCTTATTGGGGAAACTTTATATTTAGCTTTCAGGCAGCATATAATCTGTAATTGTTTATAATGTACCAATAAGAACAAACTTAGGTGTTAATTTGTAGGATTTTTAACAATTATAGCACTTAATATCATATTTGGCACTTTATTATAATGTGTGATAAAGCACCTAAATGTTTCTATACACAGTGCTGGAAAGTAACTAGATTGATTGAAGTATTTGCTTTTCATTTGAGTATTTACTTCATTCTATCACTTTTTATTTTTATGGATACATCCCAGAAGGAAACGTTGTTATTTATATGCCACAGCTACAGTTATTTACATTTTAATGATACAAGATATAACCAACAGATAAATTAGGGATGTATTATTTATAGGATGACATCTAATTGAGCCTCAGAGGAAAATTTCCCCAGAAGTATGGAACACAATTTAAAATTAACCACCTGCAGCTTCAATGTGACTCAATTATGAGCATATCACCTTTTAATAATACAAAATTCTCTGGAATTTTCAATTTGCATGAGTGTTTTTGGATGCTGGGTTTGGATGAACTTCTCTACAGTTGGTAGATTAATGCTTTGACTTAAAAATCAGAATATTCTGCAGCAGCTTTTCCAGCCTGAGGACAGAGGAGTCCTGGTGAGTCTGTGCTAATGCAAACTCCAAAAAAAAACAACATAATGCACTTTAATGGCCACTTACTTGATCGACTTCTGAGTGTTATTATATCTTTGGTTGGCAATGTGCAGATTTCACCGAAATATGATGGACTTGACCTGAAACGTGGATGGATTAGACTTTAATATAGAGAAATGTTTGCACGGTGCACGTTATCTCATAACCTCCTGAATTTAATGGAGAGATTTGATGTTCGAATTGTATTTTATCCACGATTACGGTGGATTGAGTCTTTCTACGGGCTTAAAAAAAGCAGAGCGGAGCATATTTGACAGTTTTTTTATTATCCATGTTATGCGTCACATATACACATAGTATACACAATCACAACAAGCCTGGTGCTCGAGTGTCCCGTTATTTACATTGGCTTCATGAGTGTACAAACCTGCAAGAAGAAAGGTTGTTATTTATACGTGACGGTGCAGAAACACTGCAGGCAAGCACAAGTATTCCAAACAGATAGTAAAAAACATCAAAACATGATCATGTACAAGATAATTTTACATCTAATCGAGCTCACGACAGCAAACAGGCCACTAAAGTCGTTCAACGGGGGTCTGCACGGTGGGTAAACCCCCCCCCCCCCCCACAAAAACTACTATAAACAAACTGAAAGTAAATTAAACGCTCTTATTACAACATTTTCTCCTCTCTCTCCCACGGAACTGGATCTTGCTCCTCCTCGACGTGCGTATTCCTGCGCCCTGTCCAAAAGTGCTCCACATCTGGGAAGGTCTTCTCCTTCTCCGGTGAGACGGCGTTGGCGACGGCGTTGGCTCCGATCTCCGCGCCGTTTCCGTCCGTTTTCGGACACTTGTTGCTGTGGGGCTGCTTTGAGCCTCTGCAGGTCGCCATGTAGCAGATGGTGATCAGTCCTCGGCGCACGTCGTCGTACATGGTCATCAAGATCACCGGAGAGATGGAGCTGCATGCGTAAAGGAGGACTTGCGCGAAGATGATCAAACCCACAGGTGGTGTGTTGTACCCCAGCCTGATCCAGGTGAAGGTCCCCCACTCTGGGAGCAGAAGGAGTCCCAGGGCGCCGCTTAGACACAGCAAAACCAGGGTAACCTTGCTCTGATGCTGAGGGCTCGGTGCGTGATTCACCGCAGAATGCAGCGTTTTTGTGTAGTAGGCGAGTGTGAAGGTAACCGGCACGACGTAGGTCGCAGTTGGATAAATCTTGTAGAACAAACTCATGAAGTCAGACGCGCACACTGGCATGTGAGAAACGCAGATGGTGTCGCGGCCGTGTTGGACCAGAGAAGCGTAAAGCATCTGGGGGATCGGAAACATCACGGAGACAATCCAAATGAACGCCAGAGCTCCGTGAATCCATGACGGGCTGTAAGGGGGCACGGCAGCGGAGCTGGGGACAAACGTGTGTTTGGCTCTAGTGGTGGCTGCAAGGATTAAAGTTTTTGCAACCACACATGAATGCTGGAACCAGTCCGTGGTGCTGCAGACAAAACTCCCCAAAGTCCAGGTCTGCTTGTAGTAGGTGACAGCGCGCACCGGTGCGCACAGCAGCAGGATCGCCAGATCCGTGGACGCAAGAGAGGCGAGAAGGGCTTTTACCTCAGAACCCTTTCCGTTTCTAAAATCACGGATGAAAATCAGCAAAACTAGCAAATTCCCAATTGCTCCAGACACGCAGATTCCGATTAGGATGACGGGCATGGCGGTTCTGGTGTCATCCCCCTGGAGAAGTTGAACTCCTCCAATGAAATCATAAAAGGAGACATTTGCAGGTCGATCAATATCCATGTTTTGCCTTTAAAGTTATAACTCAATAAATAAATTTCAGCAAATGTCTTTTAAGTCGAGTTCAACTTTCCCACCAAAAAAATACTTAAGGTCCTGAAGAGGTGAAATAAAGTCGGAGGAGCTGTCCAGCGCGACGCGCTTCCGAAACGCTCTTAATGGGGTCGCGATCGCATCAGCAAGTGGGTGAGCAGCCTAGCAGGTAGGCTATTTCAAGAGCTGCCATTTAGTATCGTCAAGCACTCACGTCATTTTATCAGCGTGGCCTCAGGCGGCAGACAGCCCAAGTGTGAGCGCAGCATGATGTGATTTACATTTTACATCTGACGGCTGGCGTGACGTCTCAGAAATATGTCAAAAATCAAAAGTAGTCATCTGTATAATTGCTGTTATCTCTGTATATTAAAATAAATGCAAACTTAAAAATGTCAATGTATGAATCAGAATTTTGGTTTATTGTGGAATCATTGGGGATAAAAACATTGGATTTTGTGCAGCTATATGAAATCAACTTTTTTAAAAAGCATACAATTACCCTACAGGGACAAGTAGGTATCTTTAATGTCTTTTCACTATCAAATACATAAAGTATGTTTCTCAAAGATTAACAACCTTCTTAACTTCACACTCAGAAACATCATTTTAAACCATGTCAGCTCCAGCCACGCATTAATCCGCTCAGATGTCCATTTGAGGCAAAAATCAGAAAAAATAAACAGCATTTGGCAAACTGAGGATTAAACTTTGTTTTTCTGAACTTTTAAAACGCTTAAAAGTGCATCTTAATGCGACTCTCGGTTCTTTTTAGACCACAGCCTGGTTTAAATCGGACTACGGTCCCTTTATAATCCTCCACTATTGTGAAGCCCTGTTTACATATTTTTCGTATTCCGGTTATGTCGCACACATATTACGTCATCAAAATTTAACAGCTGGCCTGCTTTACTGTCTCGCGGGTGTCTGGCTACGCAGTTATGTTACATCCAGTGACGTGCGGGCAGAGGATCATAAAAGCAAAATATGGAAAATGGAAGAAATAAATCCTGATATTTACCAGTCATGTGTATTATAAAGTTATTTCCCGTTTAACGCCACAAATTTTAGATTATGTTTACTCAAAATTGCTGAATTTTCACATTCACCGCTGAAATTCTGAGACCTGTGGTGAGGCAGCAATGGCTCAGCTAGCTGTGCTGGCATGGTGTACAGTGAGACCGTAATGCTATCTCTCTATATGTCGCTATTAAAATGTTCAAACACGTTTGCTCTATGAACTAAATTCCCATAATTTAGCTAATGTATATAATGCATAATGGGTTTTTTTTTGTCAACAACTGTATGTGTGTAATGTCTTTATTGAGTTCAGCGGTCCTGAAAGTGCTGGGAAAAAGCACAAAGTGAGGCACGCAGTTCTCCTGCCTCATGGTAGAGGGCGCTGGTGATCCCAGGGATTCGGCAGAGGATTCCTCTTCCTCAGCAGTAGAAGAAGTGAAAGCAAAATATAATCTATAGTCAGCGAGTCAAGTGCAGCCATTCATTTGTTTTCCACCCGCCTTGCCTTACTATAAAAATGGAGGATTACATATCTCAACTCAAAATCTTTTTGATGCTTTTGTTCAGAAGGAGCTGCGCATGGACTTCATTTATAAGTAAACATACATATAAACAAACATGTAGGTAGCAACATAACACTTTTTTTTATCAAATGTGCGTGCCTGTGGGTCTGAGAGGACTGTAATTTCATCTGTGCTGTATATCGTGCATATATGGTACATTTGACAATAAAGTTGACTTTGACTTATTTGTGTGTTACACTTTGTATGTGTAAATCTGCTATGAGACATAACCCACTCACTGTTGCTAATTAAATGGTGCATAAGCTACGATGTAGGTTCATATGTTTGTAAATCTGATTATGATGAAGTCAGAACCTCACCGAGCGTCACTGCTGTGGACATTGATTACCACTAAACCTTGTCAGAGGTTGACAATGACTGACCGATACAGTTAGTTTTTTGATGTGGTCAAACTCATTTTCAAACTGTAAGCTTTAATGTCTTTAAATAAATCCATAATTATATAGAGATCACCGAAGGATATTTGATACATTTAGCCATGTTCAAAACACTAATTATTATTGTTAGCATGATGATACACTTCCACTTCAACTGTGATTATACATGGAGTCTATTGACCAATCAGAGGCCATGTTGTGACGGCACTCATTCGTGAGGTTATAACCTACTGTAGAGTCTTTATAATGCATTACAAGCTGTGTCAGTGGTATGAAATCTCTAGTCTCCTCAGTGGTTATGGTTGCCACTCCTGTCTATCCTGTTTTTATTACTGACCTACTGAGGACTATTGTTTCCATGCCAGGACAAAACAAAACTAAATACAGTCAATATTTAGGCTTTTTTTTTTTTTTTTGGAGGAGGATTTTCAATAATACGTGTCTGTTTTGTGTTTTGTCCAGCAGAGAGCACTGACAAGTTTCTTCTCTCCACGTCAATTTTGTGAATATTTTGAACAAATATTCAAACCATGAAAGACACAGAGCTAAATTGTACTTTCAATTTGTTTTTTTTATTTAGCTCTCATACTAGTAAGTGGCATTGTTCTTTAAATACGTATAATATTGTTCTCTGTGAAAGTAATTTCATCACAATAACCTTATTCTTTATCAAAGTGTTAATTTAATTCTATGAATTAAGAGATGAATGAGTTAATAAATATCGGGCAATACATGATTCTAACTTCAATCAGGAATTTAATCAATTAGAATTTACTCATCTTTAAAAACATGTAGGTGAATTAATATCCCACTAACAATGACAGATTAACTGTAAACCTGACATCTTTGTGAAAGAGAAGGGATTTTTAATGGAATATCAACGGTTTTCTAAAATATTTGTATTTATATACACAAATCTCACCAAATTTAATTCAGTATATCAGTTCTCCTGCTAAAGGAAGCTGCCTGATGATGACGTGATGACTCAAACTGTCATGGATTCACTAACATGTGGATCAGGAGACGTCTGTCACCTTACACACCAAACAAAGCTAGTATCTGGGTCACAAATACATAGATGAACAATATTGTGTCCCAGTTTACTGTTCACACCGTGATTCAATCATTCAAATGCGAATCAAGTGCACTTAAATGACATTTCAGGTTAATTATGAGTCTGATGCGACCCCAATGCATCAGTTTGTGATGCGGGCGGTGAGTGAGGTGTGTTTACTTGACTCGGAAAAAAAAGCATCCGGATGATGAGGAGGAAGGAGGGAGGGTGAGTTTGTGGGAGGTGGCGATGGGGTGTTGTGGTGTGCCGAGGTGAGGGTGCCCACTCAAATGCTGTCACCACCTGTAAGAGGGTTGGTTGCTAGGCGACCGCAGCCACCATCACAGTATGGGGTTAGAAAGAAGAGGCATCGTGAAGAAGTAGTGTGAAATATGGATGGATAGAGAGGCTCTCTAGCTTCAGATCTAATCAGTGAATAGTGCCACTGCAGAGGGGAGAAGGCTCTAGTGGTATTTAGAGAGATAATATAATATCATACAAGCAGCTGCAGCTCCCAGGGTGGGTAATAACCAGAGATAATTGATATGTTATGGGCTGTGCAAGACTATGAATAGAAGTCAGCTCCTACTGGTTTCCTCACTGGAAAAATACCACCGTTACATCGTTTCTGTACTCTGAACACCCATATCTAGATTTTCTTCTGCAGAGATGCACTTACGATTTACCTCCTGACAAATGCTACGACATGTTCTCATCAGTCCAGGTTTAGGAATAGTAGACAAAGTCAGAGTTTAAGTGGATGTTAATACACAAAATGCACAATAACGAAAAATAAATTGTCCAGATCTGTTTTGGAATCAATTAGTATTTTAGCATTAGCAGAACAGTACTAGCAGGTGTGCTTTAAATGGCTTTCTCCCATAAACTGTGGGTGTGAATTATTCAAACAAATCAAAAAGTTATTATTAATCCATTTCAGAGTCGAAATCACTTGAAAAAATATTGCGTCGGGTCTCATTCTGTCAGTGGTGATTGCTATCACCGCTTAAAAGGTGCGTCAATGTGCTGTAATTGCCTACTGTGCATCATTTAAAAAGATGAAGTTCTCATCCTGGAACATAACAAGTCTCTCTGCGGGGTCTTGTGAGAATGAAAGGTTCATTGTCTAATCGAACGGACGCCTACGTGTTGTTTTGTGTGTGTGTGTGTGTGTGTGTGTATGTTTTTTATGTCAACCCAAACCAAATGAGACACAAGTGTAGACGTCTGCAACTTTATTTCCTTTTTCATCCCTGCATCCGTCTCTGCATCCTCCACTGAATCAGTATTGTGTGAGAACTGGATCATTCCCTTCAGGCTTTTATAGAGGCAGAGAAGGACAAAACAGCCAGAGATAGGATGGGGGAGAGCACGAACAAAAGCCCAGAGCTCAGTAAGCGTCTAAATGAACTCTAGTAATGTTCCCTTCGGATACTCCAGAGGAGCCACAAAGATAAAGTACTTTTTCAACCACAGGGATCTTTAACACAAAAAGCAAATCTTGGCGTGATACTTTTTTTTTTTGTCCCGAATCCCTTGATGCAGAAAAGCTTTTACAGTAACAAAGAAAACAAATTCAGGTTTTCATCATAAGTGGAGGGGTCAAAAGGTCTCCTCAGGTAACCGAGCTCATGGCCCCCCCGTTGTTATCAGAGAGTCTCATTATTGATGTTATTGCTCAGGAGCGATTAGCCTTTTTGTTGTTGCTGTCGCCGTCTTGTTTTACAGGCCTGCTTCCATCAAATGAGGCTAAAGACGGAGAGCGACAGCCGGCGGCATCAATACGAGGCCAGATTGACAGTTACCACGACAACCTGTGGATGGAGAAGGCTTTTTCTGGCGGAGCTGCACCGACTCGTCTTCGAGCGATGGATGAAAGGACGGATGTCTCCTCTAGAACCGCTTCAGATTCACGGCTTTACATTCAAGATGAGCTTCTGGAAGTCATCGTCACGTCTGCGCGTTCGTTTGTTTCAGGCGTCATGCAAAGGGTAAATGGCTCCCTCAAGCAAAAGGGCAGACTCCCGCCTGCACAACAGCAAATAATTAATGTCAGGAGGGAGATGGGGTGCGGCGGGAGATGTAGCCATTTCTTCTTCTTTTTTTTTTTATTACTTCACATATAAAAACATAATAACCTCCAGACCTACACAACTGGGAGCAGACTGTAGATGTTAAAATTCTGATGAACATTACTCCCTTTTAGTGATTTATAATCAGGCACTGCTAGATGCAGGTGAACGTGGCCTCTGAGCGCTGCCTGCTGCGTCTCCTACTGCCTGCTGCTATGACCGCTTATGGCATGAACATTAATAGGTCGACTGAACTCACACCACCCTGCAGGAATACTCAGTTACAACTATAGGTTTTTATGATATGATCATATGTTGGTTTATTGATTGTTTTGCTGCCCAGTGAGAGATTTAATTTTATCCAAATGGGTCAAAATTAATTTTCTTTTTTTTTTTATTACATTGTAGTACAGCTGTGAAATTTAAAAGTGATTGAGTTGAAGGTGACACACCATTACTAGTTCAATTCAAATACTGGAAGAAGTAGAACTTGATTTTCAAAACACAAGCCAAACGAATCACAGTAGAGAGTTTTCAGAATTTTAGAATTTATTTTAGGGTCGGAGTGTGAAAGTGCGAAAGTGTTATCCCCTGTGGTGAGAAGAAGCCGAGGATTTTCATCGCGTCATATCAGCGATGAATGAAATATTCTATCTGCAGAAGAATAGCGCCGCCGTGTGGTAGAACGGGAAACAACACCTCTTCTGTCGTTCATGGATCATGGCTCTTTCTTAAACATTTTAATATTTGAAACAAACTGCACATATGAATGACAATGTATGATACAATGAAATTATACACTGTACATAATATAAGTCATAAGATACTGATGCTGGCAACACATTTCGTCTTACTAACAGTGTTTAATAAATGAGCACTGAAGATGAAGATGTTTCCATTTCTACCTTCATTTTATTTCTATTCGTAACGTTTTGTGTAATAATAGGATTTCTTTTTCTTATTAAAATATCAACGTTGTTTAATCAACAGCAGGAAAGAGATGACTGTTGAACTAAAGTCAGGCGCTGCAGCCTCTGAGCCACTAGATGGAGACTTTGACATGTGACATGTCCACGTTTGACAGAAGGAGTGAATGTCAATCAGATTTTTATTTTTTTGTTGTCGTATTTAGTATTTATTTATTTATTTAGGTTGCATAAAATAGACAAAAGCAAAAGCGCTTTGAATTATTTTGTTCAAGAATATGGAGTCTGTGGTAAAAGGAGTAATGATGCAAAAACTTGAGGTCCTGTGTTATTAAGTATATCCTGCAGCCCAGACTGGTCCCATCTATCAATAGTTAGGCTTAAAAGAATAAAATATTTCAAATGAACACGGTTACAAACCATTATAAGAGTAAACCTTGCAAAGATGAATATATCGTCATCATCATCTGCATCTCCCAGAGGTCTGGTTTAAGTTTTCATGACCACAGTGTTCTAGATTATTAATATTCCACGGTTTGTGATATTAAATTGAGGTTTGTTGATGTTTGAGTGTGTTGATCAATGCAAAGATAACCTCTTTACAGGATTGTTTTTATTTACCTCCACCAAAAGGAAACCTAGCTCATTTAAAGACTTGTGAATGTTTAACATCTGACGTCTGTCAAACTATTTTTAATTCATCTCGCATTGGTATCTCGCAATCACCAAATCCTCTTTATCAAAACTACTTCAAACATATTTTTGCAAGAACGAGGGATATGTTTGGAGCGTTTTTGCATCATCCTACCCATTTTTTAAAAATATTGCTTGTATTGCTTGATGACTCTAAAAGACGCATAGTATTCATGAATGTAGTTAATGTCATTTAGCAGCCCACACCACTACATAATTAAGGTTTAACCGCGATATAAGGTTCTAAATAATGTATTTTTAACTCACCATGGAGCCTCTGGGCTTGGAGTCATTTTATGTTGGTTTCAAGAACAAAAATCTCCATCTCTCTTTGTAGTTTCGAAGATCACTCCATTGCTGATTCCTTGTAAATTTCCAGAAACATTTTCTGAACTAACGTACTTTCCATCAGCATGGGGTTGATAAGCAAAATGTTAATTTTGGGGTCTGCTAATCTAACTTTGTATAAATAGAATCACTTGTTTGTGCAGTGAAGGTGAACTAACAACCAAATTACGTGTCATTTTTGGCGCTAAGAAACTCCTCCAGGAGCTGAAATAGCTCCTTCACGCAGTTCCACATACAAATGTATTAATAATTAGTTCAAATGTGTTTCTGGCGGTGTTTCATTAAACCGGTGAAAGAGGAGAAAAGCCTGCAGCGGCGGCAGCCGGCGAAAGAAGCTAATGTGTCACACGCTAACACACGTGCAAGTCCAAGTTATTAAAGTTCAAGTTAAATGCACGCAATGAGAAAACAAAAACGTTTTGTTTATGAGGCTGTGCTGTGGGAAAAAAGCTGTTTTTATTTAATCTAGATGACTTGTATGTTCCTGCCTTTATGCACACGAGGCCCGGTCCCCACTAATCTTGTTCTCCATCGGCCCCTGTGCATAATGAAAAGGGGCTTATCATGATGCTGGCCTCAGGGTGACGTCGACTTTCTCCATTTCTGCTGAGAATAAGGTGAATGCCACTTAAACCACGTGACTGGCGGAAATCTCCCCGGACCTATAGGTGCCATCACCGGCTGAAATGGGAACAATAACTCAGAGAGAATAAAATGAAGAGTTCAATTGGGAAGCGATTAAAATGAATAGAAGCTTTGACCAGATAAGACACATACCATTTCCTCATCTATTTAACATTCATTGAATTGAATAATCCGGCCTTATTATCGTAAATAGTCTGCATATTTACCCTGAATATGCTAATTTATGTTTGCTGCAAGCCCTCTGTGATTTAATAATTTTTCCATCAATATACGCGAAGCTCTTGCTCATATGGCTGCCTCTAAAAGAGGAGTGGAAAGAGAGAGAGAGAGACCAGAGAAAGGGATGAACAGTCATATAGTGCTCATTGTTTCTGTAACTTTTCTATTCTTTTATTTTTTTTATTTTTTTTGCACTTTGCCCAAGGCCAACCGAGTTACATTTCAATCAAAATATTCATTGTAAAGTCATTATCCCAAACTAGGCCCCCATAATTGGCTGTCATTCTGCATAGTGGTGGCACTCTGGCTTTAGGGCAAATGACTGTGGTCTTATCTTTCACTTTTAAGGAAAAATAATGGACAATTTATCATTAATCTTCTCAGGGAAATAATAACAAGTTAAATGTCATTCCCTGTGTCGTGCCTTACAAATAAAATTATGTCGCTCAGGGCCTGGAATGATCACCGACTGACCTCTCCTCTTCACAGCAACCGTAGAGGAGACTTTTTGCTCAGGAATCATTAATGTCAGCCCACTGAAAAGAAAGAAAAAATACAGGTTTTTCTTTGCGTCATTGGTTCGATTAGCTGTGAAAAGTTTTCTCTTTTGGTTCCCAGTTACGAACAAACGACTCAAAGACTTCACAAGAAACTTGGTAGAAGAGTTGTTCATGAATCTGTTAAATCTAGGAGTGAATCTGGAATTGTGAATTTTCTCAATTTTCTAAGAGTCTTCTTAGTCTTTCTTTTTTTAAGAGCCGTTCTTGTACACATGTCAAAAAAAAAAATCCAGAGGAAACAAGAAACACAAAAAATTTGATCCACATAATACATTTTCAAAATCAAGTTAAAATAAACTGTATTTACGCGGGGGTGGGGTGGGGGCAATTCAAACATGTAATCGGCATGGTATTGATAAGTTACGATTGAGAGTAAAATATTTCGATAAATAAGTATAAGTATTTATAGTAGCATCACGTTTAAATGCTCCTAAAGCAGCATCAGCGAACGTTTTTGTTCTTCTCTTCTTAAAGAGAAGAAGCAGTGGATCTGAGGCGTAGCCTGGTGGGACACCATGTGGTGTCTCATTAGCACAGATGCTAAATGTGGTGTCAATGCATTTTTATTATCACTGTTTGGTGAGTGACAGAAAGCAATAGCTAAAAAATAACAACAATTATTTGAGACATTTTTGAGATATTTATCAACTGACACACGACTGTCCTTCCTACTAGCTAGTTAGCATGCTGTACTTTACTACTGACTTGAAATCAGGTGTGCTGATATGAATTAGTATTGTGTCGTCATCCTTGCAGAAAATAGATGAACCATTCCAAAAATTCTTTTCAAACACCCCTTCCTCTCTTCATGAGATCCTGCAGTTATCTTCTATCTTCCTCCATCCTCTGCTCTGGTGACGGTGGCCTGCTGAAAGTCTGAACAATCAACAGAAAGCACTATAATGCCACAAACTGAGTAATAGTGTGGTCTGATCTTGAATGTAACCGCCTCCTTTTATTGGACCAAAGACTAGGTGTTTGATCTAGATCTCAATCCTTGGAAGGTTCCAAACCTGTGATTTTGATCCAAATCAAACTGGATGCAAATAGCTTTGAAAGATGAATTTATTAAAACATAAAAGTCTTGAACTTTTCAATCCCAGATGTTGGATACGAAGTTTGTGGCACTTGTGGTAGTTATAACCCAACAATCTTTCTTTTGTCAGGAACATCTCAGGCTTTTCTTCACAGAATCATCCTGGGCAAACGTTACGGCGTTCGTTCCGAGGGGCCTCATCAGTAAACAATATGAGACAAATGGCGAAGTGAAAGGTTGACATCAGCAGAGGACGACACTCATTCCCATTCGTTTATCGGATTAGGCTGCTGCGAGGAGGACGAGGTGGAATGACTTGTTTGGCATTCAAAGGCAACTGTGGCCCAAAGAGCGCCTATTTAAACAAGGATCAATTATCAATCAGTCTATAGGCGAGGAGCGGAGATTACCAAAGCGATGGCCGTGTTGACAAATAACTGGCCAGATCCTGTCAATGAATGCACACGGACAAACGCCTTTGGCTTTGACACTGGCCACTGCTGAAAGTCAGATTAGAGCCCATCTCATCAGCAGATTAGAGTGTTTATGTCTGATATCATTTCAGATGCCTTTACCCCCGCATGGTCGATTATGTCTTAGTTTACGGGGCCATTTGTCACCTTTTTTGGACCATTTCCGCATATTATTACACATTTTTACACTTTCAAATAACTGTTGCGACATAAAGAAAACAATCTCTGTATATATTAGACATGCAAGACTTCATTCTTGCACTACTTGTTTTTGTTTTTGCGACCTAGATACACAAAAATAAATGCATGTTGAACTGCAAGGGTGGTGAAACGAGGACACGGAATGACAGAGCTTCTTCTTTTCACAATAGTGTAATCATCGGATGCAGCCGCCGGGTCACGGATGTCACCGAGAGCAACAGATGAAGGTTCATACGACCAAATGTTGCTGTTTGCTGATGCTACAAATGAACTTCTCTCTTCTATAAGAGAATGGCATCATAACGCTCTCACAATGTATGTAAGGCACGGTGGGTGGCGGGGTGGGGGGGTTGATATTGTTCGTCTGCATTCAGGAACGCATCAATGGCAACTGGTCAGCCTTGTCTGTTTGGAGGGCAGGTTGAAGGTTACAGGGGGGCCCCTCGGAGTGCAAACAGTCCCGCGTAATCCCGACCCGCCCTTTCTCCTGCAGCTGGGAGTTGACCGTGACGGTTAAGAACCGCTGTGGATCCCCGGGCACGTCTGGACACCGTCAAAGTCGAAGGGACGGGGGCAGACGGTCCTCCCTGGTGGGAATGTGGAGGAAGCACAAAGTCTCAGAAACACACATTTTTGAGTGTTTTGGTTGTTCTTAAAAGAATCCAATCAAATCCACTCTTTTAAAGCCACATTTTTAAGTTTTATTTAAAGTTCTCGAACTCTGATTCCCTTTACCATCCGTCATTTGTCTCACACTCGGTCCGGACGAGGGTCACGCCGCTCCTCTGGCCTCGTGACCTGCAGGGGGTCAACGAGAGCAGCTTTACAAATCCTGACTTTATAAAAAAACACTGCAAGAAGGTCCTTATGGGAATTAACCCTACCAAGGCAACCCCAAACAGTAAATTACAGGGGGCTTACATGATTCCTGCCTTCCCCGGGGACATCAAACAGTCAGACGGGCTCTGTTAAACTCAGCCTGCTCGCCCCCACTTCAGATCTGCTCCCCTCTCTTTTGTTCCGCTGTATTAGTTTGATGTCTTAAAGGCTGCGGGGAGGCTGCTCGGTCTCTGCAAGGATTCTTTCTCTTCATAAAGACGTTTTAAAATCGACATTTTAATGGGCTTATTGGCGACTGAGCGCTCACCAGACAGAATGAGTGTTACTAATGAAAATGAGAGAAATGACGCCTTCGTTTGTTGTTTGTGTGCGTCAGAAAATTTCATTACAAGGTACAGGACAATCTGGAACAAATCCAAACTAGCTGCAGTTTGGATTTTCACTGTGTAGCGTCTGAATAATATTTTATTTCATGCTGATGTGTGAGGGTTATGTCTGTACATTTCCCAGGTTACACTGATGGTGCATTCAATGTTTGTCAGGAATAATCAGTGAAAGTGCCAATGAAATGAAAAATCCAAGTGAACACCATCTTTAAGTAGATGTAGATTCTTTTATGGTTGCATTCCATTTTCTTTTTTCCTCCTTAGTAGATGAGCTTTTTTCCTTGTAAACTCCTTATTTCCATTTCTATTTTCAGTTATCACAATCAATTGAGAATTAAAACTAATAATGAGAGAACATCACTAATTTTCCTTGGATCTACTTTTGTTTTGGAGATATTTTTTTGGGATTAATTTAGCAAATCATGTTCAGACCAGATTGTTATGAAACTCCACCAAAATAAGCCAGTAAACGTTTGTTGTGGATCCACACAAGGAAGGAAATCTCTTGTTTTACTTATGTAGTTTGTTTGCGTTTTGTTCCGTACTTTAATAAAAATAAAAGATCTGAACGTCACCGTGAGAAGTGTTGTTGCTCGCTGAGACAAAAGCTCATAAATCTGTGAGCATTTTTTCACTTGGCTCTCCCTCCATTGGAAGGAGGCCCCGCTGGGAGCAGATTAGCCTCTTCATGGGGGATGTGACGCCTACAGAGGAAGTATCAGGGTAGGACAAACACAAGGACAAATCATCCGGCCGTCACTTAATATTCAACACAGACGAGCAGACAGCAGGAGAGGACTTCCTCTGTGCTGGATACTCGTCTGTGATTTCCTCTGGTCTCATCTCTATTAGCTGCTGAGAGGATTGTTGGTCGTCTGCGGAGCCAGAGTGAGACGAGGTGGTGCCACTCATGAAAACTTGTGTTTGGTTCTCTTTTCATTTAACCGATATTGAAATCTTGCATATTAAAGACAAATTCCTTGTATTACAGCAATAAAACATCTAACTTTTATATAATGTGAAATGCACGACACTGCCCTGCAACCTGCCATTTATTTATGAAGCACATAAATCATCTTATTTATGTCTGTTGTCATCTGTCACATTTTTATCTGTGTAGTATTTCTGTTTTATTGTCGTAATGTTCTTCAATTATTCATTTGTTTTTCAAAACTCGATTAACTTTTAATGCCGCTTTTATTTAAATGGGATTTTAATGCAGTTTAAGTTTGAGTTAGAGTAAGTATCCTGGGATGCTGATGTTTTGACCGATGTAAAGGCTCTTAAAACTTCTTCCATCACGGGGATTTGAGTCAACAATAACTTCATCATAGTTGTACAGATTTCTGTAACAATTAAAAATCCTGCAGGTGTAAAAGGTGCAGAATCATAAAATATGAAGTGTTAACTGCAGATTGTTCTAGATATCTATGAGAGATGTGCATTAAGTATGTGCAGTTCACTTTGCGTGCATTCTGTCAATTATTCAAAAGGAAAAATTGACTTTTTTGACCAACAGGGGGCGTCAAGCACCATGTTCTTCAGCCCGAGAGGAAATAACCTGGAATGTTAAAGATCTTTAAATTTACTGTCATATAAAGCTGTTTTGAAATCAAATAAAACTACATGACCTGCCAAAAACATTGTCTGAAGTTTTATTGCATTAAATTCAATATTTCAAGTCTGTCCTGCTCTTTGCTGGATGATTGACAGCTGCTGAGGTCGGCTCTTTCCCACATTTAGCAGATAATTAAAATATAAATCGGACAAAGACCACTAAGTCTCTGGTTAAGCGTTACAAAGAGAAAGCCCACATCCCCAGAGCTGGTAAACCAACACTCTGTTATTGAGCCCAAAGGAAAACACGCCGGTTTCGGCCAGCTGTTGGCCGCAAGTGTCGCCCTGGTGGCCGCGGGTTCCGGCTGCTATCCGCGGGAGGAGGGGTGCGTTCAAGAATATAGGAAAAATACCAATCGCTGCAGGTTTACGTTCATAATATACGTACTGCTCATATATCATCAGTTTAGTTATTGTGTTTTTCGCTCACAAATTAGATTTATGGTAGACTGATAACTATGTGAGACCCAGATGAGACACCACATACTTAAATTTGGAAGCAGTTTTTTAAATTGACCGATTATACGTGAACGCAGCTTCCACAACATGCTCTGCAGCACACATTGCTGTTGGCACTGAATTAATCCGCGCTGTTTATAAAGGATAACACTCATCTGAATCCACACGATGAAACGCAAGGGAACCATATAGCACATTTCAGGCAACCAGAGAGCTCAGTGGGTTTTAAAAGCATCATAAAATGCAACAAAACTTAAAAGTTCACCTACAGACAAGCATTAAGCGACCCGAGTTTAAAAAAATGAAATGGTGCAGTGTAGAAAATACACGTATTTATATGTATTAAATTAATATAAAACAAATTAAATTAAATCAGTTCAATATCTACAAGAGCTTTTTTTTTTTTTTTTTTTTTTTTTTTTTTTTTTTTTTTAAGCCATTACTGGGTAGGCAGTTAAAATAAAAAAAATAATTGTTTTGAACTTTAATTTGAAAATCATCAGCCTTGTCTGATAGGTAAGTTGTGTCACAATGGAACGCAGCTTCAAGGGAAGTTAATTAAACTGTAGCCTATATTGTGGGATTAATAATCACCTCATGGTTTTACTTATATCGGTGTATGTAACCTCATACACCTCTAATCACAATTAATGCTGCAGAAATAGAAAAGGTTAAATGTTTTCTGCTGCCAGTTGTTGCATGAACACAAATCAGAACAAAATGTATGTGACAATTCTATTTCAAATGCATATCTATTGGTAAAAACAAATATAAAAAATATTTTTTTCATGTGGCTGCCACTTTTTCTGACAGCTAAACTGAAAAAATAGACCTAAAATTGTTTCTATAATTCATCCGCTGGTGAAATGATTAACTGGAGGTTGATATAAAGTCATTGATGCCTTTGGGTTACTGTATTTTGTTGTTATTGAATGTGAAGACCTCTCAACTTAAAAAAGGGAATCCATTTCTCAAACTCAGATGTTTGCTGACTGAAAGGTTCTGTTTGGTTTTGGTTCTGTGTGTCCCAGGCTGGATCCACAAGCTCTTCTTTGGTCTGCTTAAACCGTCATTATGGATCTCTGCAGATACCTGATCTCCTGCACACAGTCTAAATATTTGGATTTGCCCTGTATCACCACTATCACCAGTGTTCAAGCCCAGCTGTTATTCAGTGTAATACGACAGACATGACAGAGCTTCAGTTTATTTAGTTTTCACTTGATTGGTTATTGGATTTTTACTGTCAGAATTGCTGTTGCTACTTCAACCAAATTGATCAGCATTCATCTATAATTCACGCAGAGTGTAAAAGTGAGTGTTTTAGTCATCTTTTGGATTCCCGGTCTTTTTAATAAGTGAAATAATTCTTGCTGAATTTAATTTGAGACTCATCCATTTACGTGATGCATTCACTGGCAGCCGCAGCTGTTTCCGGGCCTCATGCATGAGTATCATGTATATGAGGACAGGAGCATTTCATTACGTTCGTCAGGGGTGAGAATGTGAGCCCTGATTACGTTTATAATTACCCAGTTTAAACTCTAAGTAGGCCATTTGCACTCCGGTGCTTGAACTGGATCCATCTATCTGTTTCTCTTGGCTCCGCAGAAAGTGTGTGAGTGGCAGCTGCTGGCCCTTATTGTCTACCAGACTGTGTGTTTGTATATATATATGTGTGTGTGTGCGTATATCTATGTTACACGTGGATTAGCTGTGGTTATGTAACAGCTGTTGGTGTAAGGATCTGATATGAGTCTGAGAGACTGATGAGGGGATGATTGACAGCTTGGACCCCAGAATAGATGAGGAATCTCTGTCTTGATGAGGTCTTAAGCTCCGGGTTGATCTCTTCACGGGACTCTCTATAGAATTCTCTCGTGGTCGGCATGATAATATCTTAATGAGACAGATTAGTTTGTAAAAAATATTGCTAAGTGTTTCAGCCCCTCATTTAGATTCTATTAGATGCACTGATAGTTCTCAAATATGTTTGTCTTTCATGTGATAAGACAACATAGAGGAATGCTGGGCAGACTTTGAATCTTTCATTGGTTTGCAGACAATAAGGACATAATAGCCCTTACTAAAAGAAGAACAAACTTTCTTTACAAGACCTGTAAGGCTTTGTTACATGTTTTTTTTCCAGCACTAGAAATTATATTTGAAGGGAGAAAAACACCTAAAAGAAGAATAAAATGAAGCCACATGTCATAATCCAAGTGTCCAGAGGCCCAAAGATGCTATCCTGAATTGAAAAGACATTATTTATGTCTGCACAAGACATAGTTTATGCCAAACTATTAGCTGGATGGGCTCATTTTAAATTGGTTTTCTGTGCGTTCTAAAAATTTTAAAACAAGTCCCCAACTTTTTTTATTATTTAAAAGAATGCTGCAATGCTCTTTTGGAGTAAAGCAGTCTTCATGTACTACAGTATATGTATGGATGAAAAGTCGGGTGAACTGCTCCTTTAATTGTTCACTTGACCTCTGTTCTCTTGACCTAGTTTGGTTTCTAATTTTCAACTTGCAGATGCGCGTCGAAAAACAAAAAGTACTTTTACATATCCAGAACTTACATTTATCTGAAATGACGCCATTGAGTTGCGCAAGAATCGAATTGTTGTTGTCTTGGCTGCCCAACAGGGGGCGCTGTAAGCCTCAGTTAATGTCTGTGCAGCCCATAGTCACTGTTCCTGACTGCAATCTGAGGTTTGCAAGTGCTGCAAGTAGACACAGTAAATACAAGTTTAACAGTGTTCTCGTCACAAAGAAAATGCTCTCCACATTTACATTAATTGAAACGCAACTTAAAATAAATGAGGGTCCTTTAGAACTCTCAGTTGTTTCATGATTCACTAGGATTCATACGATTGGTCACTTTTAGGTCAAATCATTTTGCAAGGTATTCAAGTTCAGACAGGGCTTCTAAATAAAATTGACCCAGAATCTATTCTAAATGCATCATATTTTCATCAGTAGCAAACATTTCGCAGTCCAAATGAGGTAAAAACATTTGTTATTCACTGCAACCTGAAAACAAAAAGAAAATATTTCTGTAGCATCTTCAAAAGCAAATCAGTTCAGTAAATTCAATAAACTCAGACTGGACTAGCATTCAGAGCAATTTTCTTCTCTACATTTTTTCTCTTTCACAACCTTTGCTTTGGCCCCTACATCACTAACTCCCTGAAAGCTAATTTATTTTCAGCCTTCATTATTGTGGCTGAAAATTAACTTCCTATAGAATACTACGGACAAATTTCTGGTATCTAAAATAAGGTGACCACAGCTACTAAATGAATTTTTATTTCATACTAAACAGGATATGTGGGAGTCACAGTATTGTTAATATTGCAATATTTTTTTTTTTTAATGGTTAAATTCATAATCATATCTTTTGTGCAGCAGGTGTTAAACAAATGATAAAAGAATAAATATTCGAGCACATTTCAGCATTAAGTGGGGACTAAAAACTTCCTGCACTTAAAATTTCATGGATAAAAGATGTTATGGGGCCCAAGTTGTCTTCCTCTCCATCGCTGCCATTTTAGAGTCACAGTTTATTTATCTGTTCTTTGCCTGAGTGGAAAGAACAGATGTCAAAATATTCTCCGCAAAGAAAGAATATCTTCTCCCAGCCAGCACAAATATTTCATTTCTAAGTAGCCAACATGAATCGGTCACACACACACACACACACACACACACACACACACACACACACACACACACACACACACACACACACACACACACACACACACACACACACACACACACACACATACTGTACAAGGTAATGCAACAATTTTCATTTAGGCTAGTACTGTCAGATAGTTAACATAAAATTTGTGATAGTCAGATAATCTAAATACCAAGTAAGAAACAATCTCTAGTATAGATTCTATAACCTGTTTTAAAACCTTTCTTCCTAAAGTCTTCTTTTATTTCATGTTGCTTTGTTTTTGTTTTTTGAGGAGATGCCATTCAATGAGGGTCATATCTAATTTTGACTTCCTTGAGTAGTAACTGTCTACTGTATGTGTGCAAGATTAATTCCCAAGATAGTTACTGAACACAACAAAATAAAACAGAATCATGAGCCCAATAGCCATCTTATATAATCAATATGTGATTATGCTTCAGATAACGAGAACTGAGTTTTATACAGGCAGCCATCAACTGGTTTAACTGAAAATTATCTAAAAGTAAATGCCCTTCAAGAAAAAAACAACTTCATTCAGTTGCCTTTATTTTCAAAGACAAAAAAATAAAAATGATGCACCAAAATAGCATTTGTTAAATCCTTGCTTTTTTGTGATTAATAGAATACTGTATTCAAAACTGTTCCACAAAGAGCTCCTAGTTGGTGGTAAATAAATAATTAGTTACCTCTAATGTAAATTAATTATCCCTTAAATTGCTGTACTTGGATTTAAAGTATCTTAGGTCAATCGGTGATAACTTCTTTACTGGTTATTGATTTTCTCAAATGTGAACTGTGCACAATTCAGCCCTTTCTAATCAACACCAGCAGCGACATTAGCTGCCTCAGTCCATCCATCAGTCACTCACAGGCTGATGTAACCTCACACACCCCGGGTCAAACAAGGCCTTTTGCTGCCATATCAAGTAAGTTCAGACAGCATGAAGCTGGAAAATCAGCTGGGAACAAAGTTTACTTCACGATGACAGCTGGTGAGACGCAAATGGGGCTTCAATATAGTGAAGGAGCGACGAAAACAAAAGGATAAATGGAATAGCAACCGAAAGATGAAGACTTAACTGGCTTAAGCGCAGAGCTGAAGACAGAAAACAGCTTGAGGGATAGTGTGAGTAACAACAAGCACATTACTTCAAGCAATTAAAACATGTGACAAAAACTGAACTCAATATGCAGAGAAACGTGTGCATCTGTTCCTGTAAATGAATATGGCAAAGTTGGCTTTTTTTCTACACCCAAGGGACAAAATATGTGATAATCTGCTGTTATGTTCCGGAAACATGTACTGTAGTGACACCATCATGTGAAAAAAAATAACTAGATGTGCCAAAAATACAGTATCAGCCAGTGTATTGAATCTCAAATGTGTGCTGATGAAGAAAATGGTGCCAATAGCCGGCATCTTACGCCACCTGCACCATATAGATCATAAACAGAGAGACATAATGAACTTTATAAAAGTTCTTTGCCACTAAAAACTAGTTTGTTCTATATCTGGATAGAAGATTTAATAGTTTTAGACAGTTTACCTGAGAAAACCTTTCATTAACCTAATTTTTGTGGTATTTCTAAATATTTTAAGCAATCTCCCCATTTTTCTTCATTAATCAACAGCTTTTCAAGTTATGTGTCAGATACATAAAGCATGTTGGCCCTATTACTTATTTTAATCTTGGATCTAATTGGATCATCAATGAGCAGCTGACATTTACATTAGCTTTTAGACCATAAAAAAACCAAACATTTTCTGTTTCTATATCGATTCATAAAGAATAACATGTGAACCAAAAGCTTTAAACCAAATGCATATACAAATGCTTACATGCTCCGAAAATGCTAACATGCTAATGTTTACCACTAATTGATTGCTGTTTGTTAATAGGAACAATAAGCACCTGTGACAAACTGGCAACTTGTCCAGAGTGAACCCCGCCTCCTGCCCAAACTGGCATAGGCTCAACCCATTCCCTCACAACCCATCCTGTCTTTACCCATCCCTTCCTTTCCTGCTGAATCCCATCTTTCCCTATCTTCTCTTTTTCCATCATATCCCATCCTATCATCTCCTATCCTATGCTATCCCCTCTATCCATCTCCCATCCGATTGAATCCTATCCTATCAACTCCTATCAAGTCCCATTTATCCTACCTTTTCCCTTTGTAGCTAATCCCTACCTTATCCTGTTCTATCCCATCCTTTACACTCAAATCCCATTTTATCCTGTCTCCTTCTATCTAATCTAATCTCATTTCCTCTCCTAACCCATTCTATCCTTTCTTTTTCCACCCTATCTAATCCCTATAGGAGTTTCTCTTTTCCTATCCAACTCTATACCATTCCTATCTCTATATTGCCATCCTACCTCTTTCTACCCTAACCCTATCCCATTTCCTCTAATCCCTTCTTCGTGGGGTGCTCACTGGGTTCTGCTAGCTACCACCCATCTAGTACTAGTTTCTTCTCCTTTGTCCAAAAGTGGTCACCAATTTCTGCCTGAAAATCTGGGAATTAATTAAGCCTTTGGGTTGATGAGTCTGGGTCAGGGAAGATTAAAAAACTAGTTTTCATGACTTAGAATATCCTATGAATGAAAATGCAAAGGACTACAAGTCGTCCTCATCCGTCATCAGAGGTGACTTGAAGATTTTGGTGACTCAGCGCTAACCTACTAACATACAGCTAATGAAACTACACATTATCTTCAAATTTTTACGAGTTCATGAGTTCTATGATGTCAAAAGCTCTGGATCTCAAGATCTGGAAAGACATTCTCTTGGTGTGTGGTAGGATGTGATTGGATATTTGTTGGCCTCATCAATAAAATATGAGTCAAATTATCTTTATACAAAAATAACCAGAACTTGTACAGAAAAATGATGTAGGTAACAAACAAACATTGGGGATCACATGACCTCCTCAAGTAAAATACCGTAAATAAAATGTAACCCAATCTAGTTGGACTCCATGTTCTAGTTGGACTCCATGCTTCAATCTAGAGAAATTCAGACCACTTCCATATCTATTTTAAACATAATTCAAAGTGTTGTTTAAACTTAGATTCCAAACTATTTCCGTCCAGAAGATTTCAAAATGTCCAGTCATCAGGGAGTCGGACGGAAGTCGAGCCTACATTTGGGACTGGTCTCAGTTTTGGGCTGAGCCGAGGCTGAACTTCCTCGTCCTGCAGGAGAAGGAGGATAGAGGCGTGACGTCGCTGCCCGCAGAGAGAGGCCCGCACGGCGGAAGGAGGGAGGCAGGGACGGTCGCCTCCTCAGCCGCAGAGCAGACAGGCTGCGAAACGCACCGAGCGACCGGGCTTCGAAACAACAACCACCGACGGAGGAAACTTTGTAGGGAGCAGCCATAATGCGGCACCGCCCGCTCGCCCCGGAGCTGATGTGACTCCTCCGCCCGGGCAAAGGAGGGCGGACGCGGCGGGGGGAAGCAGCCAACACGTCTCGGGCGTTTGCCTCACCTCGTCCCGGTGAGCGCGGCAGGTCAGTCGGTCTGTCTGTGTCAAGGAGGCGGAGGAGGAGGTGGAGGTGGTGTCGGCGGCGGCGGCGGGGTGGGACATGTCCTCGCTAACCGGAGAGGAGGACCAGAAATGGGTACCGACGCACGTCCAGGTGACGGTGCTGAGAGGCAGGGGCTTAAGGGGCAAGGGCAAACACGGCACCAGCGACGTGTACACCATCATCCAGCTGGGGAAGGAGAAATACTCGACCTGCGTGGCCGAGAAGACAACGGAACCGGAGTGGAAGGAGGAGTGCACGTTCGATCTGCAGCCCGGCGTGTTGGAGAGCGGATCCCCGGCCGGTAGCAACGAGCTGGTCCTCACCGTCATGCACCGGGCGCTCATCGGGCTGGACGTGTTCCTGGGACAGGCGCTGATCCAGCTGGATAAAGTCTTCCAGGAGAGTAGATGCGTGAAAAACGAGTAAGTTGGCTATTGCATGTGTGTGTTGTGTGTTTGCATGGCGTGTGTGCAAGGGAATAGATAAGAAAGAGACGTGCATGTGCTGTGTCTGTGTGTTTTCCCATGTTCTTTGAACTCATCAGGGTCTTTCTGTTCTTTCCTGCCATCCAGTTTGGGCTGTGTTTTAAACCCAGCTGTCAAATCTGTGGTGCTGCATCAGGGCCCTGCAGACACACCCTCCCCCTCCCCTAACTACCCCATCCATACAGCTCAACGAGGCTGAAAACCCCCTTTTCCAGAAACTTCACCTCCCTCAGGGTATCCACATTGCTGAAGGGGAGTTTCACATGTTGTTTTCCCCAATAGCTGAGGCATAACGTAGTGCAAGGGGATTAATTTCTGTTCCAGTTTTAGGGATTATCAGAACAGATCCCTGATGTGAAAGGTATTTTTAGCATAACATGTTGTTTTACACCCCCCCGGAGAAGATGCCCAGAGGCAAAGTTTGATGCATACACTTCACAATCAAGACTTCAAGTCGGTTTGTACCATTGTTTCACTGTTAATGTCATCTTGGTGGAGTTATTTCGAGGGACAGATGGCACGCCACATTCTCTGGAACCCCAATGTTATATGATCCATTCCTAATGTCACACATGCCCCATAACTCTTTTCAACACCTTCCAGAGGACAAGTTTAAGCTTGTTGCATTCAGCAAGAAAAAAAACACGATATTTGCACGCTTGAACATTTCTTGCGATGGCAATGCATTGTGGTCAACTTGAGGCAGCAGTCAGCGAAATTTGATGTCACATGATTGATTTCTCCCAATGAAATATATATATAAAAAAAAATTATTTAATAAAATAGACACCAGCAATTGTTCCATTTGACCAAGCAAAAAATGTTGGAATCAACCATGTCCTTATAGTGTTTTTTGGTGGATTATCAATGTCTGGACTGTAAATGATGGAGGAGCTCGTCACCTGAAGGTTAAAGCCAGTGATGTTGATGAGTCTGTGTTTGGGTATCTTGGTACATTCAATGCCTCGGTGTGGTATTCAGTAAATCTGTGTTGGTCAGTAGCAGCACATTCCTGCTTTTGTGAGTCAACTGTAATGAAAACCCAAAAACATCTTGTCAGGAATCGTTGACAAAACCAAGGCCGACATTTTGGCTAGAACATCTTTTTTTGTGTTACCTGACACCTGTCAGACAGTTTATTTTAAAGAGGATGATTTATTGACTGAAATGTCTGAGAATGAAAGGATCATTTTGTTCTATAGCAACTCATCAAACTGCTCATCTCTAACAGCCATGAAGAGTTGGTTCTAAGTTACTCCAGCCTAAAAACGATGATCTTTTCACCTCTGTTGTGGTTGTGTTCAGGAGATACGATCCTAATCGTTTCTATTGTCCCATCGCTATAAAGTCTTTTGTTTGTTAAATCTGAACAAGACAGCGTGGTCTGAGTTGTATATTAGAGCAAATGGAGATACAGCAGGTTGACTTGCTTCTTCTTCTCTAGGATGCATTCTTTCCATACAGTTTGTACTGTACATCTCACCAACATTATTCAGTGGAAACAAAGGCTGAGATGTAAATCTAGATTGGGTCAGAGTTTATTAACTGGCAATCAACCCAGCAGTGTTTCCTTAGATGGGTTTAAGTTTTATCAAACAAATTTTGTCAGTTTGCTGAAGCTGACCAAAGAAAGATGGTAGTTGTTGAACTTTTAAAGTTAAGTAGCCAGATGTGACTCTATGGAATTTTTTTTGTTGTTGTTGCAGGGCATTGTGTGTACAGTCGTTAGCTGCACATCTATAAATACTTAGCAACCTTTTACAAGTTTCTAGTTTTAAAATTGAGTCAGATTGAAACTATTTTATCAATAAACTAGCTAGTAATGGTTAAGTGTGGTAGCATTGATTTTTTTTCCAGCTTGCGCAATTGGAAGTTGTTGACATTGGCAAACTAGTGGATCAATTATCACTTGCAGGCCAACATTGAGGCAACATCCATTATGAAACACCAATTCATTGTTGGCTTGCTTGAACAGCTAGCTTTGGCTTCTTTTTGGCTTCTTCTATCCCATTGGTTTGGTTAACTAGCTAGCCAACAGCATCTTATGAAATGTATTTGGTTTATTATCATTTTACTTGAAAAATTACAATATTTACCAAAATACAGTATCAGACAAGCAAATCTAATCTGTTACTGTAGTCTTTATTATCATAGCCTATTTCTCCGTTGACTGGGGACCCCTTAAATCCAACTGAAGGGCACCCATAGGTCCCACAGCCCCCATGTTATCTTTATTCAGCACTTCCTATAAAATGACCTCAAACGGGCGTAGCTGGAGGATGCAGTGGTCGTGATGTGTTTGCATGATGAGCTGCTGTCACAGAGCAGATTCTTGGAAAGGTGGGTGTTAGGTGAATTCCCCTGCATGGCCAGTCAGCCAGAAAAACTGCACACTGTAGAATAAGACTAACAAGAATTAAGTAGAAATACTTTTGCTTAATGTTGTACTTCTCATACATATTTTTTTAGGTTTCCAAGATGATACATTTTCTGAATAGCAGGGTTGTGGAATTGTTTTGGTTCTTCTTGTACTAATATCTTCATCTTGATTATTTTGGTGTTTTATAACCACTCATTTGAGATCCAGATGTCATGCCATTGTTGTGGATGTGGGAGGCTTTAATGCAGTTTCAGAAACCAATGTTAGTGCAGGCCTGAGGATTGAACCTCCATCTGCTGAGCGAAGCAGACAGACCGTCCATGTCTGTGCACGACCAGAAAAATCCTCTGCTAAGAGCAGACAGACCTTCAGTCGGACTGCAGACAGGATGCTGCTGTCTAATGGACATTACAGTTATATAACCACCTGACCTGCCAAGCCATCTCCATCATATAAATGCACTCCAGCTGGTTCTGCAGAGATTTCTCAGATTGTAGTCAGTAAAATATTCTATAGGTTGCAGGATATGCATGGATGCATATACGGTACTGTAGTTTCCCATGTAAAAGCCATGTAGTTGTACTGCAAATCCTCCCATCAGTCTATCTGGCTTCATCACAGAGGTGCAGACAAGAGGAGGTGTCAACAAGGTAAAGGGCATTGTTCCTGACAGACGAGAAGAGGTGCTTTCCAAATCTAGGTTACTGTGACACTGCAGGCTTAACTGTCTTGTCTTCAGTGCTGTCGGTACCAGGTTCAGCTCAGATCAGAACAATCATAGCTCGCTAAATAGCTACCAGGCTAATGCAGCAAATCAGACAATGCTGAGCTAGTACAAACACATGTTTTTGTAACAACAAACATTTTGATTCAAAGACTACTTACTCCAAAACCAAAGTGATTCATTAATTCAAGAGGATTGTTTTGATATTATGTGAAACCACCAAATGAACTTTTAATTGCTTCTGGATATTTTTTAACTGAATTACAGCCTGAACCCAGGATTTCTCACTGCAATGGCATGCAGGGATCTTGTTGACATTAGAGATGCAATAAAGGAAAAGTAATGTCCCTAAAAATTGTTGAAGTCCAGCTCAAAGGCATGATAAATAACTTTAGTCAACACATCAGTCCATGAAGGAATCTGATATGAACCTTTGTGGCCTTTAGTGACAGAACGATTCTAAAGAAGGTCAATGAATCTTGACGTAAAGTCGGGATGAATTCATGAAATGCCAGCTTGTTTTCTTAACATCAGTCATGAATTGATGGGTCCCTGCTTTTTTAGTTTTGTGTTTTGTAGGGGAGAGGTACAATGCTCAGTTGTTTGAGAATTTTTGGGAGTGACGTTCGAGCTCATCGCGTCCAGATGTGGAATGTGGTCTGGGTCTCGTGGCCTGTCTGCAGAAATCCAAGCCACATTAGGAGCGTTACCCACAATCCTGTTGGAGGGTTTTCTGGTTTTATACCACTGAAAGACTACGAGATAGTTCAGATGAAGACGCACCTCCTGTTGACCTCGCATTCTCTTTAAGTAGCTTGATATCTCACGATAGTAACCTGCCACTCTTTGGACATTATTGGATGTCATTGAGAGCTTTTGGCCGATAGTGGATTGTAGTTTTCTTCAGCTGTTGGATTTCTCAGCAGAGGTGGTCGGCGAGAGACTGCTCCAAGAATGTTGATGTCTGCTCAGCCAAGGTGTTACTTCACGCTCACCAAATATCTAAATGTTTTTGATTTCCCCCTTTTTTGACCAATATCTGTGTAACTGGTCAGACACTAAAGCCTCAAAGCCTCCAATGTTATAATTGCAATGTTGCGAGAGGAGATTTAGGCTGTGAAGTAGCATTAACTTTCACTTATTGCAAGTTTTTCTGTTGTATTTGGTCTGACTCGACACTTTTCTTTTGCTTCATGCCATGTTTTTCTTTAAAATTAGTGCTTGTGTTATTTGGTTTGCTTTTTTTTTTTTTCATTTGCAGCCTTTATAGCTGTGCTTCTTCCATTCTATAGGGATGTCCATCGGCTGTCCGGTAGGTTTGATGGTTGGTCCATCATTATGTTCCAGACTGAAACATCTTGGCAGCTATTTGACGGATCGTGATGGAATTTGAAACATGTATTTGAAGGACCTACGGAATGAACCTTCATCTGTTTTTTTTTCTTCAAGGCCAGCATTTCATTTTGTCAAGTACTGTGGGTTATTACCAGATACCTGCAATGTGGTTCATAAAAGGCCTCTATATTTGCTCACATTCGTTGATAAGAGATGACTGTCTGTCCGCTAGAAAAAACTGCCTTTTAACTGTCAGAAACCTTGGACCGGAACCCCGAATCTAGGTGGGCAGTAACTGTAGCATTAAGGGATTGAGTAGCTTTCACAATGACAGTTGGAGGACGAGCCAGAGATCAAACCATTTACATTTTGATCATGGAACTAGTATACAAAAACAGTCATTTAAGGTAGTAAACAAATAATCATACCAGCTATGTTTGTTGCATTGGCTTGGGAATGCTAGCCTTTTGCCTAAAGTGCTACTCTGCCTAAAATAAAAGAACGTTTTTGTATTTTTGCTTCTGCAGAGATCGTTAAAGGTTGTTTTCTTTGTACATCAGGCTCTCTTCTGCTGCAGAACCTCATGACAACCCCACTGAATCCTCGGGAAAAACAAGAGCTATCTCAGAGCAGTACAAACTAAAATACCAACGTTACGTGAATAAAGAACACCGCTAAATTCCACAGTTGACACAGATCCTGTGCCCTTGGCACCGGTTTTATTTCAGAGAGTCTCTTCTGTCTGACTCTGATAGCTCTCTTGCTCACAGGGCCCCACAGAGACTGAATATATGCTGAATAAAATGGGTCTGAAGCGTTCTTGTCAGGAAGTTTTGGCTCTATTCTGACATAAAGAGCAGTTTATTAATATTCCTAGACTTTTGGAAGATTTGTAAGAATGAGATGGTAGCTTCTGGAAGAGAGAATTCTCTTATGTACTTCTCAGTGAGGGTTAGATCAGCTGAGATAGGGTGGAGTGTTGTGATATCCTGTTTTTTCAAGATGTGTTAGCTGATATGCAGTTATGCTCTGCTGCTGTGGAATGGGATGATTTTAAAACTCCCACAGATTGCAAAATACAGGCAGAACATTTGATCCTGAAGTCTAAAGATTCTTCGTGCACTCAGCACAGTTTGCCTCGTTGAACTGCAGCCATCTGTGTGGGATGATGCATTTGCAAAACTGGGTTCTTTCAGTTTCACACTGTGCCCCGAGTATGTGGGCTTTAAAATATAGGCTGCTGGTTTTGCCTGTTGTGCAATTTCTCTATTTAGGCCTCATGTCCGCTTTACTTATGTGCACATTTGTTGTTGTCAGGCCTTTTCATATGAGGAATGCAGGTGTATCTACGTCAAAAGGCCTGTAAACTATTTTTGCAGCATCCTCAAAAAGAAATAGATGTTTATGTGTCATAAAAACGGCTTTTGAAATGTTTTTAATGTGCGGAAACGAATTGGTTCAAACAATTTTAGTGTTGTCTGGTCTTCCTGAGTCAAACTCTACATACACAAATGTAAAAAATGTTGCACGTTTGCTGATTTTTGTCTTCTCAAAACATGCAACGTTGTAGAAATGGAGGGAGAATTCTTGGTTTGTTTTCACGAACAATGTCTACAACTACATTCGCTGGTGTGGTCATGCTAGTAGTAGCTTTAGAACTGCAGCAGAAAAATGAATGCATAGCTCTGTGGTCTCGTATTTGGAATGTGAACCCCACCTTGGCTACAGGGTGTTGACTGCTGAATTCTGAGGAGGAGTGATACTATTGTTGGAGCATCGATGTGAAACTCGAGTCCACACCTAAAAGTCTTTTGAGGTAGCAGCTCTGGCGAACATTTTTAGACACATGACCAAGAATCTCCATTTTATATGGATCCGACTATTAAAAACAAATCACGCTATTCCAGAGGGAAGGAATTTCCTTTGCTTACATGGAATCTGACAAGAGGGTTTGATTTAATGAGATGCTGTAATGTAAAATACCAGATGTACCACGTCATCAGAGTGGTACTTGTCTCCATGGACAATATATGGTTTGGTTAAGGAAGTCGTCCTGCATTTCCTCAGTCTGCCCACGTGGCACATTTCCATTGTTGTGTATTTTCTGTGTGTGTGACGTAATGATTGTTGTGGATCTATAAAAAGCGACGGCATTCCTCTATCCTCCCTGGACTCCACCTGCTTGTTAGTCATGATTCTCAGAGCAGCACTGGAACGAGTCTATTTGTTAATGGTTTTCACTGGCATTCTTCTTGGGTGTTACCCAGGCCTGAACTTTAGGTCGGTAGCAGAATGATGATTACATAACAAACAGCCTGTGCTGTGAATTCTTTGTTTTTCTCCCTTCTGCAGCCCACAGTTATGCCAGTGTTTTTGTTAGAGCGGAGAAATTTCCTGTCTCTTTTCCTATATAATCAAAAGCCTCATGTTAGAACTGAACGCTTCCTGGATACTAGGTTTTTATTACATACAGTATTAAGAAGCCAGTCTTTTCTAGTATCAATAAATGGATGTATTTCTACTACTTCAACTAAATATATAGTGCTTTCTTTTGATTATTTTAACAAAATTCTTAAATTTATTTAGATTTATTGTAAGTTTAATATTCTATCTGTAGTTACAGCTCGTTTGTCAGCTTATTGTTATAATTTTGGTCACACCTGCCCGTTTTGACAGCAGTCATATTTGACCGTGTACCTGTATTGTCATAATATGAATCCTAAATGGAAGGATGATTTCAAAAATTAAATTTTGCGAATACTATCTTGTCGCGTGCTAAAATTACAATGTTTGCAGTATGGTAGCCATAGTAAAAATGGTTAAAATGGAATATAACCAGATAACAATGAGCTACTTCTGTACGTTAAACAAAACGAAGTATGAATATGAAAGACTGATCATGCAGGGAATTTAAGAAAACAAGCTCGTCGTGCTAATTTAACATTTGTTTGAGCATCATTTGGTGAAGTTTTTATTTTATGACAAGGAGGATACCTTGTCCAACTTAATTACTAAACCATCCTTATTAGTGATGCAACGTGTTAGCTATGATAATCAAAGCGTGTTAACATGTCAAGCCAAATAGCTGTTGGCAGGCTACCTCAAGGCCTTTTAGAACTTTTAAACAAGATAAAAAGATTTATAGTTTTTGAGATTTTTCCCAATGATTGTCAAAGTTTTCTGCCTCAGAGTTTCTGCTTGGTCATGCTGTATGTCTGGTTTGAATGGTTTCTATGGTAGCTGTGCAGTAAATGTTTGAGGCTCCTCTCAGCGGTCTCACTTCCTCTCCCTAACCAGTTTTCTTTTGTGCAGCAGCTCTCAAATTTAATCTGTGACATTTAATCTTGAAACATACTTCCTTTTCACATTTGACTTTCCGAAGTGTGACATTTAGTTTTTCTTATTGACTAAACAGACCAAGGCACTCTACTTATGCATGAAGTCATCTGACATCCTGTGTTATAATTGTGTAAAGACTGAAATCAGTCGAATCAGTCGAATTTCATGATTTTCACAAGCAGATAACGTCATTAAAAAAGTTGGTTTGATTCAGTGACGTATTAGTTTAATTTAAAGTGTATGATCAGCATGTTTAAATAATAATATTAATAATGAAATGAAATTATTAAGGCACCACTTTCTTTTGCCATTTGTGTCCTATGGAAAATGAAATAGAAACTGTATTTTATTGCTTATTGACTTGATGTTAAATTAATCTGCAAAAAACACAAAGGGTAAATTTAAAATTTCCTGAAACTGAATTTAAAAAAAGAGTATCTGAATCTGTCCGTCATATTTTTATGTTAAAGCAAATTTTGTCTGTTGCTCAGGCTGCTGGCGTTCAACAGAGTAAAGGCTCTGTGGTCATGGTGTGAGGTGAAAATAGCTCAGCAGCTCAGGAAGTGAAAAAGTAAAGCAGGTCTTGGTATCAGGTGCAGATGTCAGTTCCCGTCCCCGACATGCTGGGCGGGGAAATTCTCTCAGTCACAACAATCCAGATGAGACTTTCTTGTTTATGGTGAACTTTCTGGTGATCTGAGATGGGATGATCTGTTTTTCAGAGGACCTGTTGTATTTAAACATCTCTTTATTTAAATCAGAATTTGATTTATTCCATTGTTGATGCCTACCGGGTCCAAAACCATATTGGTATTGTGGGATGATAGTTGTGTCTTTTTCCAGGTTATTCCATTTATTAATTCCTAATCTTCCTTTGTCTGATGCAGGTGGTACCGGCTCAACTCTAAGACGGGGAAGAAGGAGAAGGAACGAGGAGACATTCAAGTCACGATCCAGTTCACCCGTAACAACCTGACGGCCAGCATGTACGACCTGGTCATGAAGGACAAGGGCGCCTCCACCTTTGGCAAGCTGAAGGAGCGCATGAGGGGCAAGAGGAGATCCAGCGACGAAGACTCCTCAACGGGCGTTCTACCAGGCGGTTACGGGTCTCTCTGCAGGATGCGGCAACGGTTGCCGAGCGACGGAGGTGGGGAGGAGGATTACGAGGATGACGAAGGGGGCGAAGTCCGGCGGAGCAAGATGAGGACCTTCTTCCTGAGAGGGAAGCTGAGGAAGTCCTCAGACACGCGGTCCAGCACGTCGCTCGGCTCGGAGAGCAGTGAGTCGTCGTCGCGTGGCGGGAGCCTCAGCCCCACGGCCGGAATCAGCGTGGTGGTCTCCGACCTGTCCAACTCGCCCAGCAACAGCAGCAACCTGACAGCCGACAACAGCCCAGGTGAGACATCGTGAAAACACAACGGTATTTCCCAAGAGTCTTCCTGTAAAAGCTCAAAAAGTAAAACACTCTTATCATCGGCCCAATTAAAAAACCAGCACTGTAACTGGAATGTTAACGATCTAATCTTCACATTTTTCTTTTGGGGCGTGGAGTGGATTTATCATTTCAAAATGAATTCCACCTTTTTTAAATCATCACAAATGAATACGGAGGACATGCTACGATCCATATTGTTCGCCCCTTGCGGTGTTGCTATCAGCTAATACTCTACGCCGGATAGATTTTCATTGAAGGTCATTAAATGCTCGCATCTCCTGTTGTTAAACAAGTTGATAATGGGCTTGCTAAGAATGAATTAACTTAAAATGAAAGTCCCACCTGTGGAACTGCTATGTTTTGACGCTCGTATTGACTTTATGGAGGCATTTGCTCCCCTGGGCGCCGTCTGCATTGTAGAATGAAAACATAGCATCCGTGGCGAAGTAATTACCTGGACTGAAGAGATGTTGCACAGCTCCACTCTGGTAGCTATATCTACCAGAAATACCAACCAGCTGTAAACAACAGTGTCACTGAAGTCGTTTATTACCTGCATCCATCTTTTCTCACACTCCCTCCCTCCTCTTTCTTCTCCTCCTCTTGCCTGGCGTTGCAGAGCACACTGGAGAGACATCGCCCAAGTCGTCGTCCTCCCTCAAATGTGAGTTTGGTGACGACGCCGAAGAGATCACCATTGCAGTGCCTCAGCGCACTGTGTGCGTTAACGGAAGCCATGCTTACAACGTTCCCCCCCTGGACCCGGGCTCAGGAAAACCTCCAAGTTCTTTAGGCCCGGGACTGTTGCAGAAGTCTTTGCCTCTATCCATGTCTCTCCAGAATCTCAGCCCGCGAACAAACGTCCCCCAAGGTCCTGTTGGGGACGGCCGTCGCTGGTCCTTTGACAAACCCGATGAAGAGGAGAAAGCAGCCATAGTGGCGGCCCTGGAACAAAGCGGCCCCATGTCAGTGGAAGGGGAAGAGGAGAACTTGGGGCCGATTCTGCTCAAAGCAGTTTCCCCCATGGTGGAGTGGGACATCCAGGGTAAAAAACAGAGAAAGAACTTGTTCTCCCAGGGGAGGAGCGAGTCTACAGGGAAAGGACAGAGTCAGCCCAAGGATGAGTCCGAACGGGTTTACGCCGCCGCTGAGGAGAAACCAAAGAGGTGGTTTGGATCGAAGGACTCGCACAGCAAGCCCAGGTGAGGTGCACACTGTCATCACAGGAAAGATTCATCTAAGTTGTTTCAGCATCAATAGGCAATCAATTATTATGTCAATGTTACTATGGGTTGAACCAGGAAGGGAAAAATGCTCAGAGCCAACTTAAATTTGAGGCAATTGTTCAATGCTTGTAGACATCGTTTTTCACTATTATCCTATCAATCAATTAGAAAAATATGGACTGTAGACGGTAGGTGAGTATCTTAGCTTACAATTATGAGCAGATTCAAAGGAAAATGGCCATCCTGGCTCTGAGAAATAAATAAAAACATACACCTACCAACACCAGATTACAAAAACAGGGTGCTCCATGTCACAAGACATCAATTGGGAGGTGGATGTTTGTAGTCAGATCTGAGGGAGCTGGTTTCCTGTCTTAACTGCTAAGTTCCTTAGAATGAAATACAGTTAACAGGTTGCATTTATAATTCCATGTTCAGATTTCATGTGTGGAGTCATTACAATTTCATTTCGCTTCCTCCGTACCTACAAGACTTTGCTTCCGGCTCTGCATGTCCTCCCCAGCTCCTGGTCTCTGGTTACAGGAGGCATCTGCAATGCAGATAGAGGATGGAGCCGGAGCATTGTGCAGATTGTAGTGTGGTTCAGGAGCAATCATCATCATGACCACTGATCTCTTACAGGTTTTGCGTACATTTAAATGTGTGCGTTTGGGTTTTGTTTTGGCATTATTGACCAGAAAGAAGAACGAGAACCTTTTTTTCTACCTCATGTATCGATCTATTTTAAAGACCATACTGTAATATTTCTATAAAACCAGCCTAAACACAATATTGGACTGATAAGCATTTGCTGATTGAAGTAATGTCAGCTGTTCTGCACTATAGTACACTCAATACCTTAATACAGGATACACAATCACATGGCCTTACGTCCTTGTGGAAAAGGGCCAAATTGGCATCAGCAGCATGAAGCAATCCCTGTTCCCATCTTCCCACAACTTCCTTTTTAAACCATCGCATCATGCACCAATTAAAAAAGTCAGTGTTTTGTCAATAGGAAAACATGATATGATTGAGTTATGACCAGTTTTATTTGTTATCTTTAATAGTAGATAGTAAAGAGTGTAGAGAATTTTCATTTAATTTTCACTTTTTTCCATTTATTCTTACTACAAGACATGAGAATTTGTGGTTTGTATGCCTCTGACCCTTTTTAATTAAAAAGATAAACGCCTGAATAAAAAGAAACTACTTCATTTAAACTATATCAAATATGGACGAGAATGGCTTTCAAATGTATATAATCAGAAAAGAGCACAGGCGCCCTTCCACAGAATTCTGCTCAAATTGATTACAGGCTTTCACAACGCGAAGGAAGGTTCTAAATATTCCTGGATACACTGCCTTTCTCTAGATCTGCCTCAAAATTTTATTTTATGAATCTATACCTGGCCCATTCTCTGTCCTTCCAGTAATTTTCTGCGAATGATAACTAAGATGAGGGTGAAAGCTTCAATTGCCTCAGTAAATACAAATGACATCACGAGATGGTTGAGACTCAACCAGAGCAAAAAGACTGGTCGATGTTGGGCTTTTATCCACCCAGTGAACTTTAAATGAAGGCATTTCCATTTTCCGGTGGAGGTGAGCACACGACCGATGTGAAAGTACCATGAGTTGTTCAAAAATCTCTAGAGTTTGCAAAGATGAACGAGCCGGGAGCTCTGGGTACTGCAGAGCTAAACGAGTAAAACACTGTTTGATAATGGTTGTTCATTTATAATGAATTTACCACATGTCGTTTGAGGCTGGCCTGTCGTCCAGCTGTGTCAGCAATCCTCACTAATCAAGAGGACTATGTCCCCTTCCTTTCACAGCCTGGTGGTGTCACCTAAACTAGAGCGCTGCGCTTACCCCCATCAACCACTCTTCCCACTCAATCGCCACCCCATGAGTCCCCCTATAGAACCCGCCTCCCCGGTTTCTCCCCTTCACCACTCTAACCCCTTCTGCCATTCACAGAGCACCTCACCTCACACACCCCCCAGTAACCCTTTCTTCTCTTTCCTCCAACACAACCCTTTCTATGAAGACATGCTAAAGGCTCCGCAGCTAAAACCTTCCCTGCCTCCTCTGCCCTATCTCTCCAGTTCCAGGCCCCCGATAGACGGTCTCTTTCCACAGACGAGCAACACTAACCCCACTCACACTTGTGAGAACCCGACTGCCGAACACTCCTTCGCCGGTACAGATGCAAACAAGGAACCGATGGCCAGAGTTGAGAATCAACCTCTTCTTCCTACTCCCAGTGAGGGGGCAACAACTTTGTTCAAGAGGTCGTCCAACCCTTTCGTGCGTCCCGTGGAGCCAGACCCGAATTCAGAGTGGGACGAATCATTTGAAGCGTTTGCAGCTGGCAGGTTGCAGTCTCCCGAGGGATTGACTCCAGTTTGCAAAACACTGCAGAACCTTCATTCACTGATGCTCTACAACAACAAGGAAGCAGCACCACCCACAGCAGATGTTGGTCCAAACACAAGTGGGAATGATGCATCATATCATCAAGCTGCCACAGAATGTGGATTTAAAGCTCACAAAGTCACCAGCCAGGTGACCAACTCTAACGCTTATCATTTTGACTCATTTACACAATTTCTTGAGACGATCCCTGAGCATGCCAGCTTTGAGAGTGACAACATCACATCAAATACCCCCACTAAGTCCCAAAACCTGGCTGCTTATGCTAACACTAACAATGCTGACAGTGCTACTAACACAAATGATTTAACACAGATTAATATGCATCAACCACTTGGTCACACCTCATCTGGAAAATATGACACCAGCTCCTCAGATCCTGGTTCTTCAGGTCTCGGCAGCTCAGCAGAAGAAGATATCCTCTCCTGTGTCTCGTCTTACTCGGACAAATTCTCCGCATCGTCTTCTGAGGAGGCCGAGGTGCAGAACTTTGACATTCGCCACTTTGACAACTCCTCCGAACTGGCTGTGGTAAAAAAGTCCTCAGAATGTGAAGATGACATTGACACGTCAAACGATTTGTCCTTAGATCTTCTTGACCAGAATACTGTTATTCACCACAAAGACGGTGATGAAAAGGTAGATATTGGTATTTTGGAAGGGTCGTCAGCACTACAGGCCTCGATCTTCACTAATTCAGAGCCAACGATCACCACCAGAGAGACTCGGGCAGCGAAAACCAACAGCTGTTTACAGTCCGAGGATGAAAATGAAAAGAAAACAGGCGATTTAATCGTTTCTTCAGATGTTCTTTCAAAAGTTGTGGAGGATTCTGCTAAATCTCAAAGTGACACCACAGATCTGATGACCGTTACAACTCGAGATGATGACCTTTGCTGCATTGCCCCATCACTGCACATCATAACCTCTTCCCCTAATGAGAGTCAGAATTTGCTGGACTTGCCCATTGAGGGTTTAGGGGGGCAGGATGCAAGCAGACAGTCTCCAATACAGTTTGAAGCATTAGATTTCCTCAGCACAAGTCATATAGCAAACAGTCCCAGCCAAGGCTTTGATGGTGCACTGTTGCACACTCAAGTGTCCAATCAGAGCAGCAGCAGCTGTCTCCAAAGCTTTTACCTGAGCGTAGACTCCCAGGACTACCAAACATGCGAGTCTCAACCGTCATCGATGTGCTCCGGCGGCTCCAAACCGAACAAGACGTTACACTCAACGCTCTATGGTGAGTTGAGCAAGATTCGGCAAAATGCTGCTGGTGCTGCTCTGGGCCAAGAATGCCAACCAGCCAATGAAGAAATCAACTGCACTGACCAACTGGAAGAATTTCTCTGTAAAGGGGACGACAGCACGGCACCTCTTGAGCCAAGTTTCATGATAGGACCTGACTTTGGTTTGGAAGTGCTCCCAATAGCATCGGCGAAGCATGTCTTATGTGACGAGTTCTTGAAATACCCTCAGACGGAGAGTTCTACGCTACAACGCTCGCAGTCTGAGGGCAACCTGACACCCAACATTGACGAGGTCCTCCTGCCCTCCTTTGGAAGTGATCCTGGTGCCATACAGGAGGACTTGCCACAGCCCATTCCTGACCACCTCTCTTTAACCTCCTTAACTCCTTCTTTAACTCCTGAGATTAGCAGCTCCCCTGTAGCGCTCTGTTCCCTCCCTCCCCTTGCGGATGCTGTGGCGAGGTCGCCACCCAGCAAGGCTGGAGCTGCAATGCCCCAACCAATGCCACAGGAGAGCCAGCATGAGCAGCGGGCAGCCAATCGGCAGAGCAGGTGAGGTTGAACGTGTTCAGCGGTTGGTGAAAAGGTGGAGGGGAAGCAATTTTTCCCTTTTCCTATCCTGTTGACTCTTCAGTCTTCCTCTGCCGCTCTGCTTCAGCCTGCTTTTCTTCTGTGGCATCGACTCTCAAGAGGTTTCTCCTGTGTGGTGTGACCTTCTCTTCCTCATCACTTCATTACAACACACACACATGTACATATTGGTGTTAACGGTAGTCCTCCTGAGCTTCTGGTGTGAGTCTTGGATTTGTCGTAACGAGTGGGGAACAGCAGTCTCAGGCCAATTAACAGTAATTATTTTGCCCTGAATCATACCACACACACACCTCCTCTCCCCAACAGACACGCATCAATCCCCCTTCCCCGGAGGGCTAGTTAGTGTTCTCACACAACCACACCCGTTTGCTGGAAATCTACAACCCGGCTTCGTACGAGGCAAAAAAAGGTGTTGTTGTTGCCACTGACAACATTCCACTTTCACTTTGGGGTAATAAAGTATTTAACACAATTGTGAATATTAAATTGCATTAACGCATGCAATTAAGTTTTTAATTTCAATTTTCACCAGGGTTTCCTGTCATGGGGAGTCTCAAACATGTCAAACCACATTTTCTCCTGATTGGTGACTTTAACGCTGTGGGATTTGAAATGGATGATGGGTAGTATCCATGTGTGGGGTCATCCTGGAGGTCGAAAGGAAAATCTGTTCTGCCGAAATTATGTGTTTAATCTAGAGAACCTGATCCAAAGACAACTAATGGTCTGAAACGCTGTGTTTCCTGTTTAATCGTGGAGTTGGAATGGATGAAAATTAAGTTGTTTTAGCTCATAAAAAATAGTTTTGTTAAAAATATTGTAATTTACTGAAAAGGAGATTTTTGAGTTGTTGAATTTCTTTGGCTTGACTTTACTATCAAAGCCTCTTAAAAGTAATAAGCATTGTGTTGTGTGTGATTTTCAGAATAAAAGCACAATGGCTCCAGCGTTAACATAACTTCCTCAGTTATAGCAGTGATTTGTTTTAGTTTCTTTTGACCTTTAATGCAACAAAGGAAGCTCAAAGAAAGCAACAAAGAAATGACATGCAGCTAATGCTTCACATAGAAAATGACAGGGAGACAACATCAAACAGGGATAGAAAATACATTTAAACATATGGATTAGACAAGGAAGCAGGGATAAGAATGGAAATGATACCAAATTAAATTAAAATAAAAGAAAGAATAGTTTTGAATTTAAGTATAAATAGAACACATAGAATCAAACACATAATAAAATAATGTGGCAGCAGAAAGCAAAGCACAAATGATTTGAAGACTGAAAATTAATATCTAGTTAAACGCTAAAATGAAGAGATATGGTGTTTGTATGTTTAATAAATATTGTCTCTTTTTCCTGGTATCTGTTGTTTAATAGTCTTGGGCCATAAATGACAAAATCTTTGTTCACTAAAAAAACACTAAAAATATTAAAATGCGGTATTCATGAATTAAAATTAGATCACATATAGCCGAAAGTAAATTGTATCAAAGTTACAAACCTGTAAGAAGTTTTTTAAAGGATTTTACTCTGAAAATCAGTTTGCACAAATCGTCTCCTGACTTCCAATCCAACACATAAAAAAAAAAAAAAAATTAAAATGCATGTTCTCATATTGAATGAATGGAACACACAGATATCAAAGACCTCCGGGATGACGCTCCCCAAATCACCTGAAGGCTTCTGTATTAAACCACATGTGTGTTGTCATTTTACACGGGACCCCTGACTGTGTGTGTGCTGCGTGCTATCGTCCCGTCCAGCCCCCACCCGGTGAAGCCCTTGACCACTGCCACACTGGCTGACGAGAAGCGGACCGAGGGCCGGTCTGTTCTGGAGAAGCTCAAGTCCACCATCCACCCGGGGAGGAGCAGCGTGGGCGAGCAGGACGCGGACAGGAAGAAGGTGGAGCATGTTAGAAAGGAAAAACCTTTTCAAATGTGGAATTTCGAGGAGAAACACATTTTTAATGAGGGCTGATTATATGAAGAAGTAATAATTTGTTCTTTCTGCATCCTCAGTGGGTGGTGGAAGGAGCGGGTTCCTACTACCACCTGAACCACGGCGAACTGGTGGCCCTGCTGGTGCAGCGGGAGGCGGAGCTGGAGAAGCAGAAGGAGGAGTTCGAGCAGCAGAAGTGTTTGCTGGCCAAGCGGGAGGTGGAGTTAAAGAGGCTGAAGCCGCAGATCAAAGATCTGGAGGACTACATTGACACTCTGCTGGTGCGCATCATGGAGCAGAAGCCCACTCTGCTGCAAGTGCGCTCCAAGTTGAAGTGACGAAGGAGGTCAAAGGGTTTGCAGTTCAGCCGTATCTGTTCACTCTAAGCTCCACAACAGCTCTTAAGTCTTTTCACTGCTATGCTGTCCTTTTTGATACGACTATCTAGGCACTGAGAGATGTTCCACGCGTTTTCCAGACGGCCTGCTGACACGCAGCCTCGTCCAGGGGGTTTGGTTGCTACGGTTTTCGAATGTAGAGGGTTCTCAGGTTCACACAGCCAGTTGGTTTTGAGTTCAGTGATGGCAGAACATCGATTCTTCCTTCTCGCCTCACATCTATCATCTTATCACAAAAGAGAGAAACGGTGGCGTTTCAGTAGATGTACGTCTGACCAAGCTCATCAGGCAGTTTAACTTCTTTTAGAAGGCGTCACAGATCCATAGGGAAGAGAGCAAACGACGACTGCTCTGGTGGTTTTGCATGTTTTAGGTCAAAAACCAAAACTTACATCTGTTTAAATAAATTTCCTGCCATTCTTTTAGCTGTAAGGTTTAGATTGAAGTTAAACCCACGAGCTCTGGGGTTCACTACATGTTCCTGTTTGGAGTTCAGAGCTGAGCACTGAGATGTCAGTTACCAGAAACGATTAATAAGTTATCAATACAGTAAATTAACGGATAAATTTACCACGTCTCTGAGTTTGAATGCGTTGTCAGAAGAATCTGGCTGAAGAAACTATCAGACTTTGGGCATTTTTGTCTTTGGATTTATCCAGAGTTGATCCATTCCAATTAGAGAAGTCAAGTTTTTGATTCTTTTTCATTGTGGTCACCAGAATAAAAAAATTTGACCCATTTTGGCTTCAAGTGGCTTCAAAACAAGTAAATACTGAGCTTGATCTGAACTGATTTATTTACAGGAGTATACATATTTTAATGAGGCTTAATTCATGCAAAACCACCACCATTTGTCATAGTGTTCACTTACACTGATGTGAGTGGCTTCTGTTTTTTTCCAGATGGTGTTTGTGCTGTTCTGGACAGTCACCCTGAAGTGTATCCGAATGATTCTGATGACATTGAGTGCTCTGACCAGTTATTGAAGCAACAAACCAAATTATTCCTCGTCACATGCACGTTATTAGAAGTTGATAGTAGATTATGAATGTTCAAAAGTGTTCTTAGCCAGCAAGTGAATAGTTCAAATTTTTTTAACGCACAAGAAGTGCTGTTTATGTTTTGCTTTCTCCTTCCTTATCTTTTGTTTCTGTTTGATGGGAATGTCTTGAGATTACCCATAATGCTCAGCCTAATAAGCTAGCTGATCCGTGTGTGGGTCAGGTGTTATCAGGTGAAGACAGTATCCAGTCAGTGTCAAAATCAAACAATACTTCTTCCCACATGTTGGCACCACTCACACGTCGCTACTGCTTTCAGGTGTTAAAAAAGGGACGTAAACCGCATTTTACAGCATATATGCTGTGTTGAAATGCCAAATGCTGCCTTATTTCGTTTTTCATTAAGAGTCTAGCACATCATTTTCTGGGTTGAATCAGATTTCGAAATAAAGGAAGCCATCTTCATTTTTTTTGTTTTTTATGTTTTGCTTTCTTTTCATACTGTTATGTTTAGATCGCTGCACAAGTATGCATACCAATGGAAAATGAGCAGTAACAGTGGTTTCTTGTGAAATGCCAAAAAAAAAAAAAGCCTTGAAAGCAAATTGATTCACCGTAAAGTATTCAGATTTGATGCCACTTTAAGCATTTGTGGATGTTCTTGCACTAATTAATCGTCAGAACAAATTTTGACTGTACCTGTCCGTAGATGTCGGTATAGTTAGATGTACTTTTCACCGTGCTGCACTTCGGAATAGCTCTGTAATTTAATCACTCTGCCACCACAATGATGACACTCTGGTGAGCTTCAAGCATCCAAAAGCATCCAAAAAGCATCTTGTCATCTCAATTCTGCTGTGCGATCTCAATATCAAGTGCATAGATGACTGTAGAGACATATTAAATGTGACTCAGCACTTATGAAGCGCAAGAATAAACATCCTCCGTCATGTCTTCCATTTTCAGAGGTTTTATTTAAGTTCAAACTGATTGTATTTTGTCTTTGACTGTGTAGCTGGTGGAATGTGATTAAGGTAGTTGTTAAGATTGGAAAGTTTACAATTCGTGATGCAATTCTGTTTCACAAATTTTGTATATTTAATAAAGAATATTTTGTGTTTCTTGCTCACCGAATGCTTGGTTGTGAATCTTTCTTTGGGGGTGGTATTTCTATGTTTACAAGATTTGTGTCTGAGCGTTTGTTGACGTATACAAATTTTGTATTGATTTTTTTTGTGTTCATTCAATTTGCATTATGCCATGTCAAATATGTTAATTTATCCAACTATGAATTAACTAGATTAGTTGTTTATTAGCATTAAGATTTAAGAGAATTAAAATCTAAAATCTGCTTGAAAATTGAAAACTGTTTTTTGATATATAACAATAATAATGAATGAGATATAGTTAATGAGTAGAGCTTTAGTTATTTTTATGACACTTTTGTTTTTACGCCTTAAATATTTACTTTTTTTCAGTGGATCCATTGCTCCTAATTAGAAAATTAATATTTTAACAAACACGTTCCTCCACATGAACACTGCTACTTTTGACTGCTAATAAAAATGGCCCAAAGCCTTGGAACACACTGCCTGTAGATACTAAATATTTCTAAAAAAAAGTTTTTAAAAATGTTTATATCCCGATTTTTAATTGTATGCTATTCATATTATTTTAACAATTATTCTGTGTTTTCAACCTGAGCTTAGTTTATCTTTACTTCGTTTACCATCCCTTCATAAATTCAACTTAATTTTCAATCCCTATTTATAAAGGTATGTTGTTTCCATGTCTTTCTTATGCAAAGTACTTGGACCCTATAATCACTTTGCTGTAAAGCCTTTCCTGCTACATGTTTTATGAAAGGTCCATACTAATAAAGCTTATCGTTTTTAGTTTTTAATTATTGTGAATTAAACCTGAATGAAAAAGACAAACATTTGACAGTCCTTGATGATATGAAGGAAGCGCCTTAAATCAAAATCACCACTAGGGGGCTACGTTAGACTCTTAAGAGGACATGAAGGTAGTTGGTGTGAGAAAAGAGGATGCAAAGGACAGGGTTAGATGGAGGCAATTGATTCGCTGTGGCGACCCCTGAAGGGAAAAGCCGAAAGGAAAAGAAGAAGAAGAAGAAGAAGCGCTTCCACGAACACTAAAATAACAAAACACAAACAATTTAAGTATTTAGTAGTTATAAAAACTGATACTTAACTCTCTTTTTAAACATTATGAATAATAAAATAAAAAGTTTGATATGAAGGGACCTGAAAGCGGCTTTCCAACATCTCAGCCAGGCAAAGCACACCGGAAAAAACGACATTACCCATAATGCAACACTGTTCTCGACCGGATGAACTTTGACCGCGAAAGTGTACAGTTGTGTTTCCCGACCCGAACACAGTTTTATGCTTGAAAGAAAGGAAAGAGAAGACTCCTGAGAATTTGTTGTGAACAACATGTCCGACTATCCACCATTCCAGCATGGAAAATCTCGTTTCGACCAGGTAATTTCACTTTTTATTTGAATAAAATCTATCGCAGAAACTATTCTTTTACCTGCATTTTAAGCACCTATCAACACTTCGCAGCGCTCGTGAACTGGGTCAGCAGGTCACCATTCAAACAGATGGTGTTTATCAGGCCTGTTTTTTTCTTAAATTCGCTCAAAATAAAATAGCATTTCCATTTTTAAGATTGAAACTGTTTTATAACTAGATTTTAGAGCCTCGTCCGTCTGTTGCTAGCTCATATTTTAATTCTGAACTCTGAATCTGCACCATTTGGATCTACAACCAGAATCCTTCACGTACCCCTTCCAAGCAGTTCTGTATAAATAATAGCTTTTGTGCAATTAGGGAACATGTTAAAAAAAGGGAAGGACGTGATAAAAAAAACAAACTTTTTTGAGTGATAGGCTTATTAAAGTTCATGTGACATTATAAAACTCTTTCAGTGATCAGATCTGTAACCCGGATGTACAGGTGAGTCCTGATGAATGAATGAATTGGAAAGATTTTAGAAACTCTTCCCCCAAGCTGTGTTTTCACCAACCTCCATATGTTCAGGAAATGACAAGGAGCAGATAGCAGATTTTCATCCAAATTAGCAGTTGGTGTAATTAAAGTCAGGTTGGGGAGAAATGGGAGTCTCACAAGCCGGCATAATGTGTTTCTGCATCTCTGAAATGATTCCTTATGCACAGTTACGAATAACTAATCGAAAGGTATTTCTGGCTCAGTAATTATAGAAATTAATTGCAGAGGGTGTGAGAGGATTTGGGTTACTAAAAGATGCAGATTGGAAACCGTTTACACGGAGCATTAATGAGGAGCCTCCACCTGGAGTGTTAAAACAGCTGGCGTGTTGTAATCTCGCTGTTTACTGCCTGACAACTGGAAACTCTGCATTCAGAAAAACTACATGTGAGAAAATGTTACATTTATCTTACCTGTGTAGTCTATTTCTGAACCTTCTCATTCTGTCTCAGGTGTTTTAGTCTTTGCTTTCAATTTCCAATGATTTAAAAAAATCACAAGTGGCATTTTAATATCGTATCTGTCTCACTGGAATTATATTTGTTTGTATTAATGTGACTCTGAATGTTTGATTGGTGTATTTTTCTTCACTTAGGGAACATTTCTTGGTCGATTTAGGCACTTTCTGGATGTGATTGACCCCAGCACACTCTTCACAACAGAGGTATGCAAGTCGTTGTTTGAGTTTCCTCTATTAAAAGCTGAATTTAACCATCTTTTACTTTGCGCTTTATCTAAAATTGCTCCTTCTGAGTGGACGGATGGTGTACACATTGGTAAATGAGAGCTTATTACTGATTTTATCCTGATCCACATCAAAATTTAAATTTTTTCCCGCAAACTTTCATGGAAATCCGATGCTGGTATTTCAAATTCTATTTCATGTTGATTCAAACAAGACTGAACCAAGAATGAAGAAAACACATCCCAGAAACAACTTTAAATTTGTCTTGCTAATCTAAAATATGCTCAATCTTATTTTAAAATCATTAACCATGATTAATTGATATATTTAAAGACCTAAACTTGATGGATTAGAAGCCTCCTCCCTGTAAACGCTGATCTGTTCTGCCCATCGTTACTTCTGCTCAGGTTTTGGTTGTGTTCTGGTGATTCTGTTCATGGAGTCATCAGTGCTGTGGGGCTCTGGGTAATGAAGCTGTTAGCGAGCTCTTTGGTGACAGTAATAGCGTCGATAGCTCCTGGGATATGATGAGGTGTGGACGTGTGGGGCAGCTGTGATAGGTGGAGACGGTCTGTGCTCACACAAACACCTTACATTGTGCTGGCATCCTGCTGGGCCGTCGCAGCCTCGACTTGCCCCTAATGACGAGAGTGGAACTGGGACAACTGTGACCTCATGTGTGCACAAGCAAAAGTGCACACCTCACACTAGTGCAGGGATGGAAACGCACACAGTTGGCAAGCTCATTTCAACAAATTGGGTCACATAAGACTGTATTTTACATGACATTAGTCACAGATAGCTCCATTTGTAAAATGTCCAGTTGCTGCAATAACAGATTTTCCTTTATTTCCTTCCCAGAATCTGTATAACTATTTTCATTTGTTTGGTTTTTTTTGCCATTCAGAAACGGCTGAGGGAAAGCGTGGAGCTCCTCGACCATTTCAAACAAGGAACTCTGCCTCCAGGAGTGACAGATGCTCAGGTAAAGACACCTAAATTCACCTGACAAACTCATTTATTATCGAGTTGGTGAGTTGTTCCAGTGACGCCTAAATGCCGCCGTCTGGTGTTGTTGCTCAACATTTGTTGGTGAAGCATTCTGGAGCGAGGTCACAACTATGGAGATATGTAGAAAAAAAAGACCAATATCACCCGCATAAATGTTTAAGTCCTGCAAATCAAGGAATTTTTAGCGTAGCTTCTTATATTATTTATTCAAAATATACAATTTCGTTGTGTAGACATGAAAGTTTGTCTCATATGATTTATTTGTCTTTGCAGCTTTGGCAAGCTCAGAAAATAAAGCAGGTAAGAACACTTTCTCTCTTAGTGACTTTTTTTGTCTCTCAATCACAAACACACACACACACACACACACACACACACACACACACACACACACACACACACACACACACACACACACACACACACACACACATCACTATGTCTGATTCTTGTAATTGTGCGTTTACCGTTAAATAAAACATCACAATTCAGCTCAACACCAAAAAGTAAAATGAGACATTTAAAGGCTTTTATTCTCAAATACAGGTGTTCCTCAAGATACGAACATTCGTAGATATCTGACTACTGTAGTTTCCCTTCCTGATACCACCCTCCTCGAGCATTTCACGTCATGTCAGGATAACTCATCAAATATCAGACCAAGTGAACAGTTTGCTCTGATGTCAGACTTCATGTGGCCTTTCCAGCTTTACTGTTTACTTAACGACTTACGAACAATTCAGCTTACAAACAACCTCTTGAAACCAATTGTGTTTGTAAGTTTAAGACTACCTGTAAATGATTTTTTTCAGAACGTTGAATACAAACACATTCCATTAAAAACTCAGGAGGGACAATTATGTTCTCCCAGAATATTAACAAATACAACCTCATCGTTTGACGTCTAACATGTTCAACAACTTATGAAGTGATATTTAATTAGACAAATTCAGTTGCAGGTTTAACAGGTAAAGTGACTAGCGCTTTACATAAATAACAGTAAACTAAGCAAAGGCGATTTTCCATTATTTAAGTAATGTTAATTAATTTCCAACAACCGCTCAAATGGTCCTACATTTCCAGCCTGACTGGAAAAAGAACCGATTCGATGTGGATCATTCGGGCTCATTATCCTCTGATTCTAATCATTGTGCTCCGATCACAGGCGATCATCCACCCGGACACGGGGGAGAAGATCCTCATGCCCTTTCGGATGTCAGGTACAGTAACTCGCTGTGGAATCCATGGGGGGTGGGGGGGGTCGTCTATGGACTTGTTATGTGGTCCAACACTGAGGTGTCATTCACCCCTGGAACTGTCGTGGCTCTGCGGGGCTCTTAGGGTTGTCTGTAAAAGGTCAGTCTCAGCTGGACGCTGATTAAAACCTCTCTCCCACAGCGTCGGAGATATTCTAGAGACGCAAACACAAGTATTTTGATGGCCTGAAAACACCTTCTTTGTAAGGCCATTGTGAAGTGTCATAGTGAAAAGTAATGAGGGAAATGTGTGTCAGACTAACGGGGATTAGCTGCAGAATCCTCCTCCTTATTGGATGTGTCCAAACCATTACAAATGTTCAACGCTTACGTCAACTGTGTTCCAACAGGTTTTATTCCATTTGGAACGCCAGTGGTAAGATTTTATTTACATGCATTTCAGTAATGCAAATATATTAAACGTATATATTGTAAATATATGTTAATTAAGGTCACACAAATAAAAAATTAGCCCTTCAATACATTTTCTAAAGGGTTTCTTCCTTGTGTAGGTTGTTGGCCTTCTTCTCCCAAATCAGACAATGATGTCGACCGTCTTCTGGCAGGTAAACACTTCAGATATTCTATTTCCTTCCTTTCTTAACGTAATGAGCAACAGTTGATGGTTTCTCTGATGATCTGCTGCCCCCTATATTTCAATCAACTTTGTATAACTGGGCATCTTTTACGTTTTTGTCCCTCAGTTATTCGCCGACCTCGAGAACCGTTCATCTCATCTATTTTAAACTTGGCGCGTGAGTTAGTGGGCGCCCCAGAAAGACACTTTATTCTCTGTTCAGACAGGGGACACAGCAATGTTAAGACGCTAAACATAGCCTATAACACATGTGTCAAACTCAAGGCCCGGGGGCCAAATGTGGCCCGCTACATCATTTTATGTGGCCCACGAGAGCATAAAAGGTCAGAGTGTCTAAAAATAAATAGGTCAAAAACATGCTTTGACCAAAAACTACATTTCCCACAATGCAGTAATTCAGCCCATTTTAACATTGACGAAAACGTTTTGAACAAAGTTAATGTCCTAACTTGTGTTTGATGTTATTTTTCTTTATTTGCTTGGATAGTTTGAGCGTGGATTGATGGAGTTTTATGAGTTTCATAATCTGACAAATTAAATGGATTTGTTTTAAAACAGCAACAAGCAAAAAATTCAGAGTTATTTAACAATATTTAACAATAACTCAACAATTACATTTATTTTGCATTGCATTTAGTTACATTTATAAGTTACATCTCGCCCTTTGAGAACAGCCGTTATGCTGAGTTTTGACACCCCTGGTCTATACAGTAATCTTATCGCAACACATCCGATGTAACGACACGTCTCTGCTTTTCTTCTTCTTTTCCTTTTGGCTTTTCCCTTCAGGGGTCGCCACAGCGAATCAACCGCCTCCATCTAACCCTGTCCTTTGCATCCTCTTCTCTCACACCAACTACCTTCATGTCCTCTTTCACTACATCCATAAACCTCCTCTTTGGTCTTCCTCTAGGCCTCCTGCCTGGCAGTTCAAAACTCAGCATCCTTCTACCAATATATTCCCTATCTTTCCTCTGGACATGTCCAAACCATCTCAGTCTGGCCTCTCTGACTTTATCTCCAAAACCTCTAACATGTGCTGTCCCTCTGATGTACTCATTCCTGATCCTATCCTTCCTGGTCACTCCCAGAGAGAACCTCAGCATCTTCATCTCTGCTACCTCCAGCTCTGTCTCCTGTCTTTTCCTCAGTGACACTGTCTCTAGACCAAACAACATCGCTGGTCTCACCACAGTTTTGTACACCTTTCCTTTCATTTTAGCTGAAACTCTTCTATCACACATCACACCTGACACTTTTCTCCACCCATTCCATCCTGCCTGGACACGCTTCTTCACCTCTTTTCCCCACTCTCCATTGCTCTGGACTGTTGACCCCAAGTACTTAAAATCCTCCACCTTCTTGATCTCTTCTCCCTGTAACCTCACTCTTCCACTTGGGTCCCTCTCATTCACACACATGTACTCTGTCTTACTGCGGCTAACCTTCATCCCTCTCCTTTCCAGGACAAACCTCCACCTCTCTAGCTTCTCCTCCACCTCGTCCCTACTCTCACTGCAGATCACAATGTCATCCGCAAACATCATAGTCCATGGAGATTCCTGTCTAACCTCGTCTGTCAGCCTGTCCATCACCATAGCGAACAAGAAGGGGCTCAGAGCTGATCCCTGATGCAGTCCCACCTCCACCTTGAACTCCTCTGTCACACCTACAGCACACCTCACCACTGTCTTACAGTCCTCATACATGTCCTGCACCGCTCTAACATACTTCTCTGCCACTCCAGACTTCCTCATACAATACCACAGTTCCTCTCTGGGCACCCTGTCATAAGCTTTCTCCAGATCTACAAAAACACAATGCAGCTCCCTCTGGCCTTCTCTGTACTTCTCTATTAACATCCTCAAAGCAAATACTGCATCTGTAGTACTCTTTTTTGGCATGAAACCATACTGCTGCTCACAAATGCTCACTTCTGCCCTTAGTCTAGCTTCCACTACTCTTTCCCATAACTTCATTGTATGGCTCATCAGCTTTATTCCTCTGTAGTTGCCACAACTCTGCACATCTCCCTTGTTCTTAAAAATGGGCACCAGCACACTTCTCCTCCACTCCTCAGGCATCTTCTCACTATCTAAGATCCCGTTGAACAACCCAGTCAGAAACTCTACTGCCACCTCTCCTAGACACTTTCAAACCTCTACAGGTATATCATCAGGACCGACTGCCTTTCCACTCTTCATCCTCTTCAGTGCTCTCCTCACTTCATCCTGGCTAATCTTTGCTACATCCTGGTCCACAACAGTCACCTCTTCTAGTCTTTGTTCTCTCTCATTTTCCACGTTCATCAACTCTTCAAAGTACTCTTTCCATCTTCCCATCACACTGCTGGCACCTGTCAATAGACTTCCATCCCTATCCTTAATCACCCTAACCTGCTGCACGTCCTTCCCATCTCTATCTCTCTGTCTTGCCAGCCTGTATAGATCAGTCTCTCCCTCCTTACTGTCCAACCTAGCATACAAGTCATCATAAGCTTCTTGTTTGGCCTTTGCTACCTCTACCTTCACCTTACGCTGCATCTCCCTGTACTCCTGTCTACTCTCCTCAGTCCTCTCAGTGTCCCACTTCTTCTTAGCTAACCTCTTTCTTTGTATACACTCCTGTACCTCCTCATTCCACCACCAAGTCTCCTTATCTACTTTCCTTCCAGATGACACACCAAATACTCTCCTACCTGTCTCCCTGATCACATTAGCTGTAGTTGTCCAGTCATCTGGAAGCACCTCCTGACCACCCAGAGCCTGTCTTAACTCCTTCCTAAAGGTCATGCAACACTCTTCCTTTTTTAGCTTCCACCATTTCGTCTTCTGCTCTGTCTTTGTCCTCTTCATCTTCCTCACCACCAGAGTCATCCTACACACCACCATCCTATGCTGTTTGGCTACACTCTCGCCTACCACTACTTTGCAGTCACTGATCTCCTTCAGGTTACATCGTCTACACAAGATGTAGTCTACCTGTGTGCTCCTACCACCACTCTTATAGGTCACCCTATGTTCCTGCCTCTTCTGGAAGAAAGTATTCACTACAGCCATTTCCATCCTTTTTGCAAAGTCAACTACCATCTGTCCTTCTGCATTCCTCTCCTGGATACCAAACCTGCCCATCACTTCCTCATCACCTCTGTTACCTGCACCAACATGTCCATTGAAGTCTGCACCGATGACAACTCTCTCACTTCTAGGTATGCTCTGCATCACTTCATCAAAGTCCAACCAGAATTTCTCCTTCTCCTCCAGCTCACATCCTACCTGTGGAGCATACCCACTAACAACATTGAACATCACACCTTCTATTTCTAGCTTCAGACTCATCACTCTATCCGACACTCTTTTTACCTCCAGGACATTCCTAACAAACTCCTCCTTCAAGATAACTCCTACTCCATTTCTCTTTCTATCTACACCATGATAGAACAACTTGAACCCTGCTCCTAAACTTCTAGCCTTGCTACCTTTCCACCTGGTCTCCTGGACACACAGTATGTCTACCTTCCTCCTCTGCATCATGTCAACCAACTCTCTACCTTTTCCTGTCATAGTTCCAACATTCAACGTCCCTACTCTTAGTCCTATACTCTTGGCGCTCCTCTTCTCTTTCTTCGTGCGAACGCACTTTCCTCCTCTCCTTCTTCGACCAACAGTAATCCAATTTCCACCGGCGCCCTGTAGGTCAGCAGCGCCGATGGCGGTCGTTGTTAACCCGGGCCTCGACCGATCCGGTATGGAAGTCATATGTTTGATTCGCATCTTTGATTTGGCAAAAGTTTTACGCCGGATGCCCTTCCTGACGCAACCCTCTGTATTTATCCGGGCTTGGGACCGGCACAATAAGACACTGGCTTGTGCCCTCTTGCGGCTACATTAACGACACGTCTCTGCTTTTACAGTGGTTAAATCAGAGTCACAACGCCTGTGTCAACTACAGCAACCGCAACGCGTCCAAGGTAAGAGCATCGGCAGTACAGCTACCCGGCCCCTTGTGATATTTATACTAGGTTTCTCCAACAGTTGAGAAGTATTTACAGATTGTAATCTCTTTTTCCACCGAAGCCGGCTCCAGTTTCAAAATTTGTCCAGGGATACCTCGGGGCGGTGACCAGCGCTGTCTCCATTGCTGTGAGTTCTCCCGCGCCTTCAAATTAAAGTCATCACACAGAAATATCTGACTGACTTATTGTGTAACTAGAGGATTATTTTTTCCATCGTAAAAATCCTGATATCAAATTGTGTTTTTATTCCATGCTTGTTCAACCAGTTACAGTAAATACCAAAGCTTTTCTCTTGGTAATGTCAAACCTTCAAACGTCACTGCAGAGTCGTTTTTCTTTCACTTTATCAGGTGAAACAGAAAATTCAAAGAACTTGAACGTGAACCTTTAAACTTCAGCTCTTACCGGTTTCTCTTACCTTCATGTCAGGAATGTCAAAAGAGTGCAAAACACGTTCACACGCCCGCCTGGCGCAGCCTCCGGTGTGGACATCGGGCTCAATTACTGGTCCCACTGGGCGCTCATCCAGCTGCCGCCCTCAGCCTTGACAACAACTAGAGGCACAGAAAAAAATTCACGGGGTGCCTGGAGGGTGGAACAACAGCCTGGGAGGGGGGTAGGAGCTCTCCAATTAAACGTCTGCCCAAGTGATGGCCCCCCGATGGGCCCGGGGAGATGTCTGAAGTGACGTGGTGGCGTGTTCTCTACGAGGACTTATCCTTTAAAACCTCTACTGAGTTTAAGTTGTTATTTTTTTATAGATGGGAATTTGAGCCACGTTTCCCCTCCAGTTGTTCCGTTTCGCTGACACCACGTCTGAAACGTGTCTGCTTGTCCTTTTTAGGTTGGGTTGAACGTGTTCTTGCAGAAAGCCCGCCGCTTCAGCCCAGCGACCAGGCTTCTGGTCCAGAGGTTCATCCCCTTCCCAGCAGTGGGTGAGTTTGAGTAGCTCAGAGGCCCTCCTGGTGGGAATGAAAGGGGGGAGTCGGGCCCTCCGTGGGTGCTGCTAAAAAAGTTACCTTTCAATTCACTTTATAAATTTTGTCAAACTTTAAATTCCTAGGGACGTCTAATTTTAGTTGTTTTTTTTTTAAAGCTTGCCATGATAAAGTTTAAACATAGGAGGCTATATGAGTTAGCAGGCTGCAGCTGGAATGACAACAGTGTGTGTGTGCATGCGTGCGTGTGTGTGTGTGTGTGTGTGTGTGTAGCAGTGCATTGCACAGCCCTAGCTGGTTGTATTGAATGAAAAAAATAAAAAGTTGTCAGCTTTTAGGGGACCGTCCTCCAGGGACCGTCAACAAATGTCATGGGTCTGCTTCCAATTTGTCAACATATGCTGTCAGATTGTCAGTTTGTGTTTTCCCTGTTTGCTTTTATTCAGCTTTCAGACAGTAAATGAGAATATTAACAGACTCTCCCAACGTAGAGCCTTCCTCTCCTCTTGAGTCGGGTGAAGACTTCATTAGAAACGTTTGCATGTTGAACCGGGTCACGGCGGAGCGACCCCGGTCCTTCTGTTCCTTTAGTCAGGCGTGTGCGGAGCCACCAAGCTGATTTTCATGCCACTTTCCCACAAAACACACAACCACACCCAGGAGTGCAGACCCATGTCCTTCGATGCCCCCGGGCTGCTGGCTCATAATTAAATTGCTCCCCCCCGCCCTTCATCCTCCTCCTCCTTTTTCTCTCCTTTCACCATGGCGGCTCTTTCAATTAAATCAACAGGTTGCCACGACGCAGCCTTTGCCTGGTAATTGGCTGCTTGTTAGAACTCTGCTGCCACAAACAAATTGGATAATTACCCCCAAAGTGGCGTCTATGTCAAGGCCTCATTTACCTGATTTCTGTTTGTTCGTTGCGGTTGCTGCTGTTGTTTTTTTTTTTTTTTTTGATTTGGCTCATATAAAAGGTAATTAAAATGGCTAATTGAAGCGAATGAAAGCAAAGTGCTGTTTGAATTTTCACCCGCTCGATTTTGTTTGCTTACTTAAGGCTAGATTTATTTGTAATAACCTAATCAAGCAGCGGCCTGTCATTCAATTAGATTATGAAGACTCTACCTGGAGGGGAAAGAAAACACACTGCTGGAAAATTCAAAGGCGTAATTAATTGATTGTGTTTTGAAAATATTTGTCACTATTTGTGATATTTAGGACGTAATTACGTGAAAAAAGTTCTTGGATGCGTTTCCGTCAGCGCACCATTAGATATTATTTGACAATTAGAATCCGCATAAATGTACTGTAATTATTTTAGATATCAAACAAATTACAAGCTGATATTTATGCGCTGAGCTGAACGTCCAAATCGAATATTTCAAACAATTTTTTTGGAGGTGGTGGTGTGTATTTGGTATTCCTTGTCACTATCGGTCCCTTTGTTAATTGGTCTGGATAATAAAAAAAAAAATTGCTTGTAGGTAAAAAAAGAGCCATTTATTCAGACAATTGAAGCCACCCCCCCACAGTGAAACGACCTGCCAGCCCTGAAGCCCTTAACAAAGATAATTCTGAATGCTGTTGTCTTAAATTAAAAAGGCTGGCGGCGCCACCGCTAAACTCTCTAAAATGAGTTGTTCGCGTTCCCGTTGGAGCCGAGGAGGAAGGTCGGTCTGCATTAACCTGCATTTGTGCTCATTTTGCCATCCGTGAATGAGTCAGCTGACCCTTGTTGACCCGTCCTTCACCTCAGTGCCGGCTCCGCTCTTCAGTCCAAGTTTCACGTTAGAATTGTGTTGCTTGGCTACCGGAGGAAGAGTTGGATTCATTTGCGTAAATGCTGCAGCTTGGAAGCGTGCAGGACGTCTCTCGGATGCAGCGTCGTTTTTCCCGCCGTCAGAGCGGGGCTCCTAACGTTTCCACGGGTGTGTTGGCAGTCTAATGAATGCTGATCACTGCTGAAGCCATTGGTTTAGCAGGTAGTCATTCATAAGTAGCTAACAAATGGAGATCTTGACCTGAAGATGTGAAGTTCAGCTCACAGTTATTCCCAAAATATTTTAAGTAATTATTAAATGAGTGGATTTCTAAGAGTTTTAAAAACATGCCGGCCTCTCCACAGCCAGTGCAAACGTCTGTAACGTGGTGCTGATGAGACACTCGGAGCTGTCGGAGGGCATCAGCGTGCTGGATGACGACGGAAAGGTGGTGGGAACGTCCAAAGTGGCCGCCAGGCATGTATGTTGTGTCTCCAGGTGTGGATCTGAACATAAATCACACACAAGTTGTTTCACCGTTTTATTTCTGTGACAGGCACTTTTTGAGACAGCTCTGACCAGAGTGGTCCTACCCATGCCCATCCTGGTGCTGCCGCCCATGATCATGGCGACGCTGGAGAAGTAAGAATCTGCCTGATTTCCACCTTTCACAATCTGAATGAAAAGTTTAAACTTACATTCACATATGGGACTATTTTCAGCTGCGGATTAATACATCATTAATCTAGTCACACGGTCTAAAAATAGTGACTTTTTGCATGTGAAAAATTCAAGTTTATGATTTTCTTTATTCCGTGAAGGATGGTAGGCGATTTTTAATTTATTAATTTTTTAATCATTATTATTATATTATAATAAAAATGTAAATGAAACCTAAATGAAATGACGATTCCTTCCCAATCAGTGACGATGTGCTCTGTTCATACGAACGTCATGCGATTGAAATGGAATGTAGCCTTATTTATAAACCCTTGTCTCGTACTGGAGGCCTCAGACGGCCCCCGAGGGCCAGGTGTGTTTGTGACTCCAGCAGCTGCAGGACGGAGTGAGAGAGCGAGAGAGAGAGAGGTGGACTGTAGGTTGCAGGTGACTAGCGCTTCGCCTCAGCTCGCCTTCACTGGCTCTCAATGGAGCGAGAACAAGGGACCGTAGACGGGCCCCCTGGCCGCCGCTGCTCACCCCCTCTAGTGATGGATTACCCTGCTGAGTGCAGATGTAGGGCAGTGACAGCCGTGAGAGGTCGTATATCAGGAAGTGTGCTCAAAAGCAACAGGAAACACGTTGATGATCAGCCCCGCTGCCGGAGATGTAGTGATCTGACTCTGATCAGCTGATCCTCTATGAACGGGTCTCTTTGTGACGGGGAGGCTGAGTCGTGATGTCAGAGGTTGATGTAAACGGTTCAACCTGATCGATTGATTCGGAGTAACATCGAGTTTCCACCACATTTTAGAGGTTTTCAAACTGACATGCGCCCCAAGACCGTCCCTCATCGCTCATGTCAACTCGTCTCCTATTGTTTTTCCCCATCTTTGTAATCTAAAATGTGTATCTGCACATTTGTGTGTGTGTGTGTGTGTGTGTGTGTGTGTGTGTGTAGCCTAATTAAACCATGGCAGCCATACGTGTTAATGAGCTCCCTCATTAGGCAGTAGCTCTCCTCGTTAGGGGAAGAGGCGTTGCTGGTTGAGGAGAACCGGAGCGGCTCTTTCTCAAGCTCCCGCTGAGTTCGCTGTCCCACACGCTGAAGAGGGGATTATGGTACGGAGGGGCAGCGAGGAGACTGATGGGAATATATTTCTGGAGATGCAGCTTTAAATTGTCCTTTGGGTGTGTTTTAGTTCAGAGAATGCATCTGGTTGGAAATCTTTTTTGGGTTGAATTTAGGCCTGTTTGTTTATTCACTAAAATGCACTCCTCATCTAACTGTGAGGTAAATATGATGTGTTCTCTACCTCTGCTTCCCACCCAGACTCCCCCTCCTGCAGAGACGGCGGGGGCTCGTCCTACCAGTCCACAGCCTGGTGTGCCTCGCCGCCTTCGGCCTAGCACTGCCTCTCGCCATCAGTCTATTCCCACAAATGTCCCAGGTACGGCATCTAAAATAAAAAATGTTCTCCTATGTGAAGGAAGATGGAAACAAAGCTTTCCTGTATTAAAAAAAAGGGAATCAACTCTTCCCTTTTTCCTAAAATTTGCACCTACACAAAAATCTGTTCACAAATTATCTTTCAGATCAGGGATGTCAAAATCATTTTAACCGAGGGCCACATCAGTGTAACGGCTGTCCTCAAAGGGCCAGATGTAACATAAAAGTAACTAAATGTAACTCAGTGTAATGTAACATAAATGTAACTACTTAATGTTATATAACTCTAAATTTATTACTTATTCAAGTTACAAACATTACAGTTGCACAGAAAAAATATGTTTGCCTGTTTCTGTTATATTTGTCAGGTTATTAAACCCACAGAACTCCATCAATCAAGGATCAAACGATCCAAGAGAATAAAGAAAAATGACATCTAAGACAAGTTAGCACATTAATTTTGTTCAAAAAATTTTGTTGATGTTAAAATGGGCTTAATTACTGCATTGTGTGAAATGTAGTTATTTAATTTCTCACGGGCCACATAAAATGATGTGGTGGGCCACATTTGGCCCCCGGGCTTTGAATTTGACATGTGTCTCAGACAGTCACACAGGGATGGATGATGACATGATGTCCAGGGTATCTTGTCACAGTTGTAGGAGAATAATCAAACACCTGGAATAATAATTTAACTCTTAAATACCAGAATGAGCATCATGATTGGCCCTTGTTTCCTGAAGGCTGCCAGGACTCTGTTTCAGTGACTGCCGTCCCCTGACCTCTTTAACATTCGTACTGAGCTTTACGGAGGCTCTCCTCTAATGAGGCGTAGCCCTCTGAGACCCTCTGATGTGATCGTCCAAGAGCCTCTATAGCCTTCGTTCGCTAGCGGCTAGCAGGCCAAGGTCTAACTTTAGCCTCAGTACCTCAGAATGTGTCCCTCCACTCATTAACCGGTTACGGCACGATTATGTTTTTCTCTCATCTCTCTCTTTTGTCTCATCTCTGCCAAATGACTGGCTGACACAAGCCAACCGGCTTTGGCTTTAAAATGTTTAGGATTTAATTACCGCTGGAAATAGCTCAGACGGCCATATGGCGAAAAAAAAAAAAAAAAAAACGTCAGACATATGTGCCGCCAACGGTCCTGTGAAAAATGGAGGGGCTTGTTTTTCCCTCGCAAGTCTTTTTTTTTTTTTTTTCACTTTCTCAAGAATAGCAGATGAAAAAAAAGAAAAAAAGAGCTCCCCAAAAAGCAACAAGAATGCCCCCCCCCAACACAAACACACACACACACACACACACACACACACACACACACACACAACCACCCCCGACACTACCCACCCACCCACTCAGTTTATCCCACTCCTACATTTCACACCTAGCAAGATGTCTGATTAGCATTCTGCCTCCGACAACCATCTGTCTCTCGTTCAAATATTAGGAGAAGCAAACCTCAAATTAGACTTTAATCTGCCAAATTGGCTCTCTTGGCACATTAGCAGAAATACAGAACATTTAAAGCTTTTAAGAATTATTTAGTTACAAATGGAACGGTTTGAAATCTGTAAGCAACGGCTCGTATAGACGAGCCGTATGGACGCAGCTATAACTACTTTTTATGTTCCCGCAGATCAGTGTGAACCAGCTCGAGCCTGAGATTGCCATGGCAACAGATTGTCAGATCGTGACCTACAACAAAGGCCTGTGACCGATCATCACCGCCTGCCAGAGACTGAACCGTCGTGGATTTGTTCTGTTAGCAGGAAGCATATGTTTACCGGAGGAGGCGTGAGGAAACAAATCATGACATATTGATATTGGGAAATATACCTGATAACTTTTCATTTTCTGGATAGGTGTGCTATATGACCTCACTGAGCATCGTTCTGACAGCGATGATGTCATCATCACTGCTGTGGACCAGCTTCAGCAGAGGAGGGAGGTCCGTTTGTTTGATGACGACTGACCCCGGTGTGTGAATGTAAGGAGGGGAGGTGAAAAAATAAATATGATAGTTCTTCTAAAATTGGCCCCGTCTATCTCAGGCCATGAACTTGTCACCCCCACCCCCCACCTCTCCACTGCTGTGTGCCGTCTTAAGCTGAGATGGGGCGACGACCCCGTGTAGCCTGAGCCAATAATCAGTTCACAGAACGATTTAACTCATGGGCAGATGAAGGTCGGACCTGGTTGTGTCTCAATGTGTCCATTATGTAGTGAACACTGTGAATTCAATTATGTGTTTGTGATTTAATTGTGATCCAATCAGCAGATGTGTGACGGAATTTTCTCCAGATTGTTTCATGTTTTTTACCAGTGATTTGATGGATGGTTCACGTTGAGCCACAATTAAAAATATTTCATGTGAGATATGAGGATTAAACTTTTTGTGTCACTTGACCGTCTGCTGCAAAGTTTGTGATCTACACTTTAAACTTGGTCAGGTATGAAAACGTTAAATCACAAAATGGTAATTTATCTGTAACTTGAATCTGGAAATTCAATCACTTTTAATAAAACATTTGTGGTTGATTTTTTTAAATGTCCGTGTATGTTCTTTAATTATGTGTATTCGGTACATAAATGGATTTCAATTAGAAAAGATTTTTCTTAAAATACTATTTTTACATTGAATTCATCTAAATTACCCCACTTTGAGTGTTATCTGTTGTTACGATCTGTGTTCTTGGTATGTTTTCGCGGTTGCCCCGGGCTACGTAACATGGTAGGCTGGGATGTAGAATAATTCAACAAGAAGCCGCATGTAGGATCAGCGGAGGGTGGGAGGTGTGAGAAAAACCAAACCCTGTTCATTAAGATGTCTGGAATCCATGAGTAATTTAATCATTGTAATATTTAATTTTCAGGTTTTAGTCTTATCGTCAGCATAGAATTTTCAAGAAACTGATTTGCATTCATATCTTTTTTCTATCTTGTAATCTTTTAAAATGTTAGAAATCTAACTTTATATTTTGGGTGAGGAGTGAGTGCAAACATCTCAGATTAGGGAATATAATTTCCTTCACAGTTCACACCAAGTGGATTGCAGTTTCTCCTGTCCACCAATATGAAAATGATTCCTAATTTTTTTGGCTTTGGAACTGAGGCGGCACCTCAGTTCTGTGACTAAACATGCAACTTTCTAAATCACAATAAAAGAAGGCGATTTTATTTTGCTTGAGGAAAATGAAGGCATCGCATAATTAATGACTAATCCAGTTGTGTTTAACACTTCTGCTGCGGCGGTAGGGATTTGTCAGCTCCTTCGTCTCCTCATGAGAGATGGATTTCATCCCTCCTCTCATCCCAAACTCCTCTCTGCTGACTCAGGCGATTGGAGACCCACATGATATTCACCTTAATTACTTTCCTATAACAGAAGAAGCAAAGAAGCAGCTCCAAACACAGATGGGGTGCAGCGTTTTGACCGTCAGAGTGAGCATCTGTATTTGTTAAAACCTTTGATGGTGTTTATTCAGACAATAAGGAACCTCTTTCAACAGGCATTTGCACCTGCAGTGGGTATAGAATATCCTGTCCACTCAAAACAAGGCATGTGGCCCCTTTTGGAACTGTACATGTCTTTGCAGTGAATTTCACTTCCTCTCTGCCCCCCCCCCCTCTTCTTCGCTTACAAAACATCGGGGTCAGACGTCTCTAAAGCCTCTGGGTCATTAGGAGATTCCTTCCATTTCTTTTGACAGGTGATTATCAAGGTGCTTTGGTGAAAAGCACCACAAACTTTCCCTCTGTTTTCCAGAGGTTTCCACCTCTGGATGGGGATTATTTCTGTGTCCTCCTCCTGCTGGAGTTTGGGTAACACACCTGACACCTGTGGGACGGTCCTGCAGCATTCCTTCGCCTACGCCTCAATCAGAGGATCTCAACCTAAGAGAACCCTCTTGGGGGAGTGTTACCTTTACCGGCGAGGATGTGTTTTATCCTCAGTGCGTTTGTTTGCATGCTGGTCGGTTTGTCTGATAGTGGGATTACGAGAGGAAGGATTTCCATGAGACTAGGATCAGGACCAACTCAGAGTGTTTCACACTGATTTACAATTGGTGAAGCTTCAACCAGAGACTGAAATCTGCCACAGTAATGACTTATTTTGCAACAACTGCAAACTCTTTACATAAAAAACGTGACATTTCTCATCAGAGAAATGTTTTTTTTTAATTCTAAACAATCTATAATTACATATCCTGCTTGAAAAGCCTCCTCTTATGTGTTTCTTACATGTTTAGATGATGATTTTGTCCATCATCCCACACTGAGTGATGCTGCATGATGGGTGAAATGCAGAACCCTGTGATCGCTTTTTATAATAGGTGCAATTCTTCTTTTAACACCAGAGGCCTCAACAGCTTCTCCCTGAAAAGTATGGAGTTGTGCACAGCTGGTAGTGAATCCACTCTCTGTGGACAATCTTCACTGGTGAGCGTAACGGGAACAACGCCGGACTGGCTTCCAACATCTTTAAATGCTCTCATTTCCTGCTGTTTGTAGAATAATTCTCAGACTCACTGGTAGGAATAAAACTGTGTGACGCGTTCTCGTCATTGAGGAGAACATTTAAATTTCTTAAGCTAACAGTTGTAGGGATGGTTAGGGCGAGCAACGAGGCGTTCATGACCTAAGCAGGCAAGCAAATCAGCTTTAATAAAACAAATAGCCTCTTAAAAACAACCTTCAAAAGTGGAAAAACAACACTATGAGAAAAGGTTGATGTTGTCTCTCTTCATCTTCGGTCAGCACACAGCAAAGATCATCATCTACATCCAGATACCTTAAATAAGATGGGTTTTTTTCCAGTGTCACAGAGTGTATCACCTTGATGAAGAGATGTGCATGATCACATATGTAGTCCTTCTGTCTTCTTCTAATGTGTCTAATTATAATTAATAATATTACATAATAAATAATGTTGGTCCCCTGATGCATCATGAGAGGGAGGTAGGGAGGGGGGGCACGTTTAGTCCTCTGAGGTCACGTCTATGTCTTCGGAGTTGCTTTGCTTGGTGGCGAGGCGCCATCTGTTAATATGGTGGTTTGCTTTCTTCTTCTGCTGGCTGTCTGGTCCTTCTTCCTCCAGCTTCTGTCGCTTGTACTTGGTCCGCCTGTTCTGGAACCACACCTTCACCTGGAGAGACAGTTCGGGAAACAAATGATGGTTTAATGATGATGATAACGTTCAACATTCTGTAGCCTCAGAGAGATTCAGAAGGTCAAAGGGATCTCACCTATTCAAATAATAAATAGTAGACCTCTAAAAAGATTGCCATTTTGTCAGATATAATAAATAATGTGTGTTTTGGTGTTGTGTTTGGTGGCACAACTAAATATAATGAAGCCACCACTGATGTTTTGGATAAGCATTTAATTCTATACTAATCTAATGGGTAGCTTTTAGGTAATACATTGTTTGACATATGAAATAGTAGAATTAAATCTGTTTCTCAGAAAATAACGTGAGGAATATGTTTTGTTTTTCGTATCATCTAAAGATAACCAGTTAATGATGATGGTTCAGAAATAAAAAAAATACAGATTTTACTCTTCTTTTCAATTTTTCTCTGCTCAGAAAAACTACTTGTTAAATGACTTAAAATTGTCTGCCTTAAATGACAGTCTCAATCCATTTTCCAATGTGTTAACAAATTAAAAGAACACACTTCTGATTGTTTGCTGCCACAACATTTAATTTTTTTTTTTTTTTTATCACCCAGGAGCCTGAATCCCTTCTTGTAAATTATGTGAATGCTCATTTCATTTGATCACAGACTGAACAAACTGACAGGAACTGTTTGTTTAATTTTCCATCACAGTATTGAAGTGCGGGAAAATCTCAGAACACTGAAAAGCTTCTTGAATGACTCGTGTCGCTGGCGTGACCTTGAAATACGAGCTGATAACCTGAACATAGTCAGGATGCATTTTTCAAATATAAACACCTGCACAAATTTTAATTTCCTCCTGAATCTTAAAAGCTGCAGCCCCACTTTGTGTGCCATAGTGGTTTGTTCTACTTTCATCCATGCATTCCTCTTTCATTCCTTTATTCAATGAAGGGTAGCTGTGTGTGATCATTGTTATCAACTGGTTGGGTGATAAATGATCGCTGTTCTCTTTGATGCGTTTGGATTTATGATTTCACAGTTGACTTAAATCATGACACAGACATTGAGTGTGCTAATTATTATTCATCTAAAATCCATTATAGTTTACTGGTCAGGGTTTAATGGCAGGACAACAACTCACTGACACAAACCTGAAACTCAAAGCAGCATTTACCCAAATCGCTGACTCAGGTTCCTTCTCCTGATATTGCCCATTAGGCCTAATTGACACCATGATAATAAGGACTCATCAAACAGGACCATCAATAATATTTACACTTTTTAATCCTCTAACACACATGCCTTACACACCTTTAAGAGACATCTATGCAACAACTACATGTATTAGGAGCAATCAAAACTGTGACAAATATTATGTGATGCAATTTAAGAATCTCTAAATTATTTTACACTGTATTTTTATCCACATTCACAGAATTATTTGCATGTAAATAAGTATAACTGAAATAACTAAATAGTTTAAATATTCTAAAATATTAATAATACTAAATAAAAGTAAAAACATATGGAAGAAAATGCTGATTTAACAATAAATGATAGTCTAGTTACCCTAAAAGCTAAATGTTCTTTAGCATTTAGGTAAATGTACCCTAAATGCTAAACTAGACAATTTTTCTATATTAATTCTTGTTAATTTAAATTTAATTAAATTCAGAAGAATGAATTATCTACAAAATACACCAACCCCTATGTAGATTTGACAGCAGCCATACTAAACTGGATGAAAATAGGACATCTTGGCTAACAATCACACAGTAAATTGCCGCCATTTTTATCCTTATGGTGTTTGACTTATCTCGATAAGTGAAAAAAGAAACTATTAAAAAAAATACAAAATGTGCAACGCAAATTTTGTAAAAACAACATCATGATTTTGAGGAAAAATTTGTTCAGAGTTTAAAGCTTCAGGGTCCAACTTTTAATTTTTAAAGTAACACTTAAAAGTGTCTTAAAATGAATTTAACACCAGTCGAACATCATTAGCTTAGCATTAGCTCACCTGCGTCTCGGATAAACTCAGGCTGTTAGCGAGCTGCTTCCTCTCGGCTCCCACGACGTAGTGGTTCTTCTCGAAGGCTCTCTCCAGACGGAGCAGCTGCGACGGGGAGAAGGCTGTCCGGATGCGTTTGGGTTTCCTGGCGAAGGGACCGTGGAGGAGCAGACTGTCCTGGTGCATCTCGTTACCTGACGGCGGGTTCAGGTGAGAAAGAAGCGCCGTCAGTTCAGGCTAAACAGTCAGGCAGTGCTAATGGATCACTGATGCTACAGGCTAACGTCCAGAACAGTGTTTAATACATTCATTTAAATATCCATTATGAATTAATTATTATTATAATCATCCCAAATGAATAGTAGTTATTTATACAGTACATTAATGCCATTTTATCAGAAATGATCGAATGAAATATGATATTATTTTTACAGGTAACAGAAACAGGTTTTTGACACTCCAATGTTCCCAAACTGGTTTAAACCACTTCTTCTATTTTTAATGTAATAATAATAATTATTATTATTGTTATTGTTATTGTTATTATTGTTGTTATTATTATATTGATGATAATAATAATAATTATTATTGCAATAATTTTCCGTACTTTAAAATATTGCATTATATTTCTGCTTAATGACCCACAAAAGTTCATGAATTCACTCTTTTGGGGGGGCATGTTGAGAATACTTTCCTTTTAAAAAAACAATTTACAAACTTTACATCAATCTACAGTATTTCTATTTCTATCATGATTAATATGTGTGCTTCTGGTCCGATTATCTCCGTTTAGAACAGGAGAATAATAAGCATCGAGTAATAAATTTACAAACTGACTAAAATACACATGTTGGCAGATAAACGCTCATATCTGACCTATTTCAGTTTTATTCACAAAGCATTTAATTGCTGACTATTTTGTGGTATATGAGAAATTACACATGTTCTCAGAACAGTGAAACTGAAAATATTCTTTAAACGACATAATACAACCAGATTTGTTCTTAGTTTGTCTTAATATTAAAATGTAATTATTTATAAAATATTCTTATCCTTTTTAAATCTCAAATAACTCCTTGAAGACTTGCGTATTTTTAAATTAACGTAACATCAAAATATAAATAATGGATTATTTATGGATTTGCACGACTGTCTTGATTGAAAAACATCTTTTCTGTTCTGTCAGAATTCAATAAAAGGCTGTACGGTTGATAAACACGGATTTAGTCTTCTTTAAATGTGTTATAATTAGTCTGCGCCGAGATCTGTGTGTAAAAACAAAATCACTGCAGGCAGTCTACAAATCCTTTGCAGTTATAAAAGCCTTCCGCCTGATTTATCTTTCCATTCCCATTATGCTGAAATGATTATCCCGGATTTGATCTATCTTGTCTTTATAGCTTTTCTTAGCAGATTCTAAAACGAATAACTATTCTTAACCCGCGGGGCGAGTTTTTTCGGACGGAAGGACAGCGGCTCTTATCTCCTCCCGGATGCGGCTTTCTGAGAGGAGCCGCGGGGCGGATGAGAGGGGGAACCCGGGGCAAAGCGCTGCCGGCCGGGTAGCCTCGTCTCTGACATCCGTGGCAGCGGCTCGTTGTTCAGCGTGACCGTCATAGCTTATTTAAATATCACGTGGAAATATCTCAAAAGCGAATTATTTTTTTTGGCATCATTGAAATGCAGTTTATTTCGAATTACGCGAGGTCAATTTATCCATTATTTTAATAGTGTGTTATTATTTTTAGTAATTTGTTACTCACGACCAAATAATTCAAGACAGTCAAATGAATTTACATTAAAATAGTTGCATGTTTTTTTGAAACAAAATTGACCTTACCTTGGAATCTGTGTCCGAAAAACCTGTTCCGTAGGACCCAGGGGTAGAAGTTGAGCGGGTCTCGGTGTTGCGTCCCCAAGAAGTGCGGATGCTGTAGATGGGAGCCTCCGAGCTGGTGAGGGGCCACGGTGAGGGAGGGGTGGCTCACCGTCTCTGGGAACACCAGGTCCGGGGTCTGATAAAGGGGCCTGGCTGGGGGACCCGGGTAACCGTTCATTAAGACATCGGTCGCCGGGTTGGAGTAACTCAAAGCGGTCGGGCGGATCGGATCCTCGGCGGTGAGGGGGTTCTCTTTGGCGACCAGGGACTCTATCGTGAAGCAGCGCTTTCCTGCAGACGAAAACATCGTCTCTTGATAGAAAGACAAACAACAACAGTGATCAGTCTTTCCCTCCTCTTGCTGAAAAATAAATAACCCTCTCAGAGATGCGTCATGACCAAAGATGGAGGGGTTGCCTGCACAATCTAGTCCGGTGGAGATGCTGCTATAAAACTCAACAGTACTGCAAGTTTCCCATGGAGCCCGTGCGCGCAGTGAGTTTCTGTGCACAAGTGTGCACCAAGTACCAATGCGTAAAACCTTCAGTGTGGATTGACGCCATGCAGGGAAGGCGCTGATTGGACCAGAGCACCCGCCAATAAGTCTCCTCAAGTACCTGCTTCACAGATCAAACGACAACTAGCAGCTTGGTTACAGAGGCACGCCGGGAAAACATGTGTGCTCCAATTAATGGCTCATTGTGCACCTTAATATCTGCTTTTCTGAAGGGAAACAATTCGCCGGTGGGGGTGAAGAAACTTGTTCCAGCGCCAGGTTCAATCATCCAGGAGTCCTCCACCAGGCAGGGAGCGTGTGAGACAGGAACGAGTCCCACGGAAGCTTGAAACGTTGAAAGGAACTTGAATTCACACCAGAATGAAAAACTGATGCTGTTTATGATCCTATACAGTTTGTTTTTCTCTCGGTCGGTTGCGGATTTTATTCTCCTTGTTGATGTAAAAGTCATTGCACAAAACCTGTCTGTCACGCAGGAAAAAAACTTTACATACTGTATATCCAAGTGTAGGCTGTGCGTATTTATTTATTTATTTATTTATTATTTGGATTCTGTAATTGTGAAAAAAGTAAAGTAATTGCAGTCACCCATCATAAATATTTTATCCTCAAATTAACTTAACAACCACAACCGCAATAATAATAATAATAATAATAATAATAATAATAATAATAATAATAATAATAGGTCATGGCTTTCTTTTCCAACTGAAAACGCGCTGGAAAACTTTCCTCTTAAGGCACCAGTTAAATGGAAACCTTTAGAGCGCGTCACAAGTGATTCGTATTGATAACCGCATCCCTCCACCAGCAGGTCCTCCTCTTCAGAGCTGCACGGCCGCTCCATCCCTCTGCGCTCAGCTTCCATGGCGCACTAACCAAGTTAATAATTATCCTGTTAATACCCTCGTTTGTATGGAGGTGGCATTAGAAAATCATTACCGATGGAAATTATGAGGTAGAACAAGTTGTTGATTAGGCGTTTAGAGCTAAAGGCTCCTAAAGACGCCAGTAGGAGGAATTGGTTCAAATGTCCTCAGGTTTCTTCACCGGTGTATTTTCTTGTTTTTTTATTGATTGTGTAGATAATCTGTATTCATTTTTGATTGAGCCCCGCTCAAATTGATTCATATGTGTTGAGTTCAGTGTGTGGAATATAAAAGGCCTACGAATCATTTCTGGCCTGACTCAATCAAGACCTCTGAGGTAAAATGATATTCTGCGCCTTCTGTTTAAAATATTGTAAACCCACTGACTGAGAAACAGACAGGAAATCAAACCAGTCCCAACTTTATACCGATCCCTGAAGGACAAATACACAGCGACCAGGACTCTTCTTTTTCTTCAGATGTGAACTCCGCGGTGCGGCAGCAGGAACTTAACTGGGTTTAATGGTGAAACCCTCCGGGCCTTTACGCGCTGACCCTGATCGCCGCTGGTTAATAGATGTCCAAACCCTCCGCATTAAGAAAAACAAAGCTTTGTTACGAACCTGTTGTTGATCCTCCATCCTACCTGGAGGTGAGAGTCTGACCAACCTCAACCTCAAGGCCTGAGCGGTGTCTTAAATACCCCGGAATACCTCAAAATGCCCTGGATTTTACATATTTAGGGTGAATGCGTGAAAATTAGTTTCGAGTTGTGATTTCAATTTATGATTTAATGCAGGGTGGGGATTTGTTATTATTTCACGGTTCACACTGAATGTAGTAATGTATTCAGATTAAGTATTAATTATAGGAGGAGGGGAGGATCGTTGTTACACATTGACTAATTAAGTAAAGTAAAACAGAGGATCGTTAACAGAAGATGATGAAGAGAAGGTCAACCAGGGGGTTGAAGTGCTGTTTTAGATCTTCCACTTAGTCTATGAGATGAACTTATTTCACCTCAACTGAGACTTTTCTCAATATCGCAACACTCCAGGAGAAAAGACACGCAGAGCAAAACTCAGTAATTATTGTTTTATTTTGTAAAGATTACAGAATGATTTACCAACAGGTATAATTTATGCACAATTTATGGAACAGTTGACTCCTAGCATTTGGTGACTTATTAAACTGTTTTGTGCACACAAGACTTTCACATTCGAAATACCTTGTCACTGTAGACACTGAAACAAATAATCTGATAAAAACTCATATTTATTGGCTTTTATCGAATTCTTTCACAAAAGTGACATAACTTATCGACGTAAAAGTCATTTTTCTTTAATATGTATATTTTTTCACATTATTGTCCAAAACTCTGGCTTGTAAATATTCGTATTATGCGATTAGTTTCTAATATTAATAATTATTCATAGACCTTTCAGAAGACATTGTAAAGTACGTGCTGCCATCTAGTGGTGTGGATCTGACAAGACGATCTGGATGTCTGATGGAAAAATACGATTTTTGTTGATAATTATACAATTATCGTTAAAATGTAATAAAAAAATCTCATGTTTGTGAATAATGGGGTTTTCCAGAGTGAGACTGATTATACTATTTTGCTCTTTAATATACAACAAATGTGTCAAATGTTTCTTCCACAGTTAAAGGCTTAACCATGCGTAAAAGAAAATTAAATATATGAAACCAAACGACTTGCCTTAAAATCTGGATGACGAAACGCTTCGGATAGTTTTGTAGGAGAGATCCAGACGTTTGTTTGGTTAAATGCTGCCCTCTAGAGCCCAAACCGAGACCCGACACCTTTATGGGACTGACGTTCCGTCAGAGGACAGCGATAGTTTGGTTCCTGGTCCTGATGTTCATCTGATCCAAAATATATGTGACTCCAACAGACACGTCGCCATAAAAAAAGTTACCAGTTTAGTAAAGGAAGTCTCGAATATAGAAAAACTATAATAAAGCTAAATTAAAATCTTTTAATTGTTCTAAAAAAACAGCGATATTCATAAAAATAGTCCATTATTGTGATAAACAATTAAACTATTTGGCGGCGGGGTGGGGGGGGGGGTGTCACCTCCCGCGTTCATTAATAAACTAATTGGTCATTTTGTTTCGCATTAGCGTTGTGTGTTCAGCTAATCTATCCCACTTAAATACTTCAGAACATTTCACCCCATTATAACGAGATGGGAAAAGTAGCACGTCGCTGCGGTTGTGTCACCTGCGTGAGAAGTGCGGTCGTTCGGACACCTGTACGGGGCTCCGCTCCTCCGCCGGCGCGCCTCGGCGGAATAAATCAACATCCCCCTTTTGATACGACCAGAAGAAAATATTCCAGTTCAGTAGAGAATTTATAGCATTTAAACAAATGAGTCACATGCAAATATCTACATGTGAGGACTCTGATTATTTGTGATCGTATGTGAAATACATCACGTGTGTTGAAAGAAAGAAAGAAAGAAAGAAAGAAAGAAAGAAAGAAAGACTTTTTTTGACTTTTGCAAAAACACTTTAATCACATTCAAAACATTTTACAATTTTACATTAGATGAAAACACTAAGGAGCTTCAAAAACACTAAAAACCGATAAGTAAGAGGAAATACAATCTAAAATCAGTGCATTATAACAGGAAGTTTGCAAAATTGAGTTGATCATCAATTAAAGTGCATAGGACATTTTTGTGACACCAGACGTTCCTAAAATTATTTAGGTCTTTTGTCATTTTATAGAAACCAAATTCTAGTTTTAAGCGACATCTGATGTTACAGCAAAAAACAGTAGTTGCTTCTTGAACAGTATTGTTTTCAAGAAAGAAAGAAAGAAAAAGAAAGAAATAATCTAGTTTAAGACATGTTCTCAGCATGATGGACACTTATCTTTCGACCTTTCCGTTTATTTTCTTCGTGCGTAAAATACACACGTGGATTTTGTTTGGAGCCATGGAGCCCGTTAGCGGCTGCTGCTCCCAAGCAGGTTCCTCTCGTCAGTGCCCGTGTCAGAAGTCATTGTGCTCCCCTTTCAGCACGGGACAAAGGCCAGCTCCTACTTCAAACGCTTGTAATGAAAGCTAATGACTATTAGATGGAGTCGAGGGGCCCGGGGCTTTTGTAAATAATTTTTTTCTTTGCCATCGCCTACCCTAAAAATCCGAGTTGGTCGAATGAAGAACATCCTCCCATTGAGGTTGGAGGTTATTACTCTCCATGAGAACTTTCACACCTTCTCAGAGGCGCATAATGTGAGTTGAGTCACGTGACTAAGCGGTATTTACGTGCAATGAGGAGAAGACAAAAATGAATCCTTAAGTTGGATGTTTTAGCCACCGTGATTCTGATGGGCAGGTTAGCCTCAAATCCTTTTAATGATTTTAAGAAATCATTAAATAAATGATTTGAATATCTAAAATAGATAAAATCATTTGTCTATTTTTGATTCACCAGCATCTCTTTCTCACCAGGCTTTCTCTTTTCCAAAGGCCAGATTTATTTTAAACCATTAGAATAAAACTTAAATGACAGTATCCGCAGTCTTTGTGTTGATAGCATATTGGACATTTTTGAGTTTCACAGCATGATCAGATAAACAATTTTAAGAACCCAATTTAAATCTAAATTTTGTCACAGTTAATTGGCTGAAATAAGTGCTTTTCTGATGACTTGTTTGACCAACATTTCTAATCCTTATTCCTTTTTAATTATTATTATAAAACACACAGAAAAACTTTTTTCTCAAAGACAAATTTCCTGAATGACTAGAGTTATCAAAGCTGCATCAGATGAATTTTGGACCATAAATTCATCATTTCATCAGAACTTACAAAAACATTTTTTTAACTTGTCCCACAAACTGATTTTGTTCTTGTGTTTTGGATCGATGCTGTTGGAGGACAGGATTCATCAGGATGGTTTAAGTGTGTAAAGAAGAGCTGATTGGAAACAATGAAGATGCAGCTTCGGTCCACAGTCGGAGAAGCTCAGCCACTAAGGTGCCCCTTACTAATTGGGGCGATGAGCCCGGTGACCTCCGTCCCTCACCCCTCCATCCCCTCCCCTCCAGGTTTTATCAGGCCTCTGACTGCTTCTTTCTTTTCCTCAATGGGATTATGAGAGGAGAGGAGAGCCTGATCACATCAGAAAGGGCTCCGTGGGGTTTTTACACAAATTCTGCTCCTCCAGCGATGCTTCAGCTGCTATAATCAGACGGAGCAGGGACGCCAGGAGAGAGGAGGCGGGGGGTGGCGGACAGGAGATCAACTCTGTTGTTGGTGATTAAACTTCAGTCTTTGTCACTGTAACCATCCTGTCACAGTTGGAACTGTAAAATCACACATCTTGTGCGTAAATAATTGACTTTGGTTAAGGTAACTTTGACATGAACACACTGATCCTCAACATGTCTCTTCATCTTCATCGTCATCTCCCTCCTGTAACAAAGAATGGAAGCTAAATTAATTCATAGCTCAAACGCTTCATCTAACAGCCACCAATCCGTGCTCCTATCCCACTCCTTTCAGGTGGAGCACCCCAATTAGCTGCTCCGATGGATTCATCTGCTCCATCCCGATCCCTTCTTCATGCTCTCTTCTCCCTCCATTTTCATCCCTCATGTTTGCTGGGCAAAGCTTCAGCAGACAGCATGGGTCCTCTTCCACCTGGAAGGAAGGACATCCAGTCTGAATAGAGGGGAGACAGGACACCTGCTGCTGGTGGGTGGGCACCTCAGGGCCCCCCCCTATCCACAGAGAAGCAGTGAGAACAGGCGTATTGACCATTTAAAGAGCTTAACCAGTGAGACCATGCTCTCCAGCCCTGAGACAGACTGACCCCTACCGCCCTGGGGGAACACATATCCCAGCTAATCCCTGAGCTGGTTATTTGTTTTGTCCAGCCCAAAATTTAAGTACAGATCAAACTCAAGAGGAAATGTCTCCATCATCTTCAAGCTGAGCGAAGAGAGAGAGAGGCAATCAGGAGGGGTTCTGTTCTCTCTCTTGAGTTGAAACTCGGTCGTGCTCATTTTATTTTGATAAGCTCCTTTTAAAATTTAAAATTGGTGACATTTTTTACAAATAAAATGTCTCACTATTTCATGTCAATCTTTATTTTTCTTTACAGATCAGAAAAGTGTAGTTTTAAATATTAAATGTTTTCTTTGAAATGAAATAAGACAGCATATGTGATTTTTTAGTTTATTACTCAAAAACCCAGATATCAGGTTGTATCTGTTCACGTTTCCCCTTTAAACTCCAAAACCCTTTGAGAGAGAAATAAACAGGACTCCTTTGATGTCATAAAATATATTTCTAAATATTAAATTCAAATGTACAAAAAGCACAAAGTAAAATCATCCAAGAGCAATCAGTGTATAAAATTAAATATATAACTATACTTCCATTAAATATTCAGAGCCTCTCTAACTGTATGTACAGAAACAGTCTTTTCATGTGTTGTTTGGTCAGCAGTGATCAATATCCAGGTCTGAGAACGCCTCTTCCTCCTCCTCTCCATCCTCTTCATCGCCCTGGCCTTGGGATCCGGGACTTTTCGGCGGGGCTGCCAGGCCCAGTTTGGCCAGCTTGGCCTGCTGCTGCTCCAGACTCTGTTTGCGCCACTTGATGCGCCGATTCTGGAACCAGACTTTCACCTGAAAAATAAAGACGAGCGTTAGACGTACAAGTCTGATGCTTCCATTTCCACACCCCACTCGTGGGTTTATCTGTTTCCTCACTTGAGCCTCTGTGAGCTGCAGAGCCGAGGCCAGGAGGAACCTCTCCGACCCCACCATGTACTGCTGCCGCGCAAACTCCTTCTCCAGGCGGGAGAGCTGCTCGCTGGTGAAGCTGGTGCGCATCCGCTTAGACTTCCCACCCTTCTTGAACGAATGTAGCCCCGTGTTCACTTTGGAAATAGACGCTGCAAATAGAGAGACATTCAATCACACAGTCATGTTTCATTCTCGAGATTTAGTTGAAACCTGACGTGATATTTCCTTAATGAAATGAATCCCACGCTATTTACCTTGAGCGTAAAACGCTCCACGACACGGTGACTGGTATGTGAAAGGCGGGCAGCAGTAAACTGAATATCCATGTTGTGTGTGGAGAGCCGAATGCAACATATTTGTGGAGTAGAAGTAAGGCGCCGCGGCCATCGGTAAGCCTCCGTGTCCGGTGAGAGGGAGCCGCGGAGCCGCGGGGTGATATCTGTCCTCGCAGGGTGCGGGACTCGTCCGGCAGCTGCTCGCCTCCTCGGGTTTGGCGAGCAAAGCATCGATGGTGAACGATTTCCCATTGGAAGACTTCGTTGAAGGCGTGCATTGGCCGCCCTGGTGCGGTTGGTGAAGTGTTGCCGCTGCGTAATTACGCACCGCGTATCCATAAACGGGTCTCTGAGGCACTTGCATCCTGTTAGTACTTCAACTAGTTTAAAAATAAAGAAAGAAAAACACAGGTTGTTGATCCAGATGAACCAGAAGAGAGACTGCCGCTCCTCAGCGGAGAGTCCGGACTTTATATTCCGGACAGACACGGAGGTGTCAACAGCCCCCCCAGCGACCCTTTGTCTTTCTAAGCAGCAGATGAGAGAGTCGAACATCCCGACAATGTATCCAATTAATTGGTGGAGTAGTACAAGCTGCGATTGTCAAACATCCTAACCCTTTGAATGACAAGGCTTTTGAAGAGTCTTGAGGGCGGTGCTGGATTGGGGGGGGGGGATTTACTGGGCTACAAATTCTTGCATGGATCTTAAGTCCAAATGTAATCATTACCGCTGGGAGAGCCTTGATGTTACCAAATCATCTTATTTGGAGCTTTTTTTTTTTTTTTTTTTTTTAACTCGTGGCTGACTGACTGATGCTTTAAGCACCGGAACGACCTGTTTCACCGCCGGAGCCCGACTCCAGAGAATCTGCTGCGTTCAGTTCCATCGTCTCTAATTCTTTTCCCCCGAAGGCCGTAATTTATGTTTTTTCTCAACCAGTTGCAATGCAAGAATCGCCACCACCGTGTGTGTAAACACTCCCTAATCTTTTTCCTGTATAAAATCAATGCGCTCCATTTTCAAAGTGTCTGTTTTAACAGCGGCGGTGTCGCGTCTTTAAAACTGAATAACAGGCCTCGCGTAATCGAGGCGTCAAATTCATCAGGTCGGACGCGCTGATGGAGGGGTGCTGCTGGGGTTAACCAAACCGAAGACTCCGCTAATCCCAGTGTCTGCGTTAATCCACATGGTTGATCCGCATCAGCCTTTGAATGCGGACCCCTCAAAACAAGCCGTAATCTGAAGGTTCTGTTTATTTATTCTGTAATGATACAACATTTCCTGATAATAAAATCCAGTCTCATTATGGCTAAAATAATCTGGGGTATATTATGAGGTCATCTCATTTGAGATGAAGATGAAGCCCTCCTGTCGGCTTCTTTAAAAGGAAGTGATCTGCTTTCTAACAAAGACATCTTCTCTTTCAACTCGGATTATTGCCAGCTCTGCAAACTTTCCAGGCTCATTTCCATCATTTGGAGGTGGCAGAGAGTCTCTGCAGAGCCTTAAGTAACTGTTAAAACACATTTAAACACCGAAGCGAAGCGCCCGCTCCCTTTGACCTCAGCTCGTTTTATTTATCCTCCCTCGGTGACACTAGAATGTCTAATGAAGAGGACAAACACAGACTTTCTCGGCCTGGTCTGAACAATGAGGAACCTTCTTGTGAAGCTCCCGCGACAGGACCACCCACTCCAGGTGTTCGCTGACGCGCCCAACTGTATTTCCTGAAGATATGAGTTCACTTTAAAAACTTTGGATGGGTGTTTTCACATTCTAATGATGAATAATGACCATAATCAACAGTTGATCGACGCATTAACTTGAAAAAGTAGGGAAATATTTTCATTCTTGTGCGTCATGAGGCAGACCAACTCCACCTCTGCCTCCAGAGCTTCTTCAGGGAAAGCTACATGTCCACCTTGTGTATTGGAGCCAGACAATGAATACACGGATCTTAGTCGCAGAGTCTTCTTTTCATAGTCATGGCCCGAGAGGAGAAGGGAACTGATGGTCATTTGGGCCAAATGCCTCAAATGAGGCTCTGACAAAAGAGCCTGAAACTTCCCGTCAGTATTGCTTTGGTATCTGGTGGAATTCATGCAAAATAGGACTCAAGTTTCGTTTCTTTTTATAGGAGTTGTTTTTTCCAAATATCCCCATCGCTGATCCGCCCGGAGAATTTACAAGTAGATGAAATTGTCAAAATACTTCATAGCTAAAATGTATTGTTCAGGAAAAATGTAGAAAAATAAAAGTTGTCTTGATTGATATTAAAATGCAAAACAAATGTTTGTTTAAATGACACACGTTTGTATAAAATCATTTTATTTTTTAAAGGCTTTCATTGTATTAAAACACATGTGTTACCATGGTTACATAGAGTGAAACTTCTCCTTTTAGAGCTTTTTTTAAAAAAAATTTGTGACTGTTAGCCAGTGACCAGTACCACAATTTTTTGATGCAAACGCAACAACGTGAAGTTAAAATCATCAAAATCATCCCTACTCAGTAAGAGACGAAGAATTCAGTCATTTATTATCCCCTTCGGGAAATTATTTTTCCACTCAGTGCCTTGCTCAGGGGCATCCCAGCAGTGTAAGGAGGTGAACTGGCACCTTTCTACTACCAGTTCACACCCCAAACTTTTTGGTCCACATGGGAATTGAACCAACCACCCTTCGGCCCCCAGCCCAGGACCTATAGTGGACCAAGCTGCCTCCTCTTCATTAATGTAGTTTTAACCTTGGGGAGGAGTTTCCCCAGCAACCGATGTTCTACACAATCCTTCCTCTTTCTGCACATGATGGAGAAGTGAGACGTGCAGAAAGAGGAGCAACAGACTCTGTTCTGTCTCACCTTCCAGCTCAGTTCACACATGATTGAATGAAACAAAAGCGTGGAGAAACAGTGATCATTATTACTGCTGAGGTGAAAGGAGGATCGTTTTTCTCGCCTGACTGACAGCTTTAGCGGCCACTGTCATCTCTTTCCTGTCCACGCACATCCATCACTAATGACTTTATGAAGCCATTTGCAGAATAATCCAGTACGACCTGCCTCCGCCGCCTTGTTGCCGAACCCGGGGGCCACGCAGGAGGTCCTGCTGGTCCCATGGCCCTCACCTTGACTGTGGATGGGTGCCCAGTAATAAGCCAGGGAGGCTCCAATAAATGTTCAGGCTTCACTGCAGCTAAAGTTTGGTTGTGTCTTTTTTTTTTTTTGAGCTCCAAAGCTGTATAAAAACACACAAGTTCATATCTGATGCTTTTATGACATTTATTCAACATAAAAACAAAATACAATGAGAAACTTTGTTCTCATAGTGTATTCAAGTTATTAATTTTAATCGATTAGCATTAACATTTGTGAAGTTACAACTTATACTAGAACAAAGTGACTATAAGAGCTTTGTGGTTTAAAAGACAGACAGAACTTTAGTTTAATTTTAACTGTTATTTACCATTCATTAGTCAATAAATAGGAAAAACCTTAGTTTCTAAGACCGTCCATAGAAAATGCTTAGAGAAACGAGGTGGAATCAGGACAAACATATAATTTAAAAACAGATGGGTATAAAACCAGATTAAAGAAACAATAAAATTCCTCATCACATGATAAACTTCCTGTTTAAAAACAGTTTGGAGATCTCTGACAGAGGATGCAGATGAGAGAGTTTTTCTATTAATGTTTGTGATATAGTTCATGTTCATCTCCATCCCGGTTGTGCGTCCGTTCATGCTTTTTGTAAAGTTCTTGTGTTTGCCTCCCACCTGTTGTGCTGATGCTCCTATAGATTCTGTGGTTGTAATTCCAGAATTTTTGGAATAATTAAAAATGGTGTCCCCCGCCCTTCTTTAAAATGGGCTTAATTAACACACAATAAGATAAATGCTTAAATGTGAATTGAACTGACTAATTCCTGCGCTGATTCTTCCTTTTGCATGTCACCCTGTAGGTTTCTGTGTGTTTGTCATTTACACGTGTGGCAGAAGGGAGGGCCTCCACTAAACACAGATCTGTCCTCCAGCTAAGCGACCATTAGCATCGACGCCGGCGCCGAGAGGTGCTAGCGTACGAGCTGCTATGCTCAGGGTACGGCGACAGCCGCATCTGCAGCCGCTCACAAAAGTGTGTGTCATTACTAATGAGGGATTAAGTCTGAGTGAACGGCTGGTGTTGACTGAGAGGACGGTCCCGTCCTGGGAAAGGAAGGTGTGTGTATTAGGCCTGTCTGACGCCATACTGGCCTCCAACACCTCTGAACAGGAAGGATTCCTGCAGCAAAGCACTGGGTTACACAAAAAGCTACTCAGGGGTCAGTTTTTGGAAACACAATACAGATCTAGAGACAAGATTGAATGATTTGGTATGCTAAGAGTTTTAGCCACTTGCACAGCAAGAATAACCTTTCTAGCATTTGTTCAGTTTTTGCTTGCGTAGCGTATTGCTGATCCGTTTTCACGCTCATAACACTGCAGACACGTCACGTCAACGTCGCTGCGTCCTCCTGTTTAATTAGAATCTCAGCTAAAGCCCATGACGCAAGGAAAAACTCCTCAACACATCACCTCCGCTTTGAGAAACCACCTCATGCTAAGCTAAACTAACCAGCTGTGGCCTCACATTTAGTGTACAGGCTTCAATCAATCGATCAATCAATCATTTTTTATTTGTAAAGCACTTAATCACATCAACAGACATTTCAAATCGCTTTTACAGGCAGAGAGACCCAACAGAACCCTCCAGGGCGAGCATAAGTTACAACGGTGGGGAAAAAAATCCTTCATTGAGGAAGAAACTCCAGCCAGGACCCAGACTCCGGAGGGCGGCCATCAGCATTGACTGGTTGCGTGGAAAAGAAATACAATGGAGATAGAAACAGATTAGAGAAAGAGAGAGAGACAGAGAGAGATAATGACATATAGGCCAGATAGAGTCAGTGTCTTCAATGAGGAAGAAACTCCAGCTAGGACCCAGACTCTGGAGGGCGGCCAACAGCATTGACCGGTTGGGTGGAAAAGAAATACAATTTGAGATAGAGACAGTTTAGAGAAAGAGAGAGCCGGAGAGAGAGAATGACATATAGGCCAGATAGAGTCAGTGTCTTTATGGATTGCATTCATTTTTTATGTGTTAGAATGTAAATGGTATCTAAAAAGTTTCGGGTCCAGTTTAAAGTCTTTTTAACCTCTGATCGCACCAAAATATGAATGCAGACGTTTTTTGATTAGTGAGTTGCTTTATGAAACCAATCATTGCAGCGTTTTAAAGACACTTCTTCCCAGGTGCTTGGAAGACTCAGTGGAGAGCCCCCCTCCTTCACTCTGTTTAATAGAAGTGAGAATTGGCGGGTTGGACTTTAACACTTGACCTCTGTTTACACTTCCTGTGGGTGCCCAGGCTTGTCCATAAAGCGCCGCTTACAGGATTCTGCTGCATTGAAAGAAGACAGAGAGCGCTGGAGCTCCCTGGCGCTACAGGAGCTGAATGCACTGCTGCTCCTGGGCTGTGATTATTGGGATAGGTCATTTCCTTTCTTCACATTCTCTGTTTGCTTATATTACTGCAACACTTCCTCGACCTCCCACACGCACCTCCTCAGGCCTTTTATAGGAAAATGATGCATTTTTGCTCTTCTAGCGCCTGTTGAGCTCGGATGAAGCTGTGTTTAAAAGTCTCTCTCAGGTGTAACAGAGAAACAACTGCGCACAGTATAAAGAAAGAATGATACATAAGAGTGTATACCGATTAATTCTTTGTCTTTACATGGTCTTGGTTTCTTGCCACCCATCTTGCTCTTCAGATGTTTTTATCTGAGGCTTACTTCCTGCATTTTTATCCTGATTAGTTTGCTTAGTCCAGATATTTGTGTGTTCTGTAATTTAATATCTCATTACTTTCAGCAGCTCTCTGACCTCAGCTCTTTGGTTCTTTCTGAGGACTTCAATTAAGAAAGGCAGTTCTTGCAGCGTCAATCACAGATTTCTGCTTAGCTGTCCTGAACATTCTTGATGGCCTTTACAGTTTTTGTGTATTCAGTACTCGATTAATTAAGTTTTGTTACAATCAGGAAATCATCAGTAAAACCCAAATACAAGCATAGAACAGTTACAACGTGGGCGTAATGTCCTGCTACTGGGTAGGTTTTTTTTTACCCAGAGCCTTTAGACGGAGGGTATTTCAGTGTTTCCTCCCCTCCGCAGTGGTGTTATTTCAGCTTTACTGTCATCACACCTTGGTTGTGGTCTATTGTGTCCATCAATGTAACTCTGAGTTGAACAGAAGACAATCAGAGCCTCTGATGGAAGATCAAAGCGGCGGTCTCCACGGAGCAGCCCCAAACAAAGAGCGACATGTGGACCTGGATATAGAGGCAGCAATAACCAACGAGTGGCCGCCTGAAGGCTGGATGGACCTCACTTCCCTGTCTTTTAACTAACGTAAAGAGCGAGGGATGCTGGAGCTCATTTAGGGTGTTTACAAGAGCTGACTGAGCACTTCAAACAAGACCACACACAGGCTCCAAGTTAGGCTCCAGTTCCCATGAGCCTCTAGTGACATCTAGTGGACAAATCAGGTACATTCGAAGAAAGGTCATGTCATCCAGACCAATTTGAAAGCACTGCGTATGTTTTCGGGTCATGACTCCAGGCCAGAATGAACTACAGTGTAATTCATAATCTAACCGTTAGATGGCGCTAAAGCACCCCCCCCCCCCCCCACACACACACACATCATGTATAACCGACGAGCCGTCTGCTGCTTTTCCACCTAGCAGGTTATGGGTGTTGCTGGAGTCTATAACTGGGCGAGAGGCAGGGAACACTCCGGATGCTTCGTCATGTAATTCGAACTTTAACAAAAGCAAATAAATGAATTTGTAAGTGGCTATTTTTCCTTATATGACACTCAGGCCTCTGAGAAAGGGTTCAGCTGCTGCGCCATTTTTGTAGTCCACAATTTGTTGTAGTTCTTTGATCAGCGTCAACGCCACCATCTCTAAAACCACCAGGAGGTGGCGCTATCCCATAAATAAATCACTGCCTTCAGCTGCTCTCACTGTGAGTGCTTTTTACAGTCCTGAATGTGACTTGGATCAATTACTGTTAAATGCCTTGAAAATATAGAAGAAATATAGAGACTTTAATTTTGCAATCAACCCATTCCAAACTAACATTTCTGTTTGATTGGTGTGTTTTAACTCCAGACCAGAAAAAATGTGTTGAAGATGATTGTACATCTATTCTGTTGTATTCTGTGAAAATAACATTCAGTACATTCCTCTGTATGTTATCAGTTTATCAATTAGGAACAGCTAAATCTGAACTTTTATTAGATTTCCCCACCTTTCTCAGAGTGATAAAATGGAAAACTGGAGGTAAATGACTGCCGAGTCCATCATTTTTGATCTCTTATTATTCTAACAGGACAAAAAAGGCAGTGTGACATTTATGGCACTATGAGTAAATAAATAATGAGAAAATCTTATTTTATTATTAACTCACTTGGTAAATTAGAGTAGTCTTTATGCCCACAGGAAAATGTCCTCTGACCTCAAACACCCCGCTGTGGGACTGTTTTAAAAATTAGCTGTAAAGTATAAAATTCTATCTGAATGTGTGCTGAACGCATGTTTGACCCCTGTGGCGAAGAATGGCGTCGGCACCCAATTAATCTGTTATTAATGAGGACTTTGTTAGTTAGGAAGTTGTGGTCAAGTACTGCTAACTGTGGAGTTATGAACATTTAATAATGTTACCTTTGATACTTGTTAAACTTATTAACTTTTAATCCCTGACCTCATTCATGATTAATAACTCTCCGTCTGATCCTTTTTCAAACGAGGCCCCAGCTCTGACAGATGGGAAACCCAACTGCTGCCAACTGCTGTCCATGCAATATTTAAAAATAACACACACACACACACACACACACACACACACACACACACACACACACACACACACACACACACACACACACACACTGATTAGCAGTCAGTCGAAGGGGGAGTTTCACTGCAAGGCAAGAACTAACTTCTGTAGGGGAAGTCTTTTCTTGTCCATCAACAAGCAGGAGAATTCATTTGCACAAGAAAAGCAAGCAGTTCCGATATAATCAGAGGGACTCGAAAACATCTGCCACACCTTAAAATACCCCCCCATTTGACATTCATTCATTCATTCAGTCACTTTCCACATAACATGATGTATGGAAATATTACATGTGATGCATATCCCCCTGATCTACATGTATTTTCCAGATGGCAGTGACTCAAATGCATCATCTCACCTACACAGGGTGGCAGGTTTGCACAGCTACCCTTCTCTTTTATCACAGGCGACCCTGATTGACCTCCTCCAGTAGTAGATTTCAACAGGTAAATCCTGTTCATGATCCAGATTTGGATCCAGTTCTCCATGGTGGTGGAAGATCCGGAGCGTCCACATGGGTGTTTTTGTTTCAACTCACGTGTTTACATCATTCTGAAAGTGAAACATGTCATTGATAAACGTCTGTGGATATCTGGCAGGAATAAATGATGGATAGGATCACCTCTGCTTCTTGCTGGCAGAGGTAACAAAAGTTTTATGACACACACTTTCTAAACGTTTGCTCATACGCTAATGATTAAACTGATGTGGCCTCAGTGATGTGTTCACACTCTGCTCATGAAAGCCACATTAAAGGGCAATAAATTGTTACCAGCATATATTTTTTTTCTCATTTAATATTCCTTTAAATATATTTAAAGCACCACACTGTATGTGTCTCTCTCTAAAGGACATTTAGCCAAAGAGTGTGTGAATGCGGAGGCTGATGGACGTGGTCTGCCAACTGTTTCAGGCTTCATAGATAAAGATCAGCTCATCTAAGGCTCTGAAAGCTGCTCCACGCAGATGAACCGCTTTGTTTTTGTAAATGTTCAGTCATGTGAAAGGTTCTTCTGCACATCTGAGGAGACATGAGATACAGTCATCTTTAGAAAGCTGACACTATGACACTGATACTCCTAAATGAGCCTGAAAAGTTATCTCATTAGCTTAAACAATGGACATCTCCTTTATAAAGCAAATTAAAGCTATATGAATTTTTTTTATGTAGCCCTACATCAAACATACCGTATGATTCAAATGTGTCATTAAATTTCTAGATATCTGCACTAAAGGACAAAAATAAGCCATATTATGTTATTAAAATCAGAATGATTTTTTAAACTTTTATTTAATTTTCTAATTTTATATACTTATTATTATGGTTAGATGGAGGCAATTGATTCGCTGTGGCGACCCCTGAAGGGAAAAGCCGAAAGGAAAAGAAGAAGAAGAAGAAGATATACTTATTATGATCCCCGAAGGGAAATTAAGACAGCACACTCTAGTATCTCAGTTAGTCCAAGATACTAGAGTTGTTTAGAGAATTAAACGTTTTGTACCTGACTGAGAAATTGGGAAGTTTTATAACATGTAATTTAACTGGAATATCATAAAACATTCACAATTGTATTTGTTTGAGTTGAGTACATTTTGAACAAATATATAAAAGACTGCAACAAATTCTGGCAGGAGGTTGTGTGTTCAACAGAGCATGGCAGATGCCAGCTAGGACATTTTCGACATTTTACGGTTAAACACACGTGTCGGATGGTTTGACCTTTGTTGAGGTACTCCTTGTGCTCTTCTTGACCAACCCTTAACAATCCAACTGATGGATGCTGGTGGAAATAAGTAACGCTGAGGTGATTTAAAATCAGTTTGGTAATGGTAAGGGACTAAACCGAGTCTGACTTCTCTTAAGAATACCTTTATACCTTCTATTTTTGGTTATGACCCAGTGAATTCCCTAAAAAAATCATTCAATCTAGTGCAAGTCATTTCTTCAACAGCCTGTTTTTAATGCTCGAGCAAAAACAAGATTTGAACTCCAACTTCAAATTGCTTCATACTCTCCTCTGAGACACCTTCCAGAAAAATTAATTTGCAAACAGCCATATGAGACTTTCACCTTGATATAATAAATATAAGTTGGATATTTGTGGTATTTTTAAAATAAATTAAACAAATTATTAGGTACATGGAGGTTTTCAATCCTTGGTGCTGTTGGATGCATCTGGGTGATTGTGTGAATGGTTTTTAATTATAGTATATATGGTAGATGAAATAAACTTTTTTCAGGATGTGTCCCTGCACTCTGTAAACCTCTTCCTCCCTCCTTTCTTCAACCCCCATATCCACTACAGCCTCCCGTCTTCGTCCCCTCCTCATCTTTTGTCTGTCTTCCCTCCAGAATTCCTGGCCAGAGCCTCAAGCCTCGGCCCTCTGTGTTAGCGTCCATCTGTCGTTCGCCGGGCCTCCTGCACAAGCAAATGAGTAGCCCGTCATCATCAGCCCCCAGCCTGGAGGTCTAGGGGAGTGCTTAGGCTTAGGGTCAGACTGATCAGTGGGAAGGTGACCTCTATCAGTGTGCATTGCTTTAAATAGAAACAATAAGGACAGAACAATGGTATGGATGAACTGCACTGGGGAGGCAATGGAGGGGGAAACAAGAACTGACTGACTGTCTCCATGCATTCCTCCCCTCCTTAGACCCCAAAGAGATCAACCAAGACAAGCCTGTCTGGTCACATGTTAAAACTGTGGTGGTTCTCATAAAGATTCACAAGAACAGGACATCGTCAGCATGTGCTTAACTTAATATTTCAGAATTCAAATATCTTTAAAAAAATGGATCAATGTGCATTGTCAGTTGATAATAATCTTGGCTGCATCATGTCTAAATCAAGACTATATCCACTAAATCTGAAAACCAGGATAAATCTGAGGACTTATTGAAAGCTAATTGCTAATTCTTCACTAATGTTGGTTCTGCTGTGGTTTTCAGGACTGAAGAGGAACCAGATATTTTTCCAAAAAACCTGCATCAGCTCAGTTGGCAAAAGTTTATCCTGAAAATCCTCTTATCTGGAGAGTCTGCAGCATGAAAGCGATGTGGTGATAAGGATTTCAGCTGACAGGAAACACCCTGGGACAGTTTTACCGCAGTTGATGGCATAATGAATTAAATGAGATATTGATACCACCTTCACCTCTACAAGACAAAGGTGATGCTTCATTCCCTGAAAAGGATTATTTTAGCCTAGCATCAAGTTCAGCATCTTCTGGAAAACAGAAGATGCTGAACTTAGCTGTGAGCCTATAATGGCTGGTAGTGACAATCTTATATAGACAACAATCTATATAAGAAAGCTAACCATATAAAGTTCAAAATGCAAACATGATGTGAATTCAACTAAAATTATACTGCTATTGGGAATCTAGAAGTCCACATTTTAGTCTTCAATCAATTTGTAACTGCATTTGAAAAATGTGGTTTTTTCAAGAATTAGCATTTCTTAAGTCTGTTTCTCTATGAAATCAGTTATAAATTGGGTATTGAAATCCAGCTTGTGGCAAATCTTTTTTTGACAAGGACATCTTCATTTGTCCCAAAAACAAAAATGAACTTTGAATCAATCAGCCTGTTAGCCGTACCATAACAGTGAATACAGTAACTTAATGCTGTGGATAAATCTCTTAAAAATCTTTAATTGTGCTTCAGCTGAAACAGTAAGAACGAAGTTCTAAGGACAACCTCCATTGTCTTAATTAACCTTTGAGTGGTGACAACGGTTTATTGTTGCCCCTGTCCAGTCTCTGTTCTCTGTAAAGAAGCTACTGCTGTGTTAATGGCCTGTTTGAACTGGTGTCACTGTTAATGAGGCAGGGGCAGCACATTTCCAGATAAGATTTATGCAAAAGTCCAGGTCAAGTGCCCTATTAACTGCTCATTGAATCATTGTCCAAGTGCCCTGCAGTGAGATTTAGATTTACTCTCAGTGTCAGGCCTTCTTTTTGAGTTAGTTTTTAAGTCGAACTCAATTACATCACCTAATGGGTTGATTCGTGATCTGCTCTATTTCAGGATTCCAGTACTACACTGACAGGAATCTTTTTTTAATGGACTTACTTACTTACTCCACCAAAGTGTAGTAAAATGCTCAAAATGTGTTCATTCGGTAAATAAAACTTCATTTTCTCTGGAGCACTTCATGGATTCCATAAGCAACACACTATAGTTGTTTACATTAAGCTTATAATAATGCAATATAGTATATATATATATATATATATATATACATACATATATATCAAAAAGTATTTGTAGCTCCCAGTATCACCTTTTCCAAGGAAACCGGGTCCGAATTACTTTGATTGCTGAAGGTTGCCGACCCATGATCTAGGCAGACGTATGATGATCCAACACAGTGACAGATAATAATGGAAAGCGACATATAAGAATGGACCTTATGTGTGGAACACTACTTTTTCGCATTTACCGAAACTTTAAATGATGCTGATCCAGCTAACTAACTGCACTCAGATTATTGAAAATCCATGGACCTGATTGCTAAAACTATCATTTTAAAGGACCACACTACTACGTTGTAGTTATAACATTCTAGTTAAGAATCTTCTTGGAAGTCTGTGATGTTCAAACTACCTGAGTGTAATCCTCACGATGTGATCTCTGAGACTCCAGGCAGTCACAGCCTGAGGCTAGCGGCCTGGTTGAGGCCCTAGGCCCGACCCTGGATCTTCATCCCATGCTGATAAAAGCTGCTGTGGTGCCTCATTTGCAGATAATGTTTGCTTTTGTGGGTTCCAATGAAGTTGAAGTTGAAATTTTCCTTTTAGGATGAACTTGTCCATTAACCTGAACAACAAAACAGTTTTCTTTCATATTTTAGGTTTAATCTGTCCATTTAGTCTTGCTGATATCTGTCAAACAATAATACAGCTCTTTTAAAACTAAGAATGGTGAAATAAGGACAGACACAACGACGACCTCACATCCTGCAGTGTTCTCGTTTGCTTGTGTCCTTGCGTCTTTGACGAACCTTTTTTGACAGGGACGCACGATCGTCAGACAGTGTGCGTCCCCGGGATGCAAGTTTTAAATGCACATCCATTCAACAAAAACATTCACAATATTTCCATTCCTCCACTTAAATTTCAAACCCTTTAAATCGCCATGATGTCTGGTTCTTGCACGAATTTCTCGTCACGAGACCTGCGTGATTCTGCCCTATTAAAATTGACAATAACAAATTACTTTTGGGATGCATAAATGTCATGTTGGAATGCACATATTTTTGTTGAAGTGCACCCCAGGAGTGCACTACTTTCTTGAGGTAAAATGAACTCTGATCCTACTTGCTGAAGGCAGTTGCAACAGGGATTTGGATTGTTGATATTTACTATTTAAATTCTGATACTCTCCCCCCGACATGCAAACGGTTCACCAAAACAAGTTTCACACTAAGGAGCCTGTAGCCACACCTGTCAGCTCTGTTGATGATTCATTTTCTGTTTCTCCATTTACGGCTGTCCAAGAAAGTGTTGTTCAAGGTGATTCGCTCACTCCCTTTGTGTCCTTCTTTTGAGATGTGGGATGGGGATTCACAGGCCACTTATCGCACTGAGAAAGGTTGTTAAAAATTGATTTGCATTTGAGATGTCAGTCACACAGATATTTCCATTGAATGAGGGTCGTAGCATGCCCCTGCTTGCAGCTGCAGTTTTGATGTAAGTGACAATAAAAGACCTTGTTGAAATAGCAAGAGCCCAGTTGTGACCGAATGGTTTGTGCTCATATGAACAACACCTTGTTAATACAGTGAATATTATTATTATATTTAAATCAAATGGAGACTTAAGAAAAAGTTGCAGAACCACATAAACAAAACAAAAATTTGCATTTGTTGTTGAGGTAGCAAACTTCAGGACCTGTTTAAACTTGTTATTCCCCAGATATATTCGTACTTATACAGACTGGTTTGTAACTTTCCAGCAATCCTATTGTAAAAAAAAAAATCATGCGTTATTTTCATTTCAAATTGAGTTAGGTTAATTACCAGTGTGATTATATCTGAAACAAGGGTGTTTTATATGTGGATACATAAAACCACATATAAATAAAATACTTTTTTTTTTACATTTTTTCCAAACAAACTACTTTTACTTTGCACGTATAAAAATGTTTTAATTTTATTCGTGAGTAACAGGCTGAGTTTGAGAGCTGAAAATGGCTGAGAAGAAAGCTGAATATTTTACAGGAAGTGCGTCACCTCCTCTACAACGACGTCCGGTAGAAGAACGACAGTGGACAAACGTTCCTATCTGTGATTGGTCAGCTGGACCTAAAAAGAACTGTGATTGGTTGAGAGATTGCCGCCGGTGAGCTCCTATTTTGAACATAAATACGGACCCCTTCCACCATCTCTAGTCGAAGACACTCGGGACTGACGGATAGGCGGACCGCTGTGCTACAACTATCCGACAGAAAGAACCACTATGCGGAGATAGCAAGACCAAATCAACCCTTCATCCCACAAGGATCCGCAGACTCGCTTCCAGCGATAAATTTGGACCATTTGGAAATGTTTTCTTAAACTTTTACGAAGCAGCCGTTAGCTTCCCGGCTAGCCTGAAGTTCGGACCGCATTGTTAACTGTCTTTACGACACGAAATTCCAAAATTTGCAATCACGTTTGCTTAATTTGTACGAAATTGAACGTTAACCATGGAATCGCCTGGTGTTTCCGTCAACGCCTGTCCTGTAAACATCGGTAGTAAAAGTAGGCCCGTCGAAATCCCCGGGTTTTCCCCGCACTCGCTGCCCAAGCTGAGCACAAAGAATTCGCACTGCAGGAACCTGTTCTCCCCCGGACCTTCTACGATCTTGTCTCCTGTCACCAATTTGACTCTGGATTTGAACAATTTAGCCGGACTCGGAAGGTAATGAACGTTTTATTTGTTAATGTTTCAGTGGATTAGTGCATGCATTAGGTTTTGTAGCGTATTTTTGGGGCGACGGCCTACTGACTCCGAACACCTATATCATTGATTTGCATTTGTTGTGTTTTTTTCCATGCAGCCAATGTGATACCCCGAAAAGGAGAAAATTTTCACCACTTCAGAAGGTTCCCTCCTTTGCCTCTGATGCTTCATGTGATTCTGGTAAGATTGATGCTAATGGTATCAACTGAAACCGATTCCTCAGGGCATTTGCATTTTTTTTGAGTTGGGTTATTTTTTTAAATTCCAAAATTGCTGATTTAATCCAGTTGCTGGGTTCCCATCCAATGCTGTATCACCTGATGCTTGTGTTCACTTGGATCAATTTCTAACACAAATCTCTTTTTATTAGGCGTTGGCATCGATCTCCCAAGCCCCCTAGATCCTGCAGAGATGGAAGATGTGTAAGTTTGGATTGTCCTCATCATGTCTGCTCTAATTAATCAGCCTACTCTCTTTGTCTGTCCACCCTCGCCCTCTCCCCACCTCCACCATGCGTTTTGGTATCAGCTGAACCAAGCACCCCATCTCATCTGTAGGATTACTCTTTCTGCCGTTGGCTTAAAGATTATGAGTTCTTCTAAGAAGATTAACGATCAGGAACTGTCTTAAACTCATCAAGTGAAAAAAGACACTGATATATTTTCTTAATGACAAGTTTTCCATGGATGGGTGCAGATGTAGAAAAAACATAAGCAGTCTCGTTTGTATCTCTGTAACAGACTTATCTTCAGCCATGGTTTGCTAATCTTGGGTGGCCCCCTTGTTGGCCCCCAGTTGGGTGAGTCTGCAGACAGCTGCTGCCGTCAGATGTGCGATTTCCTTTACAGGAGCATTTGGTCCCTCAGACTTCATTCACCTTTCCAGCTGCTTGGTTGCTAGGAGTTTTCAGGCTGGGGGAGGACATGCACTGTGTTTGGTTTTCATTGATAGCCCGACCCCTCTGGGTTGCCACGCTCTTCCTACGTGCTGTTATGTCTGTCAGAGAGGGGGGCTGGAGTTTCTTTCTCCATCAGGGCTATTGAAATTAGGGCACCCGCCCCCACCCCATCATTGCCTCCCACCCCTCTTTTGGGCTTCATTGAATGGGGCACGCTCTCCTTGACAAACAAAGGAGTCTTGCAGAAAAGGGGCTGCCTGCATTTACTGCAGGAGGCATATGGTAGATTATGTGATCTCTGCATCCCTTCTCACCGCCCCCCCCAACACACACACACACACACACACACACACTTAGCATACAGGTGGGCATCACTCCAATACAAAGACCACCTCATTCAATATTTGCCCAACTTTCTCTAGTCAAACTGCTCCCCTCACCGGAGCTACATAACATTCATCTTTGTATGTTATGATCTATCCGTTTCTGTTCTTGTTTTGACCAATTTATTTCAAAATTTTAATGAAAAATTGTCAGAATCTGTTGGATTTCAAACCTGTTGGACTGTATTTTGATTTCCACTGTCTTCTGTTGCAGATTTGAAAAAGCCATTCAGCAGTCAAGCAGACTTGTCAACCAGTGAGTTTCTATTCAATCAAAAACTAGATTGAATATGTTATTGTACTTGTCTGTCTTTATTTCAGACAGACCAGTTTGTGTGTGGATTTCTTTTTCATTTACTCTTTTTGTGTATTTCAGAAAAATGCCAATTAGAAGAAACAACTCACTGCCGGTAAGATGATTTTCAGTTGTCTTATTTGAACACAGATGCCTGAAGGTGTAAGAATTTAAGTCAAACGCTGTCAAACGTCGACCACATGACACTTCTGACTAGGTTTTTCTTTTCTTTTTAAAAATTTTTTTTTTTCTTGCAGCTCCAACTTCTTAATTTTAGCCCATCTCTGAAGGGAAACGAAACACAAGCTCATCGCTATGGAATATTTGCCTCGCAACACTCCCAAAAATCCTCCTGTCAACTTGACAACAAGGAGAATGTGCCAGAGGTCAGTCATGGAGTTTTTTTTTCTGCTACTAGTTGCTAGTTATTATTTATTATTTTTTGTCCTATATGTTGTGCAAATTGCAGATCTCTTTCTTAAATTTGAATTATTTTCTTTCCAGGAGGGCTTTGAGTTTAAGAAACCAACCAAGCCGGCATCACGGAGCCGCGTGAACTCCCTCAGCAGCAGCCAGACAAAAGACGGGTTTGCCTGCCGTCCCGGCTCTGCACCGGCACTCATGGTGAGTAAACCGTGAAGGATTGACGTTCGTCTTCCCTGTGACTCAGCTGACAGAGATGCTAAAAACTGCGACTCTTCTCTCTGCCGTCTAGTTTTCACCCCCTCCAGTCCAGCAGCCGGACGGTCAGGACTCCAGTCCTCTGTATCTGAGACGCTCCTCCCTAACTTCCTGTCTAAACGATGACGAGGATGACGGCTTCCTGGATGTACTGGATGATGACATGGAGGTGAGGCCCCCCCTTCCAGCTATTTAAACCTCCATGGACGAGTAACTAATACATCCACTTGGTTATTATGGGTTATACATTTGTCTGACAATGCTCCCTTCATGCTGACAGGATGACTCTGCGATGCCGATGGGAATGGTCAGCCTGCTCACCGCCCCCCTGGTGTCCGACAGCACTGGGGAAGACTCAGTAAGTTTGAATCAAGCAGCTGAGAAGTTGTTTCCCTGGGCAACAGGAGTTTAAGACTTGTGATAATCTGTTTCGTCCAGCCTGTGGTTCGCTGCCGGCCGAGAAACCTGTTTCGGTCCCCCTCCGTGCCCAGCCCAGTGGCCCGACTCTGTGCAAAGCGTCCCGACTGCCCCCGAGATGAAAACACACCCATCAGGGTGAAGAGGCGGCGCAGCCTGGCCGGAACGCAGGTCACCAACCTGGAGCAAAACCCCGAATCCCCGAGGATGGTGAGCAGTTGACCTGAAATGAAGGAAAACATTTCCAGACTGATTCATTCACGTTTTTTTTCTGGTGCAGTTAGATCCTTAAATATTAAATCATTATAAGAAAGGAAAATCTTTTGGGTGTCAGTTTAGTCATTAGGCTCGTTAATCAGACATGAGTCTGACTCACTGATCAAAGTGCATCACAATAAAACAATAAACCAAAGCACAGAAAAGCATTTGTGGAAAAAATAAGATAAAATAGATAATATTATCTGCTGCCCTCAATTCAGTTCAACAGATCTCCTATGGGTAACTTGATGTAATTCAACTTCTTCCTGAGTGAATTAGTTTGTAGTTTGCAAAGTTGTAACATGAAAGCAGCCCCACTCTTCAGAAAAACGCAGGATAAGGATCAGTCTCTGCTGACCATCTGTTACTTTACCTTCTTGGCTTTGGAGTCGTCCCCTGAGGCTGAACGCCTGTTGTCCCCAATCTTAATTTACCTTTTTGTCATCTTCTTCCTCAAGGCCTGCTCTCTGCTGCAGAGGTCTAAATCCTTCTGCCAGACAGAGATCGAGAAGCTGCTTGATGGAGAAGACGGAGCTAATGAGCTAATCGGTGATTTCAGCAAGGTACGGATGACTTGTTTCTCTACATTTAAGGACTTAACTCTTTAAAATTCTCTCCTAATGTTTTGTTTTTCCTCTTTAGCCGTTCGTCCTGCCCACAGTGAGCGGCAAACACCAAGAGCTCAAGTACATCACCTCAGAGACGGTGGGTCGAGACTCTCTGCTGGTTCCTGCTGCTGTTAATAGAGACGTAACGGATGTTCCAGCTCTGCATCGCTCTAAATGTGGACGTTTGTTCTGTGTGTCCATTTAGATGGTGGCTGCCTTGTCCAGTCAGTTTGATCATCTGCTGGAGCGACTCGTTATCATCGACTGCCGCTACCCCTACGAGTTCGAGGGAGGACACATCAAGGTGAGCCTCCAGACATTTTTACGAAACCCTCTCAGCCCGTGTCAAAGTGTCTCTACCAGCTCACCTCATGTCGGTGTCCCTTCAGGGAGCTGTGAACCTGCACCAGGAGGAGCAGGTGGAGGAGTTCCTCCTCCAGACGCCCATCATCCCGTCCTGCCCGGACAAACGCGTCGTCATCATATTCCACTGCGAGTTCTCGTCGGAGCGTGGCCCCAGAATGTGCCGCTTCGTCAGGGAGCGAGACCGGGCCACCAACGACTACCCCAAACTCCACTACCCCGAGCTCTACATCCTCAAGGGCGGCTACAAAGACTTCTTCCATGACTTTGAGGTTCGTATTGAATCCAACTCTTATTTAGCAAGTGGTTCATTGAGCAAAAATTCACCTGGAGTAGTTTTAAACTCTTGTCCCCCCTCCCATGCAGTCGCAATGTGAACCTCAGTCCTACCGTCCGATGCACCACGAAGACTTCAAGGAAGACTTGAGGAAGTTCCGCCTCAAGAGTCGCACATGGGCCGGCGAGCGCAGCAAGAGGGACATGTACAGCCGACTGAAGAAGCTGTGAGTCGCCTCTCACCCCTCCCCGAAACAAATTGAGCACAAACGCATGAGGCCTCACCCCCCCCCCCACCACCACCACCAGCAAAGGAAACACCTTTTTGGGATTGAGTCAACGGTGATGGAATTTTTAAGAAAACTTTCAACTATAGCAAAGTTGGATATTTATGCAAAAATGAAGGTAAGACGTGAAAGGAGACACGACTCTTCAGGTGGATCGTTCCTCACAGATGAAGTGAAGCGATGCTTTTTAAAAACCACTGCCTGTTTTTTTCCTCTCGTTTTTAAATCATTCTGCCGTTATGAGGCTCAAATTCCCGCCTCATCGCAACAACGCCAGCAAACCACCACTGCCACGCCCGACTGCCACGCCCGACGCCTCCGTCTCCTCAGGATTGTGTTTGGTTCACGTTTCTGATTTGAGCACTTAATTTAAATACCTTAAAACCGGTAAGGTGCTTTTTTTTTTTTTTTTTTTTTAAGGATTTTTTTTTTTTTTTTACTAAAATTTTTATCAATTATATTTACCGCTATTCTGACACTGATTTGTTAAATATGCATTTCTCCTTGTGTTTAAATTTTACAGCAATATAAGTTTTCTTTATTATTTGTATTTCCTCGGTCAGAAGACGCCAAAGCGAATCGGCTAACTGTTAACTTTGCAGTGAGATTATTTTCGATGCTGCAGGTCAGCGAGCGTTAGAGGACTTTAGTTCCAAGAAACATTTTCTTTGCTTTGATTTCTTTTTAATATGGAGAGAAAAATGTTTATCATGAATAGTGTTTTTGGTACAGGCTTGTGGGGGAGCTGCTGAAATAATAAATGGCCAATGTGTGATCCAACTGTGGTTATTCCTTTTGTTCTTAAAAAAAAAAAAAAAAAATTGAAAGTGTGTACTGATTTTAAATCTTGCAGCGATAGTTGTGGATCAAATCAAAACTCTAGGAACTTTTTGGCGCATAGAATTGTCTTTGTCATATCAAAGAAAGAAAATCAGATGTAACGTTAAGGGTCTTAAATTTAGGAATTTAAGTTTGGATTAGTTTGTTTCAGGACTTTGTGCAGGATTCAGTCAGAACTAGTCTTCTCTATTTGCACACTATGGCGGGACACTTTTTCCACACGGCACTTCCTGTTTTTCAAATTTCCCCCCCTCTGTCCGGCCCTGGGAGTGGTCTCTGCTGCAGCACGTGCCTAAACACACACACACACACACACACACACACACACACACACACACACACACACACACACACACACACACACACACACATTCCTGTGTGCACAGGGACTGGCTTTGTTGAAATGGCGGCTGGCAGCCGGCCACGCGTTTGTTGGACGTGTCCTTACGGGTTCAACAGCAGGGAGGGGAAGAACACCCCCCCCCCCCCTCAGCCAACATGTGCTGCGAACACGTGACCGATGTGATGTTTCTGGCGCTCCACCAGAGTTTGAAATCAGGCCGTTTCCTGGAGGGGGTGTGGGTCTGTTTGCATTCCAGCGATTGTGAAAATTACAGCCAGAAGCTTGTTGTTTTTGTGCAACTTCTACTCAACCCTGGGAAAAAGTGTTGGCAGGATTATGGATAATAAAAAGCACGTGTAGATTTTTTTTTCTGTGACCTTAAAGTTGTTTTTTTTTTTTTTTTAATATTTTCTTGTTTTGCTGCCACATTCAACTTTATGTGTAGCATATATATATGGAAGAACACTCATTTTATACTGCATTGGAGCCATCAGATTATTCAGAAAAAGAAAGGAAAATTTCTTCACCCTGAAAAAAGCAGACATACAGTTGTCTGATTCATTCTTTAGCTTTTAAGGATTGAAGTGATATAAAATCTTAAAGATGGTCTAAACCATTATTGTGATTAGAAGTGAGACCAAGCATGTGTAACATTCTGGGTATTGGTTCTGCTGAAAGGTTCTGCTTAAAAGAAATGGGGAAAATTGTTCTGTCAGAGTCTTAAACCTAAATTTGGATTGAGGGGAACTGGCTTTTTTTGTTGTTGTTGTCTTCCAATCATTTGATCTGTAAATCAGTTTTTCCGCTCCAGAAATGTGGGGAATGTAGGTGTTGATCCATTTGAGCAAATCTCCTCAAATCTTTTATTTTCAGAGTACATTTTACGACACAACTGGCTAAATATAAAATAAAACTGCTGTCGGTTATGGAGCTGAGATTATCTTAGGTTAAAGACAGAAGAAACTGTCTTTACTGATGGCAAAAAGTGACGAATTATTCATTTTATGTTCAATTCAAGCTGTCGCTAATGCTAAGCTACTGGTTAACCTGATGAATGTAGCACCTGCCCCACCCACCCTTCCCGTCGTCACACCCCCATCCCAGTGGAAGTCACCTGAACTTGTTGCACCGACCTGTTGATTCTCATCAACCGACAAATCCAAGCGCCTCGGCTCAGACGGCGAAACACGGCGGAGCTGTGTGGTTTTATATCGAGGTGGGTGGGTGGGGGGGGTTTGGTGAGGTGAAATGTGGAGAAACTTTCCCATGATTTCACCAAGAGTCATGGATGTGCTCATTTCCACATGCTGACCAGACTGAATTTCACTCGCTTTATCTTCCTTTATTTGAAATGCGCGGGCCAGGAGTCATTGGTGCAGATGAAGAACCGGTCGGTGCGTCCTGTTCTTGTTCTTGTTCTTGTTCGTCAGCTTCTTTTAACCCTCAGTGACTCATAGTTCACAAGCACTTTTCTGAGGAAGTTTCTCAGAAGTGCCTGCTGCATTTTTAAAAAATGTCAGCTTCCTGTTGTTTCTAACTGCAAAATGTTTCCCTTTCATGTTGAATTTTTGCACTGATTTAGATTTTTTCCCTTCACACCTTTTTCAAAATTGCTTCATATAACTAATGAAATCAGGATGAAATCAGTCAGACCTGCTTTAAAGGAATCTGCTTTTCCCCTTTGTGGTTTGTAATGAATAATAGTCCTGCAGCTAGTTAGCTTAGCTTAGCTCTCAGCTAACAGCTACATGTTGATTGATGGATGTTATTCGTGGAAAACTGGTTCACTGGAAAATGAAGTTGGGGTTTTAATGTAAAAATAGAAGATGTCTTTTTTATTTACTGTTAACAGGGACACAAAATGACAATGAATGTGATGTAAAAGGGATAAAAAATATTTTCAGCTCAACTTTAAATCACTGCAAATCAGAAAAACAAGGCAGGAATTGATTTTTGGATTTTATTTCGTGCATTGCTTTGAAGAAGAGTTCCGACACGCAAATATGAGTTTCTTTTTTGCTCAATTTTTTTGTTCTCCTCAGTTGAGTGGAAACAAGTTTCTTTGAGGCTTTATCATGATTTATTTTGCAAACCTGTCTTTTGCAGATTCTCATTTTAATTTATCACTAAACCAAAATTTTGCTGCTTTTTGATTTTACTGCACATAAAAATGAAGAAGACACATCCCGAAAGCTGCACATACACAGTTACGTTTTGCTGCTCTCACAGATTTTACATGAACAACAGCAGAATGAGAGGTTTTCATTCACGTACAGATGAAATCCCTCAAACCGCTGGAATCCGCACCGCCTGTGGGGTGGCATCGTTCTCCGTGGGTCTGTGGAGGGCAGAGGGCGAGGAGGTTAACAGGACAGTGGGGTGAATGCTAACAAAGCCAGTTGAACATTTTCTTTCTGGTCCGTTCAGCTTCTTTTCAGAGACACACACTTATCAGGGCCTCTCGGACTGCAGAAGCGTGACCAGCAGCAGCTGCTGGATTAACAGCTGCCTCTCTTTGTCTGCAGAGACCCGACAGGCTCTCGTCTCGCTGCAGCTTCGGCCTCTCGTGTTTTCATTCACGCGTCAGACTTTTACTCTCGACGTCTTCTAACCACTGTCAGGCTGACGTTCATCCGCTTCAACTGAGTCATCGCAATAGTTTAGGTGGTCTTTTCATTAAAAATCTACCAGTACTCTTTCCAGCTTCTACAAGCCTCAGTTTGAGATATTTTTATGATAATGAATTGAAGATCTTTTGGTCTCGGTTTATATATAACATGAATATTAGACTGAATCTGATCTACTCAGTTATCTTGACGAACTGAGCTACTCACTCTCACATTTTCATTCTCATGACCTTCTTGGCATGAAATCTTGGTCCACTGGTTGAGCTTGCAGCATGAAATTACCCTTTACTTGTGGGAGAACTTCTGGTTAAAGGGATAGTCAGGAGTATTCTAGATGTCTCAAGATTGGGCTTTTACAATTACACAGTAAATATTTGATGGATTACCATGAAACAAGGTTTTATGTGTCATGGAAGGAGACACAACATGTTTTTCTTGTATAGTTATTGAACTAATAATGACTTTAGAGGCAGCAGTAGCTCAGTCCACTGGGTCTCGAGCTAGGGACCGGAGGGTGAATAGTTAAAGACCCATGTGGGAGTGTGAACTGGCAGTGGAGACATGCCAGCTCACCTCCTATGCACTGCCAAGGTACCCTTGAGCAAGGCACCATCTCCTTAGATGTCGCTCATTTTGTGCACCCTACGTGAGAGGTACCCACTGGTCTACTTCCTATCATCTGCATGCCTACAGGCCCCGTGTGTGTGTATTCAGGCCTACAGTAATTTCTCTATGACGATTAATAATAAATTGAATATTATTGTTGTTGTTCTTACTATTGTTATTATTATTATTATTATTATTAATAATAATAATAATAAATGTAAGCTGGTGGTGGTTTGCTTTGACAATCAACTTTATAATATTGGCTTTATATCTTCTCAATATAATATAATGTAATATAATAATAAAATATAATACAATGTGATAGGACTATACACTTCGAGCGCCATCTGCTGGCTCAAATAATTCACAACAACGGGAGCCGAGAGCCGTCACGTGACCAACGCGGAAGTAGGTCACCACCAGAAACGCCGTTGCAGAAGTAAACAGTACGTGAAAACTACGCGTCTTCTGTTTTTTCTGGTCACGAATGACAACATGGTGCGATGTTTCCTGATCCACACCGTCTGTCCGGTCAGCGCACTCGGTGCCGGGGAGAGTCGGGTGCTTTATTCCCGAGTGTTTGGACCGGACGAAGCAATTTTTTCGGACCAAGAAATGAGCCCGGAGGAGAGACGCATCCTGCAGAAGGAGAAGCTCGCTGTGGTGGCCAGGTGAAGGGGGATGAAAGTGTCGATTGTATTTGTATTTTCCTTCCTATTTCTCTATTTGTTCATAAATCAGTGCTCCTGTGGGTGTCAGGCAGGTCCGGAGCGCGGTGACCCTCTCTCGGGAGGCTTCGGGGCGCCTGATGGCGGAGGCGCTCCTCGGTGAGGAGGCGCTGGCGCTGCAGGAGGCGGACAGCGGGGTGGCGCGTCTGCGGGCCGGAGAGCCCTTCTCTGAGGAGATGAGCGCTCTGTGGCTGGGCGTCCACAGTTTGGGCTTCACGCTGGTTTGTGAGGCCCACGAGAACCTTCTTCTGGCGGAGGGGACCCTCCGGAACCTGAGCCGACACTGCCTGGAGCAGCTGCACCTGCTGGGGCAGGGCAGCGAGGTGAGCAGCCAGAAATAAAGAACCCTGACCTGGATGAAGAGTTTTAGTTCTGAACTCTGCTTGTGATCAGATCAGGTTGGAATTTGTGGGCTCAGACGCCATACAGATTTTACTGACGTCTCCTTTCTCTCTCCAGGTCCTCCTGAGGAGCCACCGAGTCGACGCTCTACTCAACCGCCTGCTTCCTCACGGGCAGCTCCTCTTCCTCAACCACCGCTTCGCCCAGAGTCTGGAGAAGGAGGTGGCGGCTTACATGGCAAAATAAACCCAACGCGAGGCCTCTGCCTGGCGCTCGACCAGCTCCACCGCTGGTTTGGAGGTCAACTCCTGCTCGCCGCGGCGACGAGCATCTTGACACGTCGCTCCCGACCGTTGTTTACCTTCTGTCACGTTTCCACGGCGGCAGGAGGATTAGTGGCAGCTGCTGTTTCAGATTGCACGAGGTGGAAAACACAAAGAGCGGTAAATATCTCCCTCAGCCACTTGCAGTTCTCTGGTGGCTGCGTGGGAGGCTTCAGTTCAAATCCTGTTTGTCAAATTGAAGAGTGAAAAGGAAAATGTGGCAGATTAAAGAGCGCAGCTGGAGAGGCCGGCAGAAAGCGACTCGTCGACATGAAAGACAGCGTTTTATCTGATTCACCGCACTCGAGGTGCCGGAGACCCGTCGGGACCCGAAGGCATCAGACTTGAACTTGTTTTTGACAATAAATGGGGGAAGAAATGAATCTCAGATTTAGCTGCTAACGCGGCGTTTGTTCCTGAAGAGCAGCAGCAACAACGGACCACAATCACCTCTAGATGTGGAACAAAAATGGCAATAATGACAATAAAAGTGGGAGGTGATTGGAAATATTAAGATGTTTTCTCGTGTTATTTACATGACCCACCTCCTCCTCATATAGATGCGTTTATCTCCAACAAACCAAATTTACATAATGCATTCCTCAAAACACAAAATGCCAAAACACATCTGCATACCAAACAATTTTAATCTAGATCTCCATCATCAGTGTCCAAAATGATTTAAAAGGAGGTTCTATGCACTATTACTATTATTATTATTATTATTATTATTTCACAAGCAAAACCTCATTTAGAAGAACACATGTCATGATGTTAGCACCCAGAACAAAACAGGAAATGATGATGAGAACATTAACCACAACAGAAAACATCCAGACACAACATGAAACAAATGTTTTCCCATGTTCCTTGTTTCAAGATTGCCCCCCCCCCCCTCCTCAAATGAAGTCTCGATCTTCTGCTCCTCCTCCTCCTGGCATCCTTAAAGCCTCTTAAAGCCCAGTTTATGTGCTGGCAACCAAATCTGAAACTAGAGAAGTGATTTTATGTGGGTAAAAATATCTGTCAGGATGCCAACATCACTTACTTTGATCTTCTCTTTTTTTCCCACTATTAGAAAATAAAACTAATTTTAGCATTACCCAAGGCGGATTCTTTGAAATTTGTGTACTCTGCAATCAAGGACACACAGTGTTTTTTTTTTTTTTTTCATGAAGTAGACAACAGGGACAACGTATTAAAAATGATAAAACGCACACTGGAAGGATTTAGAGGTTGTATACATCTCAGGGGGATCAAACAACACAAAACCAACATTAGCGGGATAAAAACAACAACAAACACAACAAAACCGAATCAGGTGACCGATGAGTTCGACTGCATGTCAAACAGGAGGATGACGTCCCTGTAAGTTTCACTGAACGGGGGATTTAGTGAAGAGAGGCAGAACCGTAATCCCCAACAGGTCATTCTGGATTTACAGTGCTGCCAAAAGTATGCGGACACTCCTGCTTTCGATTGTATGCATTTGGACAGAATTCTTTTTGACATATCAAAATAATCTTATGTCCTAAATACCACCTATGTAGTCTAATTTTTTTATATATTCATAAAGGAGTCCTGTCATGGTGCACAGCTGGAAACAGAACTGGAAAAAGGAATCCTGAATTTGTATCTGGTGCCGCTTTGAAATCTAATCTTCCTTTCCCTTCAACACATACTTTACAAAACGCACCCAAACCCTTTCCTATATATAATTTTAAACACCTCGTATAGGTAACGTCACCTCTGCATCGCTCTGGGAGCAGAGGTGATAAATAATTCCAAATTTAATCAGTTTAAGTATGAAAGAGTACATGTCGGACGAAAGGAAAAATTACAGTATTTTCCACACTATAAGGCGCACTGGACTATAAGGCGCACCTCCAGTGAATGGCCTATTTTAAATCTTTATCATATATAAGGCGCACTGGATTATAAGGTGGATCTGATTATAAGGTGCACCTTCAATGAATGGCCTATTGCAAAACTTTTTTCACAAAGAAGGCCCATTATAAGGCGCACTGTCGGTTTTTGAGAAAATTAAAGGCTAATATGTGCACCTTATAGTGCATAAATAGTTTTTTTTCTGATCATACTCAATCAAGTTGACTAAATATATAAATAAAATTGGAAAAAAAATGCACAGAAGCATAAAAACACAAACAATGATAATAAATAATAAATTCTATCTTTATGTCATCCACCATTTCACAAAATGTCTTCAAAATCCAAACCCAACCTTCAAAATGTCTCATAAAGAGATAAGCAAACAAACATGTTTGATTATATAAGAGCCTCCAAATGTCATTGGTGGAGGTCGTAATGATGTTGAACTCTTTTACACAGCTAACACATGTTGAATAAGTTACTATAGTTTTAAGGAAATCTGAGAAATACTGCAGATCTGTAATCTCTCAAAACAAAATTTGGGTTCATCCATATTTTTCTTTCTGCTTGTAATTGCAGCGTCAGGCCTGCTATTCCCGGCATGGCCGCTAGGAGGCAGTATGCTGTCGCCTTGACGAGGTTCTGCAGAGTCTTTGGTCCTGATAACAAGAGACAAGCAGTGACACCAAAGCAAGCATCCACCAGGCTAGAGAATCAGGAGGGCTGATGCTGCGTTAAACAGTTTAAAATGAGCCAGTAGACATCAAACAAACAACGCTGAGATTGTTTTCATGTGTGAAATCAGTTTGTAATTACACCCTAATTACTGATGCACCCACAAACCTCTCCACGCACACACAAACACAGGGAAGCTAATCTATGCCTGCAAACAGCTGTTTGGGTAAAGAAACACGCTTCAAGTCAAGTGGACATTAAAAATGATCAGATCTGCTTCAGATTTGTTTGTGTAAACGCCACTGTTTTCCTTTCTTCCTCTGTGATCAGAGGTCAAATTGCATTTCATCACAAGCACGGCTAGGTTTGTGGGTAGGATTATGAATGAGGACAAGTCACACATCACAGCGCTCAAATAAACCGAAGTGGATAAGGGGAAAAGTGCTCGGTAAAAATTGCACAAAAAAAAAAAAAAAGAAATGAAAAACCCACCGGGGTTGGAAATGGCTGCTCTGAAATGAGTGTATTTAGTTGTCCTCAGTGTGAAAAGAGGGTTCTGGGGTCACAGTAAAAGTTTAAATGGGTTAACGTTGTGAAGACGCTCTCAAGAAGCCGTAAGTTTTTATTCAAACCGTTCCCTGGAGGTGATTACTTCTTGATCAGCACGAAGCACAAACCCGTCTGTGAAATCAGCTGCTTTAATGCGGAGTTGAAATGAAAAGCTGAGCACTCAGCCTTCAATAGCCCTTACAGGGGGAATAAATTGAAGACCATTAACTGGAGTACATAAAATTCTCATAGCAAAAACAATCTTGTGCTATTAACTGTCTCTGCAAAGTGGTTTTTAGCAGCCCAACATTCAAAAAACAACCAAATGAAGAGTTGGATGGATTTCTCGAGGGTGCCCATAAAGGTCAAAGTGCATTAGACGGCAGCGCCAGTCAATCACTGGTAAAACTGGGTAGCTGCTTTCCACATAGCCCGGAGTGCACTGCTGTCAAGAGGGAAAGTTCTTCCAGAAGATCTGATGCTTAAACATGCACTTAAGGGATTTAAAAACGCACCACTGTGTTTACGTGCACATTTGCTCAGTTATTTTTTTTCCCCCATCCCTCCATCCTCTTTGGCTTTATCTGCGGCTCAGGTCGTTGTGGCGGCAGCCTGGGTGGGATCCTCCAGACATCCCTCTCCTCAGCAACACTTTCCCCGCTCCTCCTCCTCCTCCTCCTCCTCCTCCTCCTCAGGGATCCCAAGGTGTTCCTAGGCGACATCAAATATGTAATCCCCCCCAGCAACTTGAGTCTACCCCGGAAGCTCCTCCTGATTGGTCGTGTCCAGGAGTCATCAAAGTTGAAAAAAAACAAAACAAAAACAATGATGTCATCCCGGTGGGCGGCGGCCTCCTCTTCAGTTAGAGCTGAGGTCACATCAAACCAGGTGGTTTCTTCAATTCTTGCGGTGGCTGGTCTTGTCCCAGTTTATTAACCTCGTGGGGTGAGGTCAGTGCTATTCACACCCGTTTGTGTGAGGGCTGTCCGAATTTGATCCCGGCCCAAACTTGCCCCCGGGCGTCCCATCAGCACAGTACAGACGTCAAAGTCAGAACCGGTTCAGGCAGACGGAGATCTTGTCCTGCACAGATGTCCCAGATCGGGATGCAAACCAACGGCCTTAACCCGTCTCCTCCGACCACCTCCTGCTGTCCCTACTGTGGACTCACCCCCCCCTTTCCCTCCTGCCCCCACATTTTGCTCATCATCCGTGGAGTCAAACCAGAGCAGTGCTGACGTTGTCACAAGTCGTCTCCGTCACTCGTTCCATCTTTTCTTCTTCTTGAGTTTTGTTCTCTCCCTCCCACCAGCCTGGAGCCCCAACAAAAGGTCCTCACATTGAACTTTGGGGGCTGCCCATTGAATTCGCCGACTCCTTTAAAGATTGGAGCCTCAATATATTTTTTCTGCTGCCTCATTAGACGTCTCCTTGACTATTGTATGGCTCATGGCGAGAGCACTGTGGAGAAAATGGGCTCAGCTCCAGCCAAGGATACAATATGAATTTCAATGCGAGTTGACGACTTATTCACTTTAGCCTTTGTCGGGGGAACGTGGCGTGAAATACCTGAACGCCACGGCTGCCGTTTGCGCACACATTAGGTGTAATTTCCATTCCCTTTCATGCATACGTCTCCAACAGTTCGAATATTCCTCTTGTAGGTGGAAACCTAAATATGGATTTGATTGGAGCGGAGGATGAGAAATGCTCAGTGATATCAGCTAAACGCCACTCATATTAAGTGTCAAAACAGATCTTGGTAATCTTGGTACGTTTCTGCATCCTTTGCTGCTGCCGTGGGAGGGAGGTTGCATGTTTGAGGTACAATGTGTGGGTCTTGACATGTTAAGCTTGAAAGAACGGCTTAAATAAGGAAATAATGATGTCGTCCTATAGATGTTCTGCCATAGATGTGGAAAATATGTATAATAATATAAATATAACACACACACACACACACACTTAGTCGATCAGAGATGTTCTCTCTTAACATCTGAAATCCTGTTGGATTTCCAATTTCAAGTCATTTTTTTTGGTGTTTAATGTCTTTTTTTTCCACATTTCAACCCATCCTCACCAGACGTCTGGCGTCTGAAGGTATCGCTCGTCAGCGTGAAACTATTGCAGCACTTCAAACGGCTCAATTATTAAAAAAAAAAAAATCAGTCAATTATTTCTTAATTAAGCTCCCTGTGAAGCGTCTTTCCTCTGTGGGTTTGCTGTTCACGCTGCTCATTATCAATAAAAAAGGCAGCGCTGTCTGCGGGTAAACATCCGGCCTCGTGGAGAGAAACGAATGCGAGCGCTGCTCACTTTGTTTTTTTGTTTGCTTCTTTTTTTTTTGTTTTCCTATCTCATATTGATTTGTTGATCTGTAAATAAGTGAAGCGATAAAGCCATCCAGTCTGAGAGAGGCCACCCCGCTCCCGATGCCCTGATAGCAACGCGGAGAGGATTTTAAAACCATCTCATCTGCCTTTCATCCACTTCTCTCTCACAGATGATGTAACGCGCCGCTTCATTAGTAAAACACACTCATATTTCTATCATGTGGGAAACCCTCTGCTTCTTTATTGCTCGCAATTGGTCATTAATTGCAATTTCTTAACAGTAATCAAAATAATTGCGCAGAATTGCTTGCTCTAAAAACACGTCGTTCTGGGTTGTAATTTGTGCAAATGTGATCATATCCAGTTCAGAGCACCGGCAGTAAAGTGTTACGACCGCCTCGGTAAATTTACATCTGAGGTTGGCTGACTGGTTTATGGTAAAGTTACGGTCCGACTGTGCATTGTTGTATTTTAATCCGTGGGTCGGACGTCTTTACAACACTCCCTCGTGTTTCCCACACGACGCTTTGCTTCGATCAAAACTCCCCAGGAGGATGAGGCTCGTTTAAAGCGGGTAGTGGGTTCCAACTGTTTGTTATGACCAGCTGATTTAATTACGCCGCCTGTCTGACGGAATGAGAGTAGAAGAGCCGGTCAGAAAGTGGATATTGGCCTAGATTCTGTAGTAAATTTAGCTCTAGATAGATACAGGTCACCCCAAAGGTAAGGCACATAAACAGCGAGACGTAAAGTGACTCCCTACACCTGATTTATGAGGTAATCCCATCCAAATTAAGCCCCTTCACACATATCTACGTAACCTGTTTCCTTCTTTAAGATGACTTCTTCCATTTTGCCTCTAAGCTAACAGCATCACATGCAAATCTGTAGGATCTAATTTTTAAAAATGTTTTAATTCTATATACTGTTGTGATCCCCGAAGGGAAATTAATAACGTACACTCTAGTGTGTTAGCCGTCAATCAATCATACGCATGCATATTAGTGTGTACGGGCCCCTGTAATACACACAACCACACACAGGGGGGCCTGTGAGCATGCAATAGGAGGTAGAGTGGTGGGCAGCCCCTTTGTGGAGCGCCCAAATGAGCATCTTGTAAGGGGGGACACCTCCCACTGTCAGGTCACACTCCGGGTGTATTTTTTTGGGCGGGAGCAGATCTTTAGCATCTTCATGCTAGTCCTTTTAGCTTTGCATCTTAAACAGGTTACATGAACCGATCCAGACGACTAACTTCATTGATCGACTGTTAATTTGCACAAGTCTAGATTTCTGGATTGCTAATTTGTGATTAACTACTAGTTTCTCCTCTGGTTTTTGACGCTAATCCTAACTCGGTGGTGTGCGGTTGCTTTATTAAAAATTTTTGGCTGACAGTACAGGTTAATGAGTTCAGTCAGAGTGAAGTTAAAGTGCTGTTTACCAGAAACAGCTAAAATAAGCTCAAATCTCCCGAGAGCTGCAGAGTTGTTGTAAACCTGAGTTTTATTCAGTCGAATATCAAAACATTTCTCTCTTTCCCGATCTTCAGGCTGCTGCCTCTGCAAGTTTATTTGCGTAATCTATTTGCACCTCCCCAGAATATGAATATTCTGTGTGTCTCTAGCTTTTACACCAGTTTACCACAGTCCATTAGAAGCTTCACATCCCACACAGTGCTTATTGCACGTGAGAGCCCTGAGTGGGATAACACAGTGCAAAAGTGCCTCATTATAGCTGCTTTCCAAATTAAATGGAGAAGATGTATTATTCATTTGTGGAGAATCCCCTGTGTGTGTGAGACCCAACAGGAAAACAGGAACTGTGTGAAGTTTTTAGCTGTCGGTCCAAGCACCCACATCTGGGACCCAGGGGAGTCCATCCACCATTCACTCACATTAATCATATGATATCCAGGAGGCCTCTCCAAATTGGATGCCTTCTACCTCATACCTGCGTCCTTTCTTTGTCCACATATAATTGCTTTGTCCAGTCAATACCACTGGCACAAAAACAAGTTTACTCCATTTAAGTTTCTGGCTTCTCGAATAGTCTGCATTTCTAGATGTCATAACAAGTATTTTGCCTCAGATTTGAGGACAAAGCAGAAGCACTGCCGGTAAATGGAGAATTGCTGTGAACAGGTAGATTTTATACACTCAGAGAGCACAAACTGCCGCCAAAACAGCTTTATTTACTTGTTATTTCATGAGACTGAAGTCTGATTAGAATAGCAAAAATTAGCTTAGCAGGAAAGCTAAGCTGGCAACTAATATTTGTCTGATTTCTGAGAAATCAAGACATCACATAAGCGAACATTGTCTCATAGGTTTATAGCATACATGCCCGCTACAAAGACAAACTGCTATCTTGGCTGCATTGAAAATGACTAAAATAAACCTGTAAACATCTATTGTGAGCTTCTATTGTTGTCTCAGGAACAAATAAATCACAGATTAAAAATTAATTCATGTGACAAATGTGTTCTACTAATATTCAAGAAAGTTCACCATCCCTATGAAACCGTATTTATGCCAACGTTTCATCACGAACGCCATCGTGGCATCTAGTACGTCCATGTTGGTTCTGAATCTAATCTATTTCCTGTTTTATTTTGAAGGCTCAGTGCTTTTAATTTACTCTGACTGGTTTCCCTCCAATATCAGTGTTGATTGTCTTCACCTGTGTGTGTGTGTGTGATCCCACTGGTTTCCAGTCTACCTGAGGAGTGTTTCTGCCTCCAGTGCGATGCTGAGCTGTGATTCCGTGGCCGCAAACAGAAAATCACGGTAAATATAAATGTATTCATTCTCTTCCTGAGACGTATTCTCTGCTGATTTGCATCGCGTGTCTTCTGCAGCCGTTGCAGTCGCACCTCTGAATGCTTATTTGTGCAACGTAATACACTTTTAAAGAAGGGGAATTGCAATTAGAGGAGGGAAAGTGGGTCACCCAGGACGCGGGGGAATGTGCAGCGGAAAGCACTATTTGCTTGTCATGTCAGCTCTCAGTGAGCTCCAGTCGCTCAGGATCGGCCCCCGGTGTCAGTAGCGTTGGGCAGGTTGAATCCACTCTAAAAGCAAGCCTGTCCAATTTTCATCTTTACTGCCCATTACCTTTCACACCCAGAGCCTCCAATGTGTTGGCCGACAGCTGTCATGTTTCACGCCGCCCCGATGACTGCATACATTCGAGGAGATTAGAGGTTTGTCCGGCCTTTACGTGTGATGGGACGTCTCATCACGGCGACGCTGGTGGAAAAACCCGGCACACGTGGTGAAGAATCCATTCAGGCGTGTTTTATTCTCTGTGCCCTGAATGTGATCACTGGTTATTTCAGCGTACAAAAGAGAGGCTTCGTTTTATTATGATGGCAGCTGAATAATTACAGGTTTGTGATTGTGTCTGTGAGATATGTGGACTTTTTTTTTTTTTTCTTTTTTGACGCCTATGTGATAATAATTGCTGAGAGAACAGCTTAGCCGCAACCCTATTTGAACACATCACAGGTTGTACTTTCGATTGATGCCTTTTTCAGTGCTGGAGAGAGTCCAAAAGCCTTCACGGTTCAGTGTATAATTTATTCCACAGGAACAAGGTGAATGGATTCAGGGGGTTGTATCTAAGAGTCATGATGCTCACTAGTGAAAATATCTGGAGATTGTCCATATTGCTTTCATTCACGGACAACCGTTGTTCAACAAATGAGGGAACATTTGGCCGGCGCGCTTGAACGTCTACCGACGAAAAGACCCAAATGACTTCATGTCGTTTATGGAGGAATCAGTTGCGACACCGGTAACTAGAAAGCCTCCAGAGAGAGAAGATACCTCTGCCAATGTCACCAATCAATCGCTGCGTCCTGGGTTTAGCACAGATTATGATGTCACCTTTTATTCTGGGAGGAAATGCGGGAACAGAAGCAAGAGTCCATACACTTACGTTCTGGTTGTTTCCTTGCTTCTGCTTCCACTTGGTATGATTTCATCAGAGGTTTTCTTTTAGATTCACATTTTCTTCTTAAAGCACATGATCAATGATGCTGTTTTGTCTTAATTTGTTTTAGGTCTTTCATCAAATTCGGGATCAGTCGGCCCCCCCGTATTCGCCTTGGCGCTCGAGTGCATTTAAACAAGTGCAATCCATTAGAAAAGAGAGTTCCCGGCGTAACAGAAAATGTTTTTTTTCTTATTTTATTTTTTTTTTTGAAAGCTTTAATTAACATCAGATCAATTTTAAGGATAATTATAGCTTTGACTGATCTTTCAAAGCAAACTTTTGTCAGAGTAATTTTTCATCATGTGGATAAAAGGAAAAAAAAAAGCAGAGATTAGAAGGGAATTAATCGAGAGTGATGTGGAGGAGAGCAACCGCTGTGACCTTCTTGTTTAGGTGTTATGTTTCCTATCTCTGCCTGCTAGCACAGGGCACCGACACGAGCGTTTTATAAAAATTTGTGTAGCTATGTTTGGTACGGTGGGACATTAATAGGGGAGTAGGATCACTGATTTGATTTCCCACATCAAAACATTTCTGTAAAAACCCTCAAAAGTTGTCGGTCTAATCAGCATCAATCAGCACATTGCATAACAGTGATATATTTCATCCCAACCTCCTTAATCAGACACCACAGACATGCCGTGTTTGCTCATATTAAATGCCGCGTTTAGAGAAGAAACAAGAACAAAGTTAGAGAATCCTTTGCTCAAACTACCAGGATTCTTCCGAGGTCTAACAGCCTCTTTTAATTGGATTAAACCCGCTTTTTCTGTGATGCTCAGAACATCAATACATACTATATACTGTATATTTAAAATTCATCAAGATCAGATCTCACCGGTAGAGGTTTCATGTCTAGTTTTCTCTAGGTGTCATTTAGAAGGTTGAATCTGGCCATGAAGTATACAATTTTAGAAGTATTGTTCGATTCCAGCTCATAATGGCAGTGTAAGAGCTCGTGATTTATGTGCCCCCATTGTACGATTTGTCATCTCACGACCTGACGGCTCACACTGTGTGTAAAATAGGCTTGTTGGCCCCTGTGGATGAGTACCAGAGTACCAAAGTAACCAAGTATTTTTCTTTCTTTCTCTGCAATTGCTTTCCACCAATAATTACTCTTAATCTACACTGTGGTCTATTTTATCTACTTGCTGTCATTCAGTTTTATTTCTAGCCAGATTGGAGCCTGGTCTAACTGTCACAAACCAAGAACCTTTTGTACACGTGGCCAAATCAGCACGTCGGTGTTGTGTTGAGGCAGCGCGTTTGAGATACACTGTGACCAGGAACAAAAAAAATGGTCCAGGTTGGAATAAACACACACACACAGACACACACACACACACACACGCATACACACATGCATACACACACATGCACACACACACACACACACACGAAATACATGACAAATCAGAGATTCGCTTGACCACCTTGACCCCGATCAACATCAGTTGATTGAGCGATGATTTCTCTTGACCACACCCGGTATGATTCCTGGGGAAGATGAAATCTGGACGGACCTAAAAATTTGGACAAAAACTAAGTACAGTGCAATCCAAAAACAAATAAACGAAAAAAAACAACAACCAAAAAACAAGTCAGGACGGTGGGGGAAATGGAAGAAAATTGTGAGGATTTACAAAATGTGAAAACCTTATTAATAGAAGCACAAAGACGACACAGAATGTTTCTGGAATCAAAATTCCTAACGAGGACGTTTTTTTAAAAAGCATAAAATATTTTTGGAAACCATTTCCCAATAACTTTGCAGCTCAGCAGACCAGGACATTCTGACGATTCCTCCCTGCTAACCGCTCAACGCTAACAACCTCTCCTGTTATTTCCATCCGTCTCTTTCCACTCAACTACAGGCTTCCCTGCTGCATATCCACACAACCACTGCTCTGTAGTTAATGTAAGACATTATACCAAGTCTGAATTCAATTCTGATGAATGCGAGAGCTGCAGGAGCTCAAGGTTAATGAGTGAACGTGTGATTGTATAGACGACTGCTGTGAAAACAACATATTTTATCCAACACAAAGAACGTTTGACTGCGGTGTGGATTGTGAAAAGGAAACCGTGAACTCCCATAGATTATTCTTGTACATCTAAATGAGAGTTTTATAATTACATGTGCTGCACAGGTTCGGGTTAAATGTATAAATAAAAACACCACACTGGGTACACCTGTGGTCAGGATGGATGGGTGAAGGTAGACAACACAAGCTGTTTATTTTTTTTCAAACTGGAGTCAAGGAAATTCAAATAAAATTTAAACTTTATTATTTAAGATCTTAAATTGCTGCAATCTGCTAGAACCACTAAAAGCGTTTGTATGTGTGTGAGCATTACTCTATGTGAGAAGTGTGGACATTATGGACCCACTGATGGGTTTAAAACACTGGTGTTTGGGAAGCAATCGCACATTTTAGCTTCCATATTTAAAGGTTAAGGTGACAAGGAAAGCAAACCACAATTTGTATGTTTAATACAAAGAAAGGAAATTACATTTGTTCCACCGTGAATAGAGGAAATAAAACCCCTGCAAATTCTAATAGTCTCCGACTCAAGCGCATCCCTGGCTGGTTTGAAACATACTGCTTCAAAATGTGGAAGGAAATTGAGAGAAAATACTTCACTCCTCTTAAGGATTTATTAAATTCAGAAATCCTGTAGTTTTTACGAGCTTGTGTATCGAGGGAATGAAGCGGTAGATCAACTTGCCGAAAATGGATGGAAATCAAGTCAATATGGAAATAAGTAATGGAGGAAGCGATTCTTTCATTTGGAAGAAAAATTAAGATACATTCAGAGAAGGAAATATGACATTAGTATCTGGCAAGAAATTGCAGTGGGAACGCCATTTGGGAAAAATAGGAAAGAAGAGAATCTGAAGGGCAGGAAGGGAAACGGCATGGTAAAATAATATCTGCATCTGTCAGAAAGGGAAGACGAGAGATCAGGCAGTCCTAAATATAAAAGTTACTCTAGAATAAAGCAGAATTTTTAGATTTGTGTAACAAATTGTGTCCATTTGTCCCGTTTCTTTCGGGGATGGAGGGATAGCGATCGACCCTTGACAGAAAGCATTTTCAGACGCAGACTCAAATTGGAGGGGTGTTCAAAAGCGAGGGGGTGGGGTAAAAAAAGCAAACTTGGGTTTGGAGACTTGAGCTGATGTTAACAGCAGCTGTGAACAAACTGAAAGTGTGACGGTAGCGTCACACCTCAACACCTGAGCATAAATAAACCCATGCACCAACACAGTGATGAGTTTCCAAGTACAGAAGCATACCTCCGCCGCCACGTCGTCACGACAACCTCATTTGCTGCACCTTCCCTCCGACAGACATCAATCGCTCTGATCGCTGATAACGACGTACACGCCATCAATCGACCTTCCTTTCAGCTGGCTGAGGGCCACAATTAGCCAACTAAAGGTAATCTCAATCAATTTCAATTTCACCTTTTGTGGAGCAGATTGAGAACACAAGGGGTTAATTATCCCACCCGCTGCATCGATTGCTGCTTCTCCTCGCCTATTAATTAGGGTGACTGATTTGGTGCCGGGGTTGGAGTGAGATGTAAATGATAAAGCGGGACCGGGGCCCTGTGTGGAGTCGTCCCTGGACGCCACTCCACCTCCTCCATCGCTCCTGCTCCCCATTTTTCTTAACGTACCAACCTCGCTTTAGCCGTCGGAGGTGAATGACTCAGTCGTCATCTTCATCCAAATCTGGCGTGATGGAGGCATTTTCCACCACTCAAATGCCTGAGAATTAGCACATCGTACGCTACTTACCTGTGACGGGAGGATTTGCTGCAACACTATAGGTTGTTTCTTATGTATTTTTCATGATGTGCTGCCTGCTGGAGATCGCATCCCAAAGAAGATGCCTCTTCAAACTGTTTCTGTCGTGTCTGTTTGATGCGCGCATGATATGGAATGAAGAAAAAGCAGCCACAGGATAGGTATTTATCCTCTTTTTTTTTTTTTTTTTTTTTTTGTGGGAGTTTTCCACGTGTGCTCATTCCACTGCTTCTCGGCTATGCTCGGCTACACAGGTGACAGACTCGACTGTGAAAGCGAGGCAGGCAGAGCGGCGAGACGTTCCTAATTGAAATCCCCCTCCTATACGCCAGACAGAGGAGATGGAGCCATTGAAAGGCCTGTAATTACCGAGGCCGCTAATGAGAGATAATTGGGTCATATGGCAATGTCTCTGTTGGGCTCCGCTTGCCAGAGTGGTCAGGAATAAAAAAAAAAAAGGTGGGCAAACTACGAACTCCTGTTGCTCATTATCGTTATGCAACGCGATTACGAAACGAGCAGCTCATTAGTAGCGAGTTATCATTTTAAAAAAGATTGTTTCTCATTAGCGATGGCGAATAGCGTCGAAGCAAACGCAGGCCGGCTTCCGTAAAAAAAAAGGAGCCTCGAGACGCACGAGATGAGCAAGAGTTGTTAGCAAGCGGATCAGTTAGTGTCTAGATTGATTTAAAATGTCAATATTTCTGATTTTTCAGTGTAAATGTTATCCTTATTAATATGGAGAAAACCTTTTATATCTTAGATGTTTTATTACAGTTTTATTAATAGCTACTCCATGCATTTAATCTTTTAAGTCATTTTGAATTTCACCAATTTCAGAAAAACATATCTCAAGTCTAATCATCATATATTAATTTCACCAAAAATATTAGAAGAGGAAAGCTTCAAATTTAAGAGTCTAAAAACAAGAAGCATTACATATTATGTTTCTTGTTTGACTATTTCCTCTAATATATGAACTGTCATAGTGAAAAAAATTAATTTACTCTCAATAATGCCATGTTATGTGGGTATTTTCTTTCTGTAGGGTTTGCCTGAATGTTCATCTGCATACTAAATTACACAACTGTTTAAATATGCAGATGATAGTGTGTTATATGCCATCAGAATATTTAGCCTGAGTGAAGTATGACACTTTTGCTGTACGTCTCATCAGCTCAAGCTCTGCAACACGCCTGAGTTCATTTGGGCTGAGTTCAGTTGCCCCTCACAGTATTGCATGTAAAACAGACACCATAAAACAAATTTGCTCTCAAGCGTCCCTGGAAATACCGGGAAACTCGAGCCGCCCTGCATAAATGGAGCAACAAATTAGTCACACTCCCAGTATTCCATATGCGTGCCTCATCTGTATTTTATCTACATTTACGTCATTTTATTTATTGCTCGACTCTCAATGGACACCGTTTTTTTGCAGAAAGCCCTCATAAATAAATGTAGTGTTGACGTTGAAGTTGGTGAAGTGATTGCGGGGACGAGGCGCTGTGCTGGTGGAAATGACGGCTATAGGAGACGCTGCTGCGATGGTCAAAGCGGTGCGATTGTGTGGAGCTGATGTGTGGGAATGGATGTGTGCACATACTTTTCTTTTTTTCCTTTGCTGACATGAAAAATGAACGTCTATGGGAAGAGGTGAGGGCTACATTTGCTTAGCGGGACGCTAACAATCTTTTAAATTTCCCAGTTTGGGATAAATAAAGTATATCTATCTATATATCAACTGGCATTTCTTCTTTTGCTATTGCAATATTTAAAAAAAATAAGTTTTATTCATTCATTTTTATTCACAAAAGCATTTGTCAGCATTTTAAACATTTGTTTCGCACCCCTAAATGTTCAGGACCCTTGTAAAGAATCACCAAACAGGACACTGTTGAGTGCTTTATTTTAACATCCATTTTTCTCAGTACCGTTCTGTCTTTTCTAACGGTTGAAAATAGTTGTGTGTTGGAGAAAAGTTCTAGAAGCACTGTCTTTTTTCTGACGTACTTCAGACCGATGAAGCATTTAGTGGTTCCAGCCTCAGTGATGTCCTCCTCTTCCTCCTCCTCCTCTTCCTCTTCATTGGACAGTGGATGGTGAGTAGTCCCGGCGGATAGAATCAACCGTGCGTCTTTTTACCTGAAGAATGGAAACCCCAAGGAGGAGGAGGAGGAGGAGGAAGAGGAGTCAGGAGCCCAGCTGAGGAAAGCCTTAATGGGCTCCTCCAGAGCGCCTCAGTTTAATGACCTCCTCAGCTTCTCGACCATTGAAGTGATCTCCAGTTAATTAGACAGCAATCTCCATCATGTCAACACCCCCCCCCCCCTTTTGACATCAGGATGTTTTCAGTTTTAAGTAGTTCTGGTCACTTTAAGAGAAAACATCATCTGTGGCTTTCAGTGAATCCCTACAGTCAGGATTGAGGTTTCTTTGAGCTGTCGATGCTCCTCTGGTTTTGCTATAGTTTTATGAACTACATGCAAAAGGTTGTTTCATCTCTTTGTTCGTTCACTTCCTGCTTCGTTTACGGAAGAATCAGTTGATGCATGTTTGCCCGGCGCGTATACGACGACCGTCTTCTCGCAGCTCCGCGTCCAGGAGGATTATCTTCACAGCATTCTCATATGAACACTGAACTTTATCAAATGCAAAGGAAAGCATTTCTCTCTTTTGCAAAAAAAGCTGTTGGGCCTCAGTGCCCCCCCCCCCCACATCCATCCCTTCAACCTTGGGACAAGACGCCTTCCTGCGGGTCCCGTCTTGCCCAGTGACAAATAGATGGTGGCATCTGTTGGCTGTAGGCCTCTGCGACACCACGATTGGGGGATGGAAGAAGTGGATGAATATTCATCACAGGATGCCATTTCACCCCCGTCAGCTCAATGCCGGCTGTTCCCTGCAAGGCGAGACGTAAAGAAAAAAAAACAAACAAACAAAAAAACAACGAACGTGTAATGATGATGTGTGACGAGAGTCACCCTCGATGGGGAGGAGAGGCCTGGGCTCTGAAAGATGCTTTGACCGGGACGAGCGAGACAAGTTGGAGGCGCAAAGAAAAGAATCATGGGGAAGGGATCGCATCGGAGGAAAAGAGGGGTGGTAGTGGGGGGGGGGGGGGGGGGGATGGCATGAGGACAGGGATGTGATGCGGGATTGTCTTGGAAAGATGAGTAATTTTGAAGCGGAGTGAGAGTGGCAAAGGATTTGAGGAGAATGAAGTGGAGAGAAGGAATGACTCCGGAGCGACGGGTGGACGCCGTGAGAGGGGAGGAGGAAGGTGTGGAAGTTTGGCGTCAGTGTAAAGAGTGATTTATCCCCAGATGAAGACGGAAGCCGACCTCCCCATCATCCTCTCCCCCCCCACCACCACCACCTCCTCCCAGCTCATGAGCTGGCTGCTCGCTTTCCTCGTGGACCGGCTGCTGCTGCTGCTCGCCGGTTTGGGGATAAGTAAACAAGGCTGTTGCTCACAGATGGGACCGTCGAAGATGGATGGCCTTGTCTCGGAAACAAGCGCGCACGTGGACGCACGCGGAAAAAAATCCACTCGCGCTGTGCCAAAGTGTGGCAGCCACGGAAGGGGAAAACAAATACTCGCACAAAGAGGCTCGTTGGAAGAATCACTTTAGGCAAAACAAGGCTGTAGTGTCTTTTTTGTGTGTGTGGGGGTGGGAATGGCTGCGGGGCGGGAGGTGGTGCTGGATTCAATTTGGCGTTTATGGAGGTGAAGCTGGGACAAAAGCTGGAGGCGCACCTGCGTGGCTCACCTGCTGTGATCAAGTGTGTGTGTGTGTGTGTGTGTGTGTGTGTGTGAGACAAGCCACACGTAAACTCGTGACAGTGTGTTACCATGTGGCTGAAAACTCAAGGTTCTCTTTCATCACACCGCGGCCCATTTCCTTCACGCTTCCTTCCTTGTTTGCAGGAGAACCTCGTGATAATGAGGAGGTAACCGGGCGCCGGGTCCTTGGATCCACGGCTTTAAAAATCACGAGGAGGCGGCACCTGGGGGAAAAAAAACAAATACAGCAGTCATCATCGGTACGCGTTTCATTTTTCAGCGAGGCACAGGCGTTGAAAGCGTCGTTCTCCGCGCGAACGAGGAAAATATGAACGCGGAGAAGGTTCAAACGTCGTCGTGACGTCGGCGTCGCTCGCGTTGACCGTGTTCGACACGCATAAAAGGCAATAAAAGGAGAGGGGCCTTCATTATCGCTAATGTATGCTAATGAACCTGTGTACTAAGGTTGATCCGGCCCCCCCCCCCCCCCCCGGTTCCGCTTCTCATACAGTAGAAGCAGCATCACTGTAAGAAAACAGCTGCTATAAATAGATGTGTATGATTTGCAGAGGCTTTTGCTTGTATAAAGCTGACAGGTGCGGATAGTGATGGATGCTTTTCCACTTCCTGCCAGCACAACTCTACAGTTTATTAGTTTAAAAACCGATCGCACATGTGCCGCTTCGACACAGAGCTCCACGAAACCTGCATCACCTTGGGTTGAGGTCAAGCTGTGATGGCATTTGCCGGCAAATTTTTTTGTCAAACATGCGCTTTCAAAAAAGATGAGATATTTGCTTTTGCAGCTGTTAAAAAAAAACAAAAACAAAACAAAAAACCCCCCCAAACATTTGAAGTTATTGCAGCCCGGGTGATATTTTTCATCGAGCTTTTTCTAGGAAAACACCACGTTGTTCCTGGTCGCAAATCAGGTCAACGCAGAGAATGTGAAGGTGCTGTGATTTCACTGCTTCAATTTCATTGATCAAGAAACCGGTGTCAATGTGGATCATTGATCCGCATTTTATCCCAGTTTTTCTGGAATGATTTCTGGATGTCGTTGAATCACCATCACATTGCTGGTCATGCAGGTCCCAGTGAGATGAAGGATGTTCTGTGAGATCCCAGTTACAGCTGTCACTTTCACCTCATTCCAGTGGAGTCGGACTCGTCCAGATTCGTTATGAATTCCTATTTTAGTTCACAGGAGACGAAGTCGAACAGGATCGGCGATAAATCGACGGAGGATATTCCTCCTCCGTCTCGCTGCAGCCTCATCAGAGGAGAGGCAGAAAAGTCTTTCAGGGGGATTTATATTGTTTTTATCGCTGGAGATTTCATCATCACAGGTGGTGACTTCTCTATATTTTTTTTCTTGATCCCAAAGGGAGAACTTGAGGAGGGGCTTGCTAAGTTTTTTTTCCAAGTTTTTGAATTTTTATACAATCATTTTAGAGGATTTACTGAAGCTGAACCAAAATCTACATTCATGCTATGAATATTTTCCAGGTTACAGGCCCATAAGAAGGAGTTTTGTCTCTTCAGAATCTCTTTACCAAGATTTGAGTGTAAATATTATTGTGTTTATCATAGTTTCAAGAATAAATGTAATATCTCTGAGATACACTCGTTCTTTTCCTGCTGAGTAATTGTTTCGGTACCGTTTCACCTCAGTACGAAAACATGTCGTCTTTATGAGGCGTCAGTTTTCCAACAAAAGACTGTTTCTTCTTTATATTTTTAACAAATGATGAGTTTGTCCATTAAACCTCTGATCTGAGCCGTGTGAATAACACCCTGTGATCTATATGGGAACTGGGTATGAATGCTCAAATTGTAATAATCAGCGTTGCCATGACAGCAATGGGCTAATCACCTGTCTCCTTTACTACTGACAGCAGCTGGAATGAATACCATAAGAAGCAGGGGGAGAGAAAACCAGCAGCTCGACAGGCATTTGTCTCATTTCAGTCACAACGGCTGCAACTGATGTAAAAAAAAGAAAAAGAAAAGAAAAATAGCTGTAAAAATGGATGTTTTATTTGGCTCGTTTTGTCAGCAGATGTGGGTAGAATCCTGGAATAACCACAAAAAAAGCGCCACAAACGGCATCCCGCAGCTTCAGTGATTCAGAATCAAATGGCGGAGTGGACAGAACCGCCAGAATCAAACGTTTCTCTCATTTCCCCTGAACCAAACAGGAGTGGGGTCAGATGTCGAATCTTCGGTCTGAATCCTCTCTTCGGCGGGGGGGGGGGGTGAGGCCTCACAACTCGCCCCAGACCGGCCCGTTGATGTTTTTCAAATTTCAGACACCCAACAGGTGTGTGGGAAATAGAATTGGCTAAAATGTAGTCGCTGTGAGACACGGAAGGAAGGAGCTGGATATCTATCACTGGCAGACTGTTGCTGATACAGGTGGATGAAGTCTGTGTGTGTGTGTGTGTGTGTGTGTCAGGCAATGCGAGGCGTTCTATATGTAAACACATTTTTATTTAAATTTTTATGGGTTTGCAAACATTCACTGGATTTTTTTTTTTTTTTTAAACGTGAACATCTCCCTGACATTTTGGTTTTAATCCCGCTGGATTCTGAGACAGTAAACAATACAGTCATTTACCTACTGAATAAATATTCCTTAATATTAAACTTTCAGAAACAAAAAAACAATTTTAACTATGACGCACAACATGCAGAGGTTGTACTCGACCTTTATGTCAGTACAGTCTTTTTCTCTGCTTTAGAAGCATTTTCACAAAAAAAAAAAAATCTAATCTATATCTAATCTAATCTATAAAGCTAATTTTTAAAAATTTCCTACAGCTAAATGTTTTTACCAGTTGGGGGCGGGGCTTGATCTCACTATTGCTTCTACTAAAGCAGCGGTGCTTCCACCGATTTATTTCCGTAAACACTTTGGAAATAATCTTTTTCTCTAAACCGTAAACTGCGATGCAGCCGCAGGAACATTTGGCGTGGCCAGACTTGCGTTGGTCTGAAAAGAAACGTTCTGTTTTGAATGACAACAATGCTATCGCTTTAGCCTTCACGGATTTAGCGGGAATTGTCGACGCTGCTCTCCCAGACGAAACGCCGTGTGAGCGGTGAAAGGAATAAACGCACCCATCTCGGGTGAAAAAAATATTTCAAGCACCATAATAATGCCTTTCCTCATTCAAGTCATTTCTGCGCCGCGTTCGCCATCCTATCATCAAAGGATTCAACATGTGAAGAAAACTGTCATTTGAATAAAATATAGTGTGATGTGAAACAACGATTACAAACCAGCGCTCGAGTTTGAGATTTCCATCTTTAATAACACTTTGAGTCAGCCGGAAGCGGACAAAACAACTTAATGTGTGGCTGAAACTAAACGACAACCTGCGGATGACAGGTGACGCCTGGGAGGAGGTGGGCGGGGCCTAACAACAACTCATCCCACCTGTGGAGTGAGATGAATTCAAATTGCTCCGCCCCCTTCCCCCTCCTTCTCCTCCAAACTCAACAAAATTTGGAATTTAAAGGCTTAAATTGGAATTTTCATGTCATTATTTGATTTATGGACATAGACATATATTCACCAGGACCCTAAGTTTGATTTAATGATTCAAAATATTGATGAATTCAAATTTTCTGCCACAGTAAGAACCTTTAAAAGCAATGAATGTTGTTTTTCGGATCCCTCAGAGACAACAGATGCAGTTTATAATCCATTATCAGTAGTACAGCTATAAATTAATTTCAGTGTTGACTCCCTGTGGGTAAATACTGAAAAATGATGTCACCTTTCCTGCAGCCCGAGGAGAATAAAAAAACTACAGTGACATCATCGACTTGTCCTATTTGAGAACAAGCAACTAAGATGCTGCAATTTTTATCAATTGATAATCAATCGCGAATACTTGCAGGATCCCACAAGCTGAATGCACCGCAGCTCCTCATGACCCAACATTACCAAAGCCAGAACGCCATCACACTTCAGGCTTTTCTTGGAACCGACAGCTTACCACAGCAAATCCATCTGAAATGAAACGGCTTCCTGTCGTGGGCACATTTTCGTTCTCGCGCAAAGGGCTTTTGATCCCGATCCATCTTTTCGCTGCGGTTTCCAGGCAGCAAAGCGGCGGCTCGTATTTACTGTACGTGTCAGTGTGTCCCTGGTGTGTTCTGATCCGTCTGTATGAACAGTGTCACGACTGGTTTTGGTGATAACTGAATTTCTCTCTGTGGAAACACGGAGGTATTATCATCGCTCTTGCTTTTTGTGGGCTGCATATACATTTTACATTCTGACTGGTTTTAAACAAAAAAAGCGTTTTGCATGAGGCGTGACTGATGGAAGACGGACAGCGTTCAGGAAATGGCGACGACTCTGTTGGGCCGGGCGGGTGTAGCTGGAGACACCAGGGAGACAAACAGACCTGAGATCAGGATCATTTGTTGTTAACCTTTATTTGTTCAACACAATAATGAAAAAACGATAATATTCAGCTGTTGGATTCATACCTAAGAAGAAACCAAATTATTTTTTTACTACCTTATGTGTATAAGAACATTTTCCTTTGCTAGCATGGTTCTAATCGCTGTCCCACCAATCAAAGAACGAGAAAATGTCGCAGGGGAGTGAAGTCATTGGTTGAGCATTTAGCTGGTCAAGAGGTACTTGATGCTGAAATAAGGCGATAAAATTAACTTTTTAAAAACAGTGGACCTTGAAGATATGGTCAGAAACGTGCATAAAAGACTTTAATCAGTTTGGTTCAGTTGTTTAAAAGTTTACGTGTTGACACCGACGAGCGCCAAAGTGTACGATCGTACACAGAATCGTTTATGGCGGTGCCTGCAGGGACTTTTTGGGCTTTTTGGAAGGACATAACTCTTATTTTATAAGATCAAATCTAAAATTAAGCCGCATTTATGCAAACTTTTTGGATAGCCTCCAGATTGCAGCCCTCGTGGAATCACTGACACCTGTCCATTGGCGTCATAACAATTTGGTGATGAGCTTCAGTAGTCGTAAAAAACGGGATTCCGGCTGCCACAGAGTTTAAAGATAAAAACGCACCCAGAGACGGGATGAAGATGTTTCCTTGTTTATGAGACTCCTAAAAGCTTAATGTTTCCTGGAAAGGAAATGCAATCATGGGATTTTTTTTAGTTTTTATTAGAAATACACGCCGTTATGGAAAACAGCAGTCCATTACCGCACCAATCTTCAGTCTAATAACATTTATCTTCATTTTGATGCTTTTTGGAATAATTTCATCTGATTGTTTTAACATTTCCATTAAGCTGACTTCAAATACGAACTAAGCAAATAGTGATTATTAGTTGTAGAGATTAGAATCAAGAAGATTTTGAGCACACAAACTTATTTGCACTTGATCGCTAATTTTAACCACTTTGAGGAGGTGGTTATAACTTAATTTGCATGGTATAATACTATTTGAGTGAAAATAAGCTTAAACAACTATAAAAATATTTACAACCAGCAAAGTGTTTCTAGAAAAAACAGAATAAGAGCCTTTATTACTGCTCTATTAGTTACAGAAGCCATGATCTTGTTTACTCCAGCATTGTTGCTGCTGAGGCTGATGAAATGAACACTGGATAAAAGCCAGAAGCATTGAAAGATAAGTGACCTCAGATCTAAACGATTCCATTCCAAAGAATAATAACAATTATAAAATTAATGATGCTGCCTGTGTCAAATACAGCAGATATTTTCAGTTTCTAGACAGAGTTGAGTGCTTTTTTTTTTTTTTTTTTCCCCTTTGAGGTCTTTTCTCTCTGTTTGCGCTCTTTTGACTTCAAAAAATCTTGAGATTCCGTTCGATGGGGGCGCCCGCACCGGCGTCACTGACAGCCCATTTAGTAATCCTTCCATGATTGCACAGCGAGACATCAACGTGTCACTGCTCATCCTGCGTGATGTTTATGCATGCGAAAATGTGTCTTTAAAAATTTAACCACATCCAATGACCTGCATGTCACGCGCTTTGGCCTTTTGAGGATTCCATTACTTATTCTGTGTGCATCGTTTACATGCAGTATGGATTGTTCACATTTGAATCATTAGCTCCCAGCCTCCTCAATCATGCAGTTTTTTCTTTTGTGGCATTTATTAGGAGATGCATTTCTGCACAATTCTCAGTGTTGTTTGAGGAAGCATTTAGTTTTCTTTAAAAACCCAGATGGCCACGGTGAAAGAACACAAGCTTCATTACGCCTCCATTAGGCCACAGTAACTTTTTGCTTACGTAAAGGTGATCATTAATATCATCGGGAGAGGCCAGAGTATATGCTCAGCACAAAAGTTTGAAACCCTAAAAAAGTACCACAGTTTTTCTAACTTTTCTTGACTTTTCCCAAAGAGGTGGTGCACAGTGCCAAAGGAAAATCGCCGGCGCCGAAATGATACGAAATGAGAATAAAGAATATATTTCAAATCCTCCCTGAATGTGCATCGAAAGAAAGAGAAAGTTTTTTTTTGGAGTTGTCTCTGCCCTGAGGTCTCCTCCAGACTGAGAAGACGCCTCACATTTCTACCACGCTATGAGTAAAGCTGGGGTAATAGCAGAATAAAATGTACATTTTTGAAGACTTTGTTTTGTATGGTGCAATGATATCAGTACTTTTGCAGCAGACCTGAGAACTGAGAAGACTTTTAGTCTTATTATAACTTTATTCAGTTGAAAAAAATCTATTCATTTCCACACAAAACTACCTTCTCTCCCCCTCCTGGACAATTTGCATACTCTGGCAGGTTCTCAAAGTCTTTAAAGATTCAAAATGTTACTCCTGAGAATTAATCAAAAGTGCAATGGTAGTTTAGTGAGTTGGCAGTAAACACTTTGGACATCCATAATGGGTTCATGATTCATAAAAGCAGCTTTTTATCAGGAGGCATGAAGCAAATTCAGGCTTTGTAATTTCTCTTTTTGTGAGGTTTCTGACCTCCAGCAAATTCCCCTCCCCCCCCCCCCAGCCCTGTTTGTGATTACTAAGATCTCGTTATCCTTGAATCTTTGGTGTTAAATCTCCTTTCTGCAGAGGCCCATGTTGTTGTGTTTTCCGGTAAAGGATTTTATTGGAGGAGAGTAAGGTGATGGATAAGGTCTATTCCCAAGATCCTCTGCCCAGGGAACGTATCATCAGTGTCAGACTGTGATAGCAACTCAAGGTGATGGGTGTCAGGAGCCGAAGTGGCGGCGGGGAGAAGGAGGCGTAGATCAGAGCAGTAATGGTATCCTCATCATGAGTCTTCCCATGGCCACTCTCTACTTCTCTGTGGACTTCATACGTCGCTACAGAGGAGGTAAAATGATTCTCCTTTGTGTTCATTTTTGTGAACTTGACGCTTTCAACCAGAACAACGTACAAGGAAGTCGTTTGTCTTTCCCAAGGACAAACTAATAGAACTCATATCTGCTCAATGATGCAACGTCAAAGGCTGAACTGATAACTGTTTGTCAAACTACAACAAAATGTTGATGGTTTATTTGTTTTATAATATATAGTTTGTTCTGGGGTTTTGGACTTTTGGAAGAAGTCAGAGCATCCATAAGAACCTGCTATGACATAAAGAAAATCCAAACTCCATACAGAAATGCATCAGGATTTGAACCCAGAACCTTCATGGCATGAGCTGACAGCTCTAACATCTGTCTTCTTCTTTAATTCAAGCAATTTTGTTGCTTAAATTTGACTAAAAGTTGATTCTAAAAACAATGACCCTTTTAGAACGCGGTGTCATCGGCTGTTCTAGGAGGTTGACCTCGAATGTGACGTGTTTTTTGTGTTTCTCGTCAAACACAAGAGTAGATATGTTGACACAGCTAAAAGACAGCAGTTAAGACGCGAGACTCACCAACAAGTCTGTTTAAACTAACCCCGGCGACAGGGGTCGGCTCTAAACCTCAGCTTTTAGTCAATGGAGGACAAGAAAGCTCAGAAAAAGTTCAGATTTGATTCCATGACTGGGTCAAGTCCATTTGAGATCAAGATTCACGTGCCATGATTGAAATCTTGGTAAAAAGCTTTCGATCAAAAAGAGTTCAGCAGCTGGTCTGATACTATGTGACAGAAAACGAATGTGCTCCAAATATGAGCTTTTGTTCAAAGCAGATACTCGGATGCTAACAGTATCAGAACTTGAAGGGAAAGACGGGGAGTTTGGGCTGGGTCACCAGTAACAGCGTGAGCCATCAGAATCTGTTTCAGTTCCTCTTTCAACCGGTCCCAACAAATATCAAACTTCAGTTGTTAATGAGGTTGGAAAAGATTTTTATCCAAGCAAGTTTTTGAAAAATGTCCAGAAACCAAGGGCTTTTTATATTTTGTACAGCTATGAAGGAGTCTGAGGAGCAAAACTGGTTTGCTTATGGAGCTTAGAACGAATAATTCTCGGCCCATAGAAATCCATCTCTATTGAAAACGAGGTTGAATCCTGAGACTGACTGACTGAGTCAACTTCAATGTCATGGACACATTTTAAGGAACGGAATGATAAAGAGCCCCTTTTTTCAATATCAGCAGAATTAAAGAGTTGTGTGGCTCATGTTTGACAAAAGCAGAATTCGAGTGTATTCTCTTCTATTGTTAGCCGAGGGGAATATGCCACTCCTGTGGGAGATTTACAAAGAAATCACTGTCCATTGTGATGCCAGCTTGTTTCTATCAATCTGTATCAGGCTTACAGTTCGTGGAAATTGTGTGCGAGCCCTAAACGACAATTTGTCAGTGTGATCAGTTAAGAGCTTCTGACGGCGGTGTCATTGAGCAACTTTTCTAGGGATGAAGCGGGGATCACTCCATTGCCCTCATTGATACTGTACTCCGCTGGTGGGATTAGCTTCAAATCCTCTCCCTCTCTAAAATCCTCTGCAGGGAACGCAGTCATTGAACCTGCCGCAACGGGCTTCTATTTTTACCCTTTTTTTTTTTTAGCTCTTAGTCAGCCTTGGTGCGAAAACATCAAAAGACATTTGTAGTTCAGCAAAAAAAAAAAAAAAAAAAAAAGGGTACCAAACCTCTCATTTATAACTGGTTCAGAGCCGAATTAATTATTCATTCAGGTTGGCATTCACCAATGCGAACAACAGGAAGACGGGATGAGACGTGAACACAAATTCTCTCAAAGAGCTTCGGAGAAGTTAAGGACAGATAATGAGTGGTTGCCGATTTTTTTTTTTTTTTTTTTTTTTTTGGGGGGGAGGAATGTTAAAAAGCTCTTGCCTTCTGAAAATTGCCCAAAAGTAGAGTCGGTGTGTAGTCCAACTCCAAGGTGTTTCTAAGCCGATTAGTAGGTGTTTGGAAGCAGATAAGCGCACAGATTACCTTAGCTCCTCTGCAGTGGAGTTGAAAGTTTAAGCCTTTAGTCTGTGACGAGTAATTGGGCGTCTGGCAAGACAAACAACATAATACAAAATCAATGTAGAGCTGATATGCAAAGCACATTTAGAGTAAACAATGTGAGATGCCACAAACGGAGTTAATGAGGTAGTCCATCTACGGGACTAAAGCGCGCCGTACGGATGCGTCGGCAAGGTCACGAATGAAACGCTAAGATGGGATTTAAGCGTCTGCAAAGACGAATGAAAAAAGAAGAAGACGCAATCAACGGGACATTCGACCCCCTTTTTTTTTTTTTTTTTTGCCTTAACAAGCAGCTTAATTATCCCCCATCACGAACCGAAGAGGCCGAGCTCGGAAGCCGTTCAATATCAAAAAACCTTCGACGCCCAATTTTATGTTCAGAAATGTTGTGTTTCTTTGCCGTTTAGGAAGAGTTGTCTTTTTCTCAGATATGCAGTTAACACGGACTTCGGATCGTGTGCTTTTAATGTTGGTTTAGCTTTGAGCCTTGTTGGTTTGTTTGACTTTCAGCCGATCTGCTAAGAAGCGATATTACACCGTCTTTCAGCGCCTCGTCTGCCGAGGCCGCGGCACTCATAGCATTTTAGCTGGAATAGATACTTCCAAATGAGTCATTAAATGGCCATCGTTGTTTGTTTTTAATAACGACATTGCTGGAGGTGGTTTCTGGCGACTTGTGCACAGCTTTATTTGGAGCGAAGCATCTACAGTAGTTTAATATCTCTGTTTACACAGACCCCGTTCACCCACTCTTGATATTCCAGTGAGTGCCAACAGTTCATTTTCTCTTTCTCACACACATTTCTTATTCAGCGGCCTGGTAACAGTCTCTCCTCGATTTTCTCTTACGTTTCTCAAAAGGAATATCATTATGGGATGACATGAATAATTCAAACGCATGGAACAAGTAAATATTTGGGGTTCCACGGGAACATTTCCTTGATGTGAACCACAATCACGCCGTTGCTGAACATTTTAGATTGATAATTGGAATTTGAGTTCAGGTTTGATTTAACTGAAAGGGTGTGTGTTCTGTTTTTTTTTTCTGTTTTACCACATAAATATAAGACAAAGACGACTTACCCTAAAGCACATATATCAAAGCCAAGACCCGGGGGCCGGATCTGGCCTACGAATGATTTGTCTATGGCACCCTGGATTTTATTTAACCCTTAGATGCACAGGTGGGGTCAAACATGACCCCATGTGTTGTTTTTCTTCCAAAATTTTCAAAATGAAAAGTTGTAATATATTCATATTCCAGATATTCCCCATAAAACATGTTTGTGACATGAAACAATTTGCATTTTTATTTAATTTTGTATTCATTTTAAGAAATTGCAGTTTTTGTATAGCTAAGCCACTCTTCCGCAACTGGGGATTTTTATTGACATTCCTGCCCTAAAGGAACTCCTCTCCATCTTGAAAGTTCATCCTGATCACCTGGTCAGGTTGATCTTACATCTTTGTCATTGAATCTGGCAGCAGGACTCCTTTACAAATTCATCTGCTTTGTTTTGACCTGTGTTTTTGTGTAAACCTGCACATGGCGTCGGGCCAAACGACCCGCTTCAACAAGTCTGCTCACAAAGACAACCAAACTGCTTTGGCTATCGCTCTGCCTCTCCACCTTTTGGCGACCTGCTGGCCCCATTACACAATAGGGCCAGAACACGGCATGGACACGGCATGGACATGCCCAGATGTTCAGCGTTCCAATGTGTGCAAGAGAGGAAAACACATGCCTTCTGTTCCAAATATGGTGGAGCAGCTGCTTTTTTTTTTAAAGGATGCCATCACATTTGTGATGGACCTGCATCCCTGCTGCAGTTTGCATCTCATCTGCTTGTCTGTCCAACGGTTCGTCTGCGTGACAGACAGGCGTCTAATGCGAGGACTGGTCTGCATCCATCTCTGGCTCACTGTGTCCTCTGCTGTCCGTCTGCCTCAATCTGTCCCGGCTTTGATCATGTTTGGCTCTGAAATGAGTCAGATGTGAAGTGCAGCCCACACAGTTCCACACATACACACACACACACACACACACACACACACCACACACATGTATGAAGCCTTGCACTGATGCCGACACGCTGGAGGCAGTCTGCTTCCAAGCATGTGTCGCTCCACCTGTCTAAATCCAGGTGGGCAGGTAGGTATGGGCTGCATTCCCTACATAAATCCACCTGCTTCATATATGAAATCCTGTTATCCTGCAAACCGTGTGTGTGTGTGTGTGTGTGTGTGTGTGTGTGTGTTTGTGCATGTGATGTAACCCAGCACTCAATCTGAACACATGCAACACTGACAAGAAGACACATTTCTATACGTGCAGCGAACAATGTCCCGAGTGAATAATGGGATTCTCCTGTAATGCGTCCTTAGTTCGGTTTGTAAAATGGTTCGGGGCTCTGTGCCATTTCGGTCCCGCTGAAATATATGGGATGCTGCCCGCTTTTTGACATTATCACAGAACTTCATATGAACACCATCTGCAGCCTCAGAGGAGGGGGTCACAGTCAAGAAAAAAAGAAAAAAGTCTGCAAAGCCGAAATCAGTGTCTCAGAGAGTTTAATGTAAGGAAAAACAATCAGTAAAAAATAGAATCCCATTCATCTCCAGGTCAAAGTCAACTTGCCTTTGCAAATTCTATTTAATTAGAAGTACTTATTTTTTAATTATGTGATTCACTCTGGCTTTCCCCCCCTGCATTTCTTGAAATTGTTAAGTTGTAGAGCATCACAGCTCACAACATGCGCATTCATATAAATATATAATTCCAATTTGTGATATTCGGTTCAGATTGGAAGTTCCTAATGCTTGAAGTTGTTATAATTTGCATTTCTTTTAGTTTACACACACATATTTTGATAGAATTTCGTGTGTGGGTGATTCTCAAGCCAGGGAAGGGTCGATTAAAGAGTTGAGAACCTTTTAAGGTTGCAGATGTACATTTTGAATCTTCTTTCTTCTTCTCTAATGCCGACTATTTCATTGACGTTTAAAGTGGAAGATTCGAGCGCCTCCATCAGAAACACTGGAGCTGTCTGCTGCATGGCTGTTCTGTAAAGGAGATGTCCACCGTGAGAAGTGGACAGGCAGCCCCTTGGGGAAGTCCTCTTTTTGTGCACCAGTAGAGCAGGAAAAAATCCCCTTGAAAAGGTTCTTGGCAGACGGTGATGGGCTACCGTGGCGAGGCGGGAACGGCTTAGGTTGGCTCTCGCTCCACGTCTCTAAAAGAAGGCGTCTTCTCACGCTGAAGGACACAGCCTGGGGTGGGTTGATGTTCGCAGCGTGATTCCTGGGTGTTTATGACTCACTTTGAAAAAATAACAATAATTAAAGGCTGATAAATGTTGCTGCGCTTGAGTCATACATCAGCCTCTATGAGGGCTGCTTGGCTCTTATGTAGTATTTAAGGGACTTGCATGACATGAGCAGGAATGTCTTGCTATTGCTCAATAGTTGTTGAAGTTCAGCTGGAATAAATTCAACATGGAGCTATACTTTACTGCAGATATATTTTTTCATTCCTGATAAAACATTTAAGAAAAAGTAATTAATGTTATTCGGAGCTGAAGAAATGATAACTCTTACTAATGTTGAACTCTTAGGGTTGGATAGACACCGACTCAAATCTGCCGGTACCTTCAGAAGTCTTTCAGTTCTTTACTCCCTCTGGAACAATGAATGTTATTTTCCATGCAAGCTGAAGTTGACTCAGACTGTCACAATCATTATATAATCACCTATCGGGTTATTTTAGCAGTATGAAACCAGCTGGCTGAAACAGACGTGGCATATTTCCATTGCTAAATTCATCCACAACGTTTCCAACCATCTGATGTTTGACTCGTGTTCATTAATAGCGCCATCTGGTTGTGCTTATTCTGCTAGCACTGCTGACTTTATCATTTCAGGCGGTTAACATTTTAGCGGGCGTCCGCTGCTTGTGAGAATCGCGGTTCATTTATCGACAAAAGGGACACCTCAGAGCACCGTCATTGGCTCACTTGGGTTTTCAGTCAAATGAAAACTGCGCCCAACAGTTCAATGTAGTTCACAAGAACAAGACAAGACGTCCATGTTTCCTCTTACTGCTCCGGTGTCATCCCTGTTGGCAGAAGGCCTGGAAACATGGGTATCCGGGACCGTGACCATGTTTCACATCATCAGACTGCTTCCTTTAAGATTAACAGTTATATGATAAAAAATGAGAAGAGAGAAATATGAAACAAAGTACTAAAAGTAAAAGCGATCTTATAGGTGCTTGTGCACGGCGTGTGTGCACGTGGCCCATGTGCACCATGTTACAGGGAGCTCAGTAATGTTTGATGGCCAGCCCAGACAATCTGAGTCTTAGCCAGGGAGATCACTTCAGCAATTTTTAATCGAAGACATTAAGGACCATGGATCAGTTTGGGGCAAGACATTTAAAATACAGTGTAGCTGAACATCTGGAACCTGTGTGACATTGATTATAAAGAGTATAATATGGGACCTTTAATGTCAAATTAATGCCCTGCAGTCTCCAAGGGCAACCAGCCCAGCCAGTTACTAACTCCTCAATGATGAAGTCCTTGAAGCCACACGTGGCGTTATGTGGTACCCTGGCTGTGGCGGCGGCTACAGGCCGGCTGACTTTTGTTGCCGCCGGGGACTCGGCTTTAGGGGTATCAAACGTGCAGCGCTGCGACGACAACTCTGCTCGTACTGCTCCGCTTTGTCTCTGCAGGGATGCAGAGTAATTAGAGGCTTAATCAGTGGCGTGGGACTCACACGAGCCCAACGTGCCCCAGGCATGTAAGCCAGAGGCGCAGATAGGGAAGGCAGATCAACTCTTCCTTTTCCTCTCTCCATCCCATTCACCTTTGTGTTTTGGCTATGAATGAATGAATGAATGAAGAATACTTTAATAATACTTTAATAGGTGTGGAACTCTGTACAAGCCTAATAAGGCTTCGTTCCCACCTTGCACAGTTTTTGTACTGGTACTGAACATGTGCTAAACAAATAAAATAATAAAAAAAAATATTACCTAATAATACTTTAATAATAATGTTTTTTGAACACACTTTCACTCATTCACTCCAGACATGAATGACCTTACAGATTCCTCCCATATATGGTTTTGTTTGTTTCTTTTGTCATTTAAAAAATTATTTATTTATTTATTTAGTCTTTTTTTATTCTCCAAGTTATGTTGTTTCAAGTACTGTCATTTGGCGTAGATCAGTTTTTTTTTTTTTGCCTTACATGGTCAGGCCAGGATATAGAGAAATGGTAAAGAGGTAGACCAGCAGCTGGGGGGTCGTGAGTGGGAATCAAACCCATGACCACAGTGCAAGTACTGAAACGTCTGTGGAAAATAAAAATAAGAAGGATTTTGACTTCCTGCGTCTCTGAAGTTGCCCTTCCCTGTTCACAACTTCCAATATTTTTACTGCAAGAAACTTTGTCTGTTTGATTGTGAAATTTATTCAGCATATAGAACCCTGAGAGATTTCGGCAGTGGAACAAAAAGAGTAGTGTCCATTAGATCCCATTAGCTGCTGACAATCCCTCAATGTAATGCATCACATTTTCTCCAGTGGCTCTCACGTCAATAACTGTCCACAATCTCACTTTACTGCTCATAATGGAGAAAACAACTGTCTGCTGGTTATGTGCGGAATATTGAATGAATCTCGGGGCCGAATCAATTTGCTCCTATTTCATATGAGGGGAGCGATGGGTGTGACATCATCCTATTTAACATCTGACAGAGGGGCAGTAAGTGAAGGCAGGGTGACACCAACGCTGCCACGGTGCCAAAACTCCAGCCAGACGCCTCCTGCATTAAAAATGAAACGGGTGAAAGAAGGATCTCTGTGCGAACATCAAAGAGTGTGTGTGTGTGTATGTATGTGTGTGTGTGTATGTGTGTGTATGTGAGCACACACTTAAATGTGAAGCCATCATGTGGTAAACAAGAAGCGCATCATTAGCACACCAATCACAACCGTGTTTCCCTCAGTGCTCTTCGTGTTTGATTGTGAACTGTTGCTCTGCAACGGAGGCCGTTATGAGCGGTGACAAATTGTCAAGTTAGGAACCAGACAGGCCGGGGCGTCGGTGTGGACTCTGTGCCGTCTGCAGATTTATTTTATCGTACTGGATGGCTCACGCCTGACGACAGCTATTTATTTTTGACTGTTGGTGTTCTCTTGTTGGATTATGTGATAAAACTCAACTGCAGGGGAGTTTCTGAATCTGTCAACTCGTTGTAGGAGGACAGGAAGTGCCTTTTAATTGGGTTAACGTTTAGCTGTGAGTTGAATTAAACCCACTAAGGTTTTACCATTACCTACACTTTGTATTAAACAACTAAGAGTATGGTGTAGATTCTGGCACAAACAGAACAAATTGCATTGAACTTTTCAAATCCTAACAGTTTTGGAACTCGCATCAACAAAAATCTGCAGGTTATTGTTGCGTGCATTTTGAACATGCATAAGATTAAAAAATAACGGTGCTTCTGGTTGGATGCCTCTAAACTCATAAACCATTGAGGCATTATACTTTGCAGAACTTCCTTAATGGCCTGTATAAAGATTCATTATGTTTTATTGTTATCATTATTCATTATTGGTAAATAATGATAATTATCATTATTATCATTATTCATTATGGGTGAACCCTGTTGATCTTGTTGTGTAGCATCACCCTCCATCCACTGGTTGCATGTATTTGACTGATCTTGCCGGGTGATGTTACGTTACTAGCCGCTGGATGAATCTGTGTTGTAACGTCAGGCAGCCTGGTCTTGTCATTCATTTCGGAGCGTGAACTTTGTGAACGGAGTCTCATTAAACGTCTGTAGCTACGGTTAGCTGTCTGAAAATGACAGAACCCATGTCCTCCTGCCAGAACTACAGGTGAACCAGGAGCAGCAACAAGCTGTACGCTACTTCTAAGCCAACCTGACACTTTTTTGCCCTTTTTATGGTGAGTCTGATCCATCCAGCACTTCGCTTTATAAGTTAAGAACATGACACTACAAAGAGAAAAAGGACTAATCCAATAACCTCAGCTGAACTTTCTCATCTTCAGGCTGTTGGAAGCTTCAATGCGTTCACTATCAGCTCCTGAACAGGGGCTTGTTTTTTTTTTTTCTCCACAAAATTGTCTGAGGCAGAGTGGGTAAGTGGAAAATTGTTTGTATATAAGGGGGGGTTGTGATTGCATTTGTGTGTTTTTGTGGCATCACATTTGAATGTGTGTTTGTCTGCTCATGGTTTTGAGTCATAATGAGGAAGTGTGAAATTCTTAGTACAGAATGACTCACGCATTGGCTTTGTGTGTGTCTGTAGGAGTGTATCTGTGATTATTTGCGCTTCTCTGCAAGTAAAACCTTTCAGGCGACCTCCTCTTCTTCACTTGCGTCTGCCTGTATATTCTGTGCTGTCTTGTGCTGTATATTCTGTGTATGTCTTAGAATTAGCCATCCGGTGTAGCTTCCTGCTTTGATTTGTGCGATGTTCGATTCTGGTCCGATAACAAACTGCAGCCTCTCGGAAAGCGCAGCCTGCAGCTGCTCCGTCTCTCGCCCTGCCTTCCATCTTCCACCTGTCTTCCCTTTAACACTCACCAGCTTTTATGGAGGCAATAAATAACCTCACAGTGTCTCCATGTTTAACTTGGGTTTAGAAGCTGGTGGAGTGGGGTGCATTTGGCAACATCGCATTTTACGAAAATGGGGTCCAATGGAGGGTTATAAAAGATCTTATAAGAGGTTAGCGGCCTCTGAAGGGACCACATTTGGACATTTGAAGAAATACCGTGATATCTTTACACAGGTCTGATTGACAATATGCAGATTTGAGCCGGCCCAGGGTAAAAATGGAAAACTGCAAGACTAGTTCGAGCCCTCGAGTTTTTGTCACTTTTTCATTTCTTTAGATAAATGTCTAATAGTTAATAGAGAGTAGTCAAATAGCTTACGTGTATGACTGGTCACGGAATGTCTGCAAAGATGACAAGCGTGGAAGAAAAGGTTGCAACTGCACCGGTTGTTCTAAGTTCACTTGCAAAAATAACTCTTTAAGAAGCTATTAGCCAACTGATGGCGTTGAAATAACCTGGAAACCTCAGATCTGGCTAAACTTTGTGTAATTAGTAATCGTTAGAATAAATCTGGCAGCTCATGTAGTTCATAAAATGACATGAAACAAACCCGAATCTTTGTAGCATCCAATAAAATGACATTTTGATACTTTAACATAAATAGTCTTCATAAAAATTGTATATTTTTGTCTATTTTATGTCTTAGACTCAACAACTGTTCGACAATTTTGCTTAAAATATTTTTTTGCAATCTAATAAGTTAATCGGTGAATAATCCCATTTCTACTCCACCAATGAGGACATAATCGTTGGACTTTAAGTACAGCACCCATGCTGTACAAACACCTTTCCCAAATGTTGAAGCACAGTTTCAACATTCGAAACTGTGCTTCTTCAAATCCCTTCACAAGTCGGAGGTTTGTGGAAGGTCCCTCTGGATTTCGTGAATCATTGATGGAGGATGTGGCTGCTCCCCTAAAGGTTCCTGGAAGGTTCTTAAACTTGTAAGAGACTACACTAAGCCAGGCTAAAACAAACTAAAAGAGCATCAGCGAGAGGGGCAGGCTATTATGGAGTCACCACAGCCGAGTGGATGAAAAAGAGATTCAGGAAGATCAGAGGCGGCGCCCATTAATTGTGATCTATGTGTGTTTTAGTAGGGATTAACGGGGCAGATGAAGGGAGCACCATTTACCTTTGTGACCACCTGAAAGCCCTCGCTGATCTGGAAGGCAAATACACTTACCACCCGGAATGGTGTTGGGCAGCAGGCCAGGAGAAAGGAAAAGCCTTTGTGTTTTTACAAACTTCCTGCTTCATGTGAAGCCGTTCCATCTCTTTCATCCCTGTGAAAGCTAACAAGCTACGCCGTAGCACCAAACAGCTGTACCGTCCCACAGCAGTCTGCAAACATGAAGCTCACCTTTCTCCTGACACAAATATGTCATGAGTTGTTTTCTTTCATTTTTAATTCCGTCTCAGGATTTTTTTTTTTTTCCCTTTTGGCTTCCAGTTTAGCTTTGATGTTGTAGAGGGGGAAAAAAAAAAAATACACGCAGCCTGCCAGCAGTCAGCACAATTAGCCATGTTAGCTTACGACCATACTAAAGTGTAAGTGCAGAATAAACCTGTTGTGGCTGAAGGATTGAGTTTCCCATAATTCATTGGGGTTTAAGGAGGGATGTAATGTTATTACATCCTCTCTTGTCTATCAATCATAAATGTTTGACTAATACTGCTAATAAACCATGGCAACCATCCTGATGTAAGGATGGTTGCCAGGGGCGGAGCCAACAGGGATGTGGCTTACTTGGTGGGTAATAAAAATGTAAATTGTATATACATCTGAATAAGCAAATGTGCATGGCTTTTAGGATTACAATGGAACCCTGTGTGTAAATGAATTAAGTGATAAAAATCCTAGAAGCGCCAGTGGTTTATTTGCTTGGAAGTCATGATGTGTTTGTCAGCTCCAGAAACAAAACAGAGCTTAATATGCAGTTGCGTTTCGGGTGTTGTGACGGGCGTCCGCCGATAAATAAATGAATGTATGGCAAGCCCCGTATAATACGTAAAAAAATCCAGCAGCGTTTGTTCTCCTTGTAGCCTTCAAAGCGGTGGCAGCCACGTGGGCGGCTAATTATTTTCCCTCCCTCTTCAGAATCAATTGATTGCATGTATTTGAGTCGGTCTGAAAGCAGCCTAATGGAAATGTGCTGTCATATTCACATCAAAAATGTTATTATTCTGCACACATAGCACACAGACACAAGGTTGACACTTTCTAATTAAACGTTTCCTTAAGCTGTGTACATCTCACTGGGAGGTCTGAGCGACGCCGACGCCCTCACTGCCAAGATGAAAGAACTCATTAATTTTGCCTTGCCCACTATCGTCCTCGTGTTTCTCCTCTTTTTATCCAGATAACAGAACTATTCCATTTAATCAGTGTTGCCTGCTGGATTACAGCGGAGCAGCCGCAGTGTAGAAAATGCACCTCAACAAGTAAGCATAAAATTCAATTCTGCCCCACCTCTTCACACCACCCCAAAACAAACAAGCACCAGGAGCAGTGGGGCATTCATCATTGCTGTTTCTGCTTTGACAACTCGCTCTGTTTTAGTATTACAATCATAAAGCGTGAATTGGATAAGGGCAGGAGGAGAGGTTGAAAAAAAGAAAAAGCAATGGATTTGGCCGACCACCACTGGGAAAAAACAAAAAAACAAAAAACCTTTACACCACAGCTGGTAATGATAATAATTAGAAGTTGCAAGGAGTCACAGATTATATTCTAATCCCTAACTCATACACTAGTTAACAAATAAACCTTAACCTGGAATTAATTCAGTGACGCAAATAATTCTAAACTTTTGGTTTGACGGCTAGATTTAAAATTTAACCACTGGAGAAATACTAACATTTTATTTTCAAAGGATTATCTGTGTTCAATGTATTGGGTCCTGAATCCACCATATAGTATAACAAAAGCATACAGATTGAGCCAAGCATTGCTCAGTGTATGAAAGCACATCATGGATGTACATTTCAAAGCCATCAGTTCTAAACTTCATCAGATATCCCACTGACAAAGTGACGATCATCAATCCTTAGCTGTGTGCATTAGACCACATCATTCCCCACTGCAAACTGTGCAGCTTCTCTTGCTCACAGATAAAAAGTTTCTTTGTTTCTTAGGGGGAAAAAAAAACAAAACAACTTCCAGTATTTTTTTTTAAAAATGCAGACAGAACTGAGTTGCCAGATCAGTCGCATCTAAATCAATTCTCTCAGCAGGAACAGCGAGCTTCGGAACAGATGTCTGTTATTGCAAACATATTCGTTATCATAGTCAAATATTATCCCAAAAAGCCAAAGGAAAAGATGCTCAGTGAGATGAATTCTGGGAAAATGGTTTATTGTGCTCTGAGAAAATATTGACTACTAGCTTTTGATACGGTTCACTTCAATCTTTTGAGTAAAAAGAAGTTAGGGTATCTAGGGTATGTAAGGTATGTAGGATATATACGGTATGCAGGATATATAGGGTATGTAGGGTACGTAAGGTATGTAGGATATATAGGGTATATAGGATGTATATGGTATGTAAGGTATGTAAGGTATGGAGGATATATAGGGTATGTAGGGTACATGAGGTATTAGTTTAATTTAGTTTATTGACTTTATTTTTCTTCTTTCCAGACATGTTATTACAACAGATTTCACTTTCATCAGTGTTGGAACATCAGCAACAACATTCAAAAAGAAAAAAAAAGGGTTGACGGGTAGAAGCCATTGGCTTGTAAGGTTCCCGTCTCCTAAATCATCAACAACATCTCTCTCATTGCAGCACATTGTCAACCAAAGTCATACATTGCATGTCACAATTCAATATCAATTATTTTATTTTGGTGCATCGTTGTTTTAAACCGTCCATTCAGTCCAATAGGCGTGCATCTTTGCACGCGTCAGTTTGAGAAGAGTCTGATTTTGTTAATTTCTCATTTTGTAGCAGTCATAACATCTTGCATGTGCTGACTATTAATCCAGCTATCGCTCAACATCTCAGTTACTGCACAAAGGTTACAGTGACATTTATTTCGCAGGCATGACAACATGAAGTTTGATTAGCCATAACAACGCAGTCCTTTAACCATCATTTACGTCAGAAATATAACCTTGCAAAATCATGTTTTTAAAAGCTTTTTTAAAGGCAGATAGAGTTCCCACACTCCTAACTTCATTATCCAGTTTGTTCAAAAGTTTGACACCAGTAAACGATAATGAAAATGTTTTTAATGTTGTTCTTGCTTTCTTCTGTAAAAATACTGTGTTTTCTCTTAATTGGTAATTGGATTCATTAATCTGTATTTGTGATTGTATATTTTGAGGTAAATAGTTATTGGCTGCTTTATACATAAGTTGTACTATTTTATAGCTTATGATGTAATGTATTTTTCAGTCGTTTGGATTTAATAAATAATTGGTTTGTGTGAGCTCTATAATGTTCATTGTGAATAATTCTTAAGGCTCTTTTCTGGATCAGAAATAAAGGTTGTAAGCCACTTTTATATGTGTTTCCCTATACTTCAGCACAGTAGTTGAGGTGCGGCAGGATTAGAGCACAATATATTATATGGAGTGCCTTCTGATTTAATAATTTTTGAGGTATGTAGGATATATAGGGTATGTAGGGTGCATAAGGTATGTAGGATATATGGGGTATGTAGGGTATGTAAGGTATGTGGGATATATAGGGTTTGTAGGGTACGTAAGTCATGTCGGGTATGTATGGTTAATAGGGTATGTAGGCTATCCAACCATTCAGAAACACCAAATCGGGAAACATCTGTGTGTAATTTGATTTCTGGGATTTAAACAAGAGCACAGATATAAAACAGAAACTAAAATAACATCTTACAGCCAATATGAATTATATCCTCGATAAACGATGTTTATCGATGTTCAGGTACACATAACATCTATCTATGAAAGATACATTTGAAGAACACACACACACACACACACACACGTGCACATACCTTCACAAGAAAAACATGCATCGAGCATCAATGGTAATTTCATCCCACTGTAAAACAGATTGTAAAATGTGCTTCAATGAACACTATGAATTAAATATTGATCATTATAGACTGCTTCCTTTAAGTCATCCGTGTGCTGCTGAACTCTTTGAGGGTCCGCTCTTCGCTCGCGGCTTTATGGCGTTTCAGCGATTTTCAGCTCATTACTGTCGGTTTGTTTGGTTCCTTGTATTTGAGTACATTTGCCGTTGAACACCAGCATGCAATTGTAGGTTGAAGCTAACAAGCTCACACACTCCACTTGTCTGCTGCCTGCCTCCAGCAACCTGAATACAAAAGGAACAGAAATATTTATTAAGATAGGAGACAAAGAACAGGCTTATGAATCAGTGCTGAAAATCGAAAGTTACAAACTAGTGTGAACATTTTGTAATGCATTTCCCACAATGTGGGTTTAAGTGTGTGTGTGTGTGTGTGTCTGTGTATATGTGTGTGTGTATATTGACTTGGAAGTCAAACAAAATTTGGAAGTTGAACACGAAACAAACGCCTTTTCGGGGCGACCGTGGCTCAGTGGTAGAACGGGTCATCCAATGATTCTAGATCAGCGGATACAGCGGCAGAAAATGGACGGATATTATGTTGAAAAAAGGTAGTTTTCTAGCGTCTTGGAACGAATTAAGACCCTTTAAATTATTTGTAATGAGAAAAATGTGTTTAGAATTCGAACAAATCGGTATTCGAACAGCCTTCCGTAACGAATTGTGGTCGGAAACCGAGGTTTGCCTGTATAAATATATATGTTCACGGGTCCATCCAATAAACGCAGTTGTGATCAATTCTGGGGACAGCGTCGAGCAAATTTGGAGATCGTCAGAAGCTGTTTAGCTTTGCAACCTCTGTGCAGTTCATTCTAAAGAATGCATATGTCCCTCGCATGAGGGCGTGAGACTCGCTGCAGGGAGAATGGCGTCGTCTGTTTTGTGCATGCATGTACAGATCACGTGTGTCTCTACAGGCTTGACTTTAGGAGTGGGCGCAGCTTTGATGCCACAGTCATGGAATGATGTGTCAGAGGGTCTGGCCCTGCTGCGGTAATAAGTGCCTTCTTCCTTGGGAAAAAGAAATACTTAAGATTTAAAATGACTGGGATGATTCAGTCTTAAAACGATGGTCCATTGGGTTCCCACAGCATGAAAATATAAGCCTCAGCATCACAGTTAGAGACATTATGGTTTCGCTCTGTTTTCTGTGAGAGAAAAAGGCATCACACGGCGCTCCAGCACAATCCGGCTAGCGCAGCTACCCCTGGAGAAATTGGCACGTAATGTTCTCAAATTATAATTCATAATGTTCTTTTAAAGGCTTGTTAGCACCGCTGTTAACTGTTGAAAGAAAAAAATGGCTCCGCGGAGAATGTAGTATGATATTAAAGCATTTGTGTGCTGGCTATTCACTGAAGATTCACCTCAGAAAGGTTAATACTCATCTTTAACACAGGATTCATGTGAATCATGCTCTCCTATTGCTGCATGTTGAGCTCAGTTTCAAGTAAAGCATTAACTCTATTTTTCTGGGAGCATACATTATCGAGTAATGATAATGATAAATAGATAAAATAAGGCTTTGAGTCCATTCTTTCACATTTCAGTTAGAATATAGAGTGGCAAGAAAGTATTGAGTCAGTCACTGATTTTCCAGTTCTCCTACTTGGATAGATGAGAGAGGTCTCTTGTTTTTATCATATGTACAAAATGAGAAAAAAAATGCAGGAAAAAAAAAAAATTATTTGTAAGTCAAGGTGGAAAATAAGTATTTGGTCAATAACAAAAGTTAAGCTCCATACTTTGTAACCTAACCTTTGCTA